>UESW01002193.1:40296-177030 GCA_900491605.1 Calamus simplicifolius | reverse complement strand
CCCAGACTCTCAGATAGGTGATAACCGATTTATGTCCATACCACATCTCATGTGAAGTTTAGAAAGACTACTTAGAACCTTATTGAGAATATGACAAGCTGATTCTAATGCATATCCTCAAAATGATATTGGCAAGCTTGCAAAACCCATCATGGACCAAACCATGTCTAACAGAGTTCGATTCCTTCTTTTCGACACACCATTTATACTGCGATGTTCCAGGAGCAGTCTATTGGGAGAGAATCCCATTCTCCATTAAATATGTCACAAAGTCATTTGAAAGGTATTTGCCTCATCGATCTGATCGAAGGGTCTTAATACATTTTTCTGTTTATTTTTCTACTTCTTTATGATATAGTTTGAATATTTCAAACGACTCAGATTTATGTCTCATAAGATAAACATAACCGAACCTAAAAAGGTCTTTTGTAAAAGTAATGAAGTCGTAATATCCACCTTTGGCACAAGTGTTCATTGGTCCAACATACATCAGTATGTACTAGACCCAATAGCTCTTTGGCTCTTTCACCTTTTTCAGTAAAAGATGACTTGGTCATTTTACCAAGAAGACAAGATTCACAGGTAGTTATGATTACAACCATCAATTCGAAGGATGCCCTCCTGAGTTAACCTGTTTAATCTGTTCTTATTAATATGACCCAGCCGATGGTACCAAAGATAAATGTCTGTAACATCAGTTGTTCTAGGGCGCTTACTTGATTTGTACACTACATTCATATGTTGTAATAATATATAAATGCCATTGGATAAATGTCCAGTCATTACAGTGACTCCATTCATAATGATATTCAATGTAACATCCTTTATAGAAATTTCAAAATGACTTTTGGCCAGAAGGCCTACATAAATTACGTTCAATAAGAACGTTGGGCAAAAATGACAATCATTTAGTACAATGATATTTCTATTGAAAACTATTTTAAGAACTCTTAATGCCAGAACTGGAACTAATCTTCCATCGCCGACATTAAGAAATCTTTCATTGTCCTCAAATCTTCTAGTGACCTGTAGTCCCTGCAATGAATTGCAAATGTTAAAAGAACTCTCGGTATCCAATACCCAGGTCTGATTATCATATACAGAAAAATTACAAGGTGTTATCTTATAAATACCTTGTTGAGCAACATCTTGCCCATTTTTCTCTTTGGCATGTTTGGATCAAGTGTGACAATGTAAAGAGGACAATTCCTCTTCCAGTGCCCTTGCATCTTGCAATGAAAGCATTCAGCTTGAACTTTTATCAACTTTCTTCTTCTGCATCTGACCCCTTATAGATGTCCTAGCATGTTGCACCTTTTTCTTATTCTTTTCTTCTTCCCTTTCTAAAGGGTTAATGCCCTACCTTAGATCCTTCAACCACATTAACCAAATCCTTAAAGAGCTGGTAATCCTTCTTAAAGTTATGTAACAACCCCAACAAACAGTGGTAGTTGACTGCAGGCTTTGTCATTCAAAAATGAGTAAGGAAAGGTCGGAAGGATGGAGGCAAGGAATTCAGGATCACATCTTTTTCCAACTGCTCATGTAAGGGAAAGCTGAGCTTGCTTAGGAGTCCTATCATCTCGATCATGTACAATACATGATCAGTGACAGGAGATCCATCCCTCATTCGAGCATTAAAAATAACACAACTAGTCTTGTGCCTTTCAACATCGTTGGGTGTGCCGAAATATTCATTCAACGCTTGAATGATTTCTTCTGGCTGAGCATCTCGAACCGGCGACCGAATTCATCATTCATTGCTGCTAGCATGATGCAACGCACGCTAGTTCTATCACTGAGCCACTTCTAATAAGTGTCTCTCTTAGAACTTTGGGTGTTTGCATCAGGTATCTTTGGTGCAGGATTATTCAGAATATATAGAATCATCTCATGCTCAAGGACGATCTTAAGTTTTCTAAACCATCTATTAAAATTTAAACCATTCAAATTGTCACTATCCAATAGGGACCTTAATGATAAATTAGTGGCCATTTTCTGCATAAGGAAAAACTAAAGTTTAGTAGTATATAATTGATTCAGTCTAAAGACTTGGACTTTAGTCTAAAGATTCTCTCACTATTTTATTCAAATTGGCAGCCTTTACACCCCAATTTGAAGAATTATTCTTAATTCTTTAGTGGGTACTAAGATCTATATAAACTACATACAGGCCCAAGTGAAGCTTGGCCAACTCATATGCATCTAAGAGTAGGTTCAAAACTAATTATTTTCTCAAACAATTCTTAGTGTTCAGTTTTGCTCCATGTACCTCTTCAGCAGGCATGGAGTGCCTCCACTGAAAGTTCTGGTTAGGTCTAATCATTAAATGATATAATCAGTGTAACCTATTAATAGACAACCAAGCCCAAGTGAAGCTTGGCTCACCTGACTGTCTATTTAATAGTTACGCTAACTTATCATATAATGAATGATAATTTCGATGGTTGATAAGCACCAGGCATGGAGTGCCTCCAATGATTACCCATACATTGGACTCATTATCACCCACCTTAATGGGAGGCTATGATCTAGTTATCATATAACTATTTCATTTTAAGGACCTAATAATTTTAGAGGATTTAATAATCTAAAGATAAATTGACTAATCAAGTTTTCCTACTGAATCTATGAAGTCAGTTTAATGAGACAAGATTATGTCAGTTTAAGTGGCACCTTAATCAGTCAGACTGATTTCCTTACAGGCATGGGTCAACCCAAATCAGGTAAATGATCTGAATCATAAATGGTTCACCATATTGACCAGGTAAGTGAGATCGATGGGAGGGATATGCCATTAACTCATTAAAGACGCATCAATACGAGTAGCTTCCAATTAAAAAACCATTCGATCGTTGATCCTAGAGCAACTTGCCAACTCACCTTGACATCATATGGTTAACCAATTTTGATTTGACCATTTAAGAGATTCATGCTCAACCACAAAGCCTAATCTACCTCCATTTGGTTTAATCAAAGAGAAGGACATGATCAACTACAACTATGTTTAATTTAGAGCATTCTTAACCTAATCTAATTAATTTAGATTTGATCAAATACTCTTTTAGTCCAGTTGATTTAAACCTTAGGGTCTAACCCTTTATGGACCCGATTTAGCTATCCCAAAAGATTAAATATATTTCATGTTTACATGTCATATATTTCAATCAAGCATGCATTATGTTACTACTCATAATTCCTATATTTAGATCATATCTAAAAGATTATGAATTAATATTTGATATTCAAATAAAACTCTCATAAATATTTGTATGTTTCATAACATAGACTACAAGCCATCATATCTCATACCTATATTTTATACTAAACATGCAAATATCATGCTTTTATACAACATCAATATGTATCAAATATAAAACCTCTCTTGAGAGTGTGTGTAATCTGTGTTTTGATGCCAAAGATCAATTTAAATTATCTTTTGACTAAGCATCAACCGCATGGCAATATGTCACAGAATACCTAGTTGAATGGGTAATTTGGATTTTTAATCCATCTGTGATCGAATAGCCAGGTGAATCGTTTTAGCCATAATTACATAATTAACAAGAACATTAATTTCTATGTAATAAATTAGATCAAAACGAAACCATCTTTCTGATACCATTTGTAAGGAGAAATAATCCCTAAGGCATGCATATTTTAATTTTGATAATGATTATCAATGTGGAAATTTAAAGATTACATATTAATCTATCTAACATGCATCAAGATCATATCTTTGCCTTATATTATAAGATCGTTTGATCTAAATAATGCATATAAATTAAATAATTGAGATCATATCTTAATCTTCAAGATGAGAAGTCATACTACTCATCTTGAAGCCTGCCTTAAGATCTAGGGATCAAATCACTCACCTTAAGAACAGTAGGTAAATCCTTTGTGCTATGCAGCCGTTCAATCGTCCGGCCTCTGTATCATCCATGCGAAGCCCCCGAATGATCGGATTCCCATGGAAAATAATTTTGCTGATCTTGAATCCTTCCACTTGAATCTTCTTCCAAGATCCACCAAACTTTTCTGACACCAGAATTACACTAGGATTTTTTATTCTAACTCTTTAGAAATTCAATCCATAACATCTCGTTGTTGTAATCTGGTGAGGGATGTCCTCCAATTTATAGGCTCAATTCTAACTCTTAGAATTTTTCCATTCGGTTAAAACTAAAGAGATGGGATGTTCTCCAATTTATAGGCTCAATTCTAACTCTTAGAATTCCGCCGTTCGGTTAAAACTAAAGAGATGCAACCTTTTGTTTAATTCGACGTTCGGTGAAAACCAAAGAGACGCAACCTTTTGTTTAATTCCAACGTTTGGTGAAAACTAAAGAGATATGAATTCTAATCACTTAGAATTCATCGTCTCGTTAATTTAAAGAGGCACATTAACTCCACTTTAATTCTAACACTTAGAATTCCGACGAAAATGGTTTGGAGAAGATTAATGTTATACATTAAATTCTACATATGAATTTAATCTCTCATATTTTAGTTATCTCATCATGTGAGATACTTATGCGAGAGGTAAGCTGATCTGAATTTATTGGACTGAACCAACATAGATCATGGTCCTAGCCCAAATCAAATTTGGCAAGTCCTGAATCTATTTAAATCCAATCAAGTCTAATTTCAAATCAATATTTGAAATGGACTAGTCCTTCTAATAGACTTAAACCAAATTGAATCTTATTCACTTAAACTTAACCCAATTGAGATAATTCAATCAATCAAATTGATTAATTAAATTATGTACGATTCTCAATCGTTGATCAGCAAATAGATCATCCTAAGAAACTTCTATGCGATGACTCTCTAGGTTCGAACCTAAGCCGGTAGCATAGAAACAACTTTCTATACTAATCGATGTGCCCATCTAGCAATGAACCCGACGTTCGAATATGTCGAAGAGTTGCCGAGCAAACTCCAAGAACCCTAAGAAACAGTTACCGTATAATTCATCCTCTTGACCACAAATGCTAAGGATGGCTTAAGAGCCTGTTAACTCTAAACAGCAAATCCATAAGTGATTTCAATTTTAGTGATCATGTGACTTTCACATGAAGTGCCTTGGCCAAAGTCTTGCTAAATTGAAACACAAGCATTTCTCCTTTTAACGGGATAGGTCAAATTCCATCTTGATCCACAACTGACTACCACAAGTACTTGACTGCACCCAATAACCTTTCGTAGCTGGATTAGAAATCCAGGTGGTCCGGCACCTAAGTACAATGAGTTGCTTGTAAGTCACTGGTTGTGATCTTCAGGTCTGAAGGATACTTATACATATATCTTCTTGGATTAACTCTTGACAGCATAGTATCCGGAAACGAGTCACGTTTGGTGAAATGTACTCCTACACTTTCACCTGTATGTCATACCAGTGTCTCTACACTCTTTGGTTAAGAGGACAACCAACAAATATGATATACAACGTCCTATAATTGATAGTACTATGGCCCTGTCATAGTATATCATTTGGTCGCGAACTCTTTTGAGGACCTTCAAATAAATCATCCTTTATCGTGAAGGAAGATCCTGAGGGCTTCATTACTATTAGGAGTTTTAAGAAGATGTTCTTGTAATAAATAAACTGCCAAATCACTTTTATTAATATATCAATTTATATGTAATTTACATTAGCACAATCATTAAATAATTGGCTTTAGGATACAATTCCCAACAGATCTCCCCCGACTCCCTCGCTAACCACCACACGCGGAGGCTTCACACCTTCCCCTAGCCTCGCGCCACCTTCTCCCGAGCTCCCCTTGGCCATGCAGGCGGATGTACTGCTCCTCTCCGGCCTTGGTAATCGACTCCAAGAGACCGACCCTGAGCCTTCTCCGAAGGTGGCTTCCTAGTCCAGTTGGAGACCCGGCTTCGGCTCCCTGCTGCACGTAATGGAGCTTCGGGGAAGGAGACGAGAGAGACCGTGAAAGCGAAGAGGTCCTTACCTTGAACCCGCATGCAGGTTGCCGAACTCCTCCCGGCCTCTTCTCTGTAGCCGCCCGAGCTCCCTTCGGCCACTGCCACCTCTCCTCTCCTCAAGGCCTCGGGTCAGCTTTCACTCGACGTCGGCCTCTCTCCTCCAGCCTCGCCCTCTGTCACAACCCTAGAATTCACAGCGGATATCTCCCACTTTCTTCCTTAAAGTGGTCTTCCAAAGGTGTGCGGTGCTAAGGCTGCGCCCGCCTTAGCCAGCCTTCTATCCAGCAGTGCTTCCAATCCTCTTCGAGCCACGTCCAAGAACCTCTATTTCGGATCTAGGATCAGCTCTTTTAGAGATCTTCTTGCTGTTAGCTGGGCTGCGCTCACCCAGCTTTCTTCCCCAAGGTTCAGCCTCCATGCACACACCTTCAAGGCTTAAAATGGAACGGAAAAGACTTTCATTCTAATACACTTGGATTACAGCTACCTTCCTCCAAGAAGGCACATGACTCCCTCAAGAATCCCACCCGGATCCTCTCCACAAGAATCGCCTCTCTTCCCTTTTTGAATGATTAGCCTCCCTCCCCTTTACATCCAAGCCGCCCCCCCATATATAATGGATTCCGGGACTTCAATTGGACTGCACACATGTACACGGTTCAGCCTCATATGCTTTAGCTCACACGCCTAGCACCATCTCACTAAACCTCATCTAAATTAGGTTATCAAACCCTCTTTGACTGTTTGCAACCAGCCACTATGTTAGATTACATGTGCTTTGCTAATCACTTCAACTATGCGCATCGTCCTGCGCATGCCTAGCTTGCACGCTGCTCCGGCGCAAGCTAGCATCCGCCGATCCTACACTTTCATCTTGGTCCGTCTTGCTCCGCACCGCTCACTCGTCAACATGCCCGCACGCACCGTACAGTGTCCCGTGCACCGCATCACCTCTGCACTTGCCCAGCACATGTCACGTCCAGCCTCGCATGCGCCCACGCCTATCGCGTCCGACCTGCGCACTCGCTCGCCTGGCCCGCTCGCCTATGCTGCGCCCGGTCTGGGTCACGAACCTCAACTCAACCATGTGCGCTCGCTGCACACGTGCTGCCCAGTCCTGCTCATGCCTTGCCGACCCCGACACTCGCCCCATTCGGCCTTGGCTCATCTTAGTAGCGGCCCACCTCGACCTCGGCATTGGCGACAGCCCACCTCGGTCTTGGTGTCGGTCTCGGCATCGGCGTCGCCTTGGCCTATCTCCACCGCGGCCAATCTCATCCGCACTCGGCCCTGCGGATGCGCGCACATGCGCGATGTCAGGGTGGTGACATTTCTCCCAGTGCAAAGAAGACCGACGCCCTCGTCGGTACCTTTTGCAAGTATTGCCGCACTTGCTCCTCAAACCTCCACCAGTTTGCTGCCCGTTTCCAAGTAACTCCAGCTGCTGCCCTGCACTGTGCCTGAAATCTGCACTTGCTGTGCATGGGATCTGTGCGCTCCGCCCATACTCCTCGCGCACTCCATGTCCACCAAACAGTGCGTGCTCTGCGCTCTCTTGCTGGGCACACTCGGCTGCAATAAAAGCGCCCGCTGTGCTCCTGGTTGTGCATGTCCAACCCCCTAAAAACACACACACTTTGCACCATCTGCTGTGCGTGCCCTGCTGATGGATATGCGCGCACCACACCACCTGGCTGCGCGCTCCCGGTTGCTGAAAATGCATGTCTCCCTTGGCTGCGCACGTCCAAACATTTCAGCAACTCATCCATTTGCTTCCTTGGCTCCTTCAACTCACTAGGAACCTTTTGACAAGGTGTTTGCTTAGGTGGCAAGGTCCTCGATCAACTCAACCTGATAGCCAATGCTTCTCCTTAGAACCTCAACATCATCCTCCACCTTTCTTATTGTTGCAACACAAGTTCCTTCTCCTCTTTTCAGCCCCTTGTTGGCTTGCTTAGCTGAAACCATCAATCCTTTCTCACTTGGATTAGAACTTTCAGCTCTTACAAAACATGAAGACCCTTCATCTTCCACCAACACGCCTTTCAAATGAGGAATGAATGAAACCTTTGCATGGATGAAAAACTCCATTCCCAAAATCAGATCAAAGTCATCTAAGGGAACAATCATCAAATTGCAAGACTTCTTCCAACTGCCCACTTCCAAGACCACGTTGGCACAACCATGGACCGGCATAACTCCCGAATTCACAGCTTTTACCTTGCTGGAATTCTGCACCACCTTGAGCTTCAACCTCTCAGCTTCCTTTGAGACATGAAGTTGTTGGTAGCACCCGAATCCATCATGGCTCTAACACATGCACCATTGATCTTGACACTCACATACATCAAATCAGCAAAGTCCTTAGGCACCTTCTCATCTTGGCTCCAATAGCATTCACCAATTGAAGTGGGTTCACCCTTGATGTAGATTCCTCCTCTACCTTGCTTTCCTCCTTTTGTGAGACTAAGACATTCAACACCTGCCTTTTTGGACAATTTCTTGCTCGATGAGCTTCACCACAAATGAAGCAACCCCATGAGTTCTTCTTTCCTTGAAAAAAAGCTGTGGTTCTACCTTTCCACCATCATCTTCCTTCTTTTCCTTGCCCATTGCACCTTTCTTTTTCCACTTCCGATCCCTGGTTATTTTCCCCTCAACCAGCTTTGCCTTCTCCTTTTGACCTCCATCCAAATGTAGATTCCGGAAATCAATAAGAGCTTCAGCCGCTGCAATGGCTGATGGCAAATCTTTGACTCCTTGACGCCTTAATTCTGTTTGAGCCCAAGGCTGCAAACCAGAAATAAAGTTGAATAGCTTATCTTCTTCACTCATATTGGTGATGTCCAACATTAGGGAACTAAACTCTTTCACATATTCCCTTGTAGTACCAGTTTGCCTCAACTTCTTCAAGGAATCCCTTGCAATCCAAGCTACATTGCAAGGTAAGAACTGCTCCCTGAGTTCCCTTTTCAGCTGCTCCCAAGATTCAATCTTAGGCCTACCCGAGCTCAAATCATCTAACACCCGGGTTCTCCACCAAAGTTTAGCATCATCTCCAAGATACATCGTTGCAAGATTGACTTGATTCATCTCAGGAATTCCCATGGCTTTGAAATAATTTTCCAGATCCCATATGAAGTTTTCTAACTCTTTGGCATCCCGATTCCCATTGAAAACCTTTGGATCAGGAACCTTCACTTTGGACGACTGATCTGAATTAGATGAAGATGGCCTAGCCCCATTGACCAGCGCCTTCCTTAGCAACTTCACCTCATCTTCCAGCCCTTGAATCCTCTCCAAAATGCCAGATATGTTCTCAGATTGCTCAGCCCGTTGATGGTCACTGCGCACCACCAAGTCTTCGACTAGTTCTTCTTGGGCGGCATGCATTCCTTCCAGCTTCTCCTGATGAACAGCCACCATGGTAACAAGGTCCAGTACCCCGTCTCCATCTGGTTTCCCAACAATCTCCTCAAGTCTAGCAACTCTCTTGGCAATTGTCATGGCTGCACCGTTAAAAAGCTCCCAGCAAACCAGATTTCTGGTTTCTTGAATTTATGTTTCAAACGTTCCTTCAGGACTTCACAACCTCCAAAAATCTTCCAAGAAAACCTCCAAGAAGCCGTCCACTTCCTTCTCCAAATCCAGATATTCAATCAGCAATCAATCCTTTGCCCAAATAGACACCACACGGCCTCCTTCTGGGACTGACTTCAAAGCAATTCTGGGACCGAGTCCAGAAACTCAGAATCACCTGGACTCCCTGCTAGCTCCTTGATTCTCTCAGTCAACACAATTCAAACCAAAACTCCAGCAACACCAAGCTCCAAGAAAACTCAGAACTCTATTCTAGTAGTTTTGAACCCAGAGTCAAACCCCTTTTGCTTCGGATTTGATAGCATACACCGGTATTGATCAAACAACAATCCAGTCCAAATACTTTCCAGAAATTTCAGATTTAACCAATATGAAATGCAAAGAACTCAAGCAATTCAAATTTGATTCCAGCTCTCGCCAACAATCAACAAAGAACTTGGTGGGGAAGATGGAATCACTCATTGATTTCAATCAGAAACACCTCCAAAAAGCTTCAGCCGTCCAGCTTGCTTCCAGCCAGCTGAATACCATCAAGAACTCTCAATCCAGCAGCCTAGATTGAAGTTCTTGCTACCGGCACCTTCCAGATCGGTTCCACACCCAAGAACAACGATCAAAGCTTTGGTTCTTCACCAACTTTGATCCAGAAATGCTCCAAGAACCTTCAGCTACTCAAATTGCTCCTAGCTGTCTGAATTGCAATCAAGAATTCCAACCCTGCAACCCGGATGAAGTCTCTTGATACCAGCACCTTCCAAATCGTCCTAGGCCTCAAAAGCACGCTCAAGGGTTCCCTTCTCCATCAGCCTCGATCTGGAACTCCTCCAAGAACTCCCAGCCGTCCATGCAACTCCCAGCTAGATCAAAACCACCCAGCCGAGTGATTCTTGGCTGGTTCTTGGCTGCATCTGAACCAGAACTTAGGAATCACCCAATGAAACCTCCAAGCTCTGATACCACTGTCACACCCCTAGAATTCACAGTGGATATCTCCCACTTTCTTCCTTAAAGTGGTCTTCCAAAGGTGTGCGGCGCTAAGGCTGCGCCCGCCTTAGCCAGCCTTCTATCCAGCAGTGCTTCCAATCCTCTTCGAGCCACGTCCAAGAACCTCTATTTCCGGATCTAGGATTAGCTCTTTTAGAGATCTTCTTGCTGGTTAGCTGGGCTGCGCTCACCCAGCTTTCTTCCCCAAGGTTCAGCCTCCATGCACACCTTCAAGGCTTACAATGGAACGGGAAAAGACTTTCATTCCAACACACTTGGATTACAGCTACCTTCCTCCAAGAAGGCACACGACTCCCTCAAGAATCCCACCCGGATCCTCTCCACAAGAATCGCCTCTCTTCCCTTTTTGAATGATTAGCCTCCCTCCCTTTACATCCAAGCCGCCCCCCATATATAATGGATTCCGGGACTTCAATTGGACTGCACATATGTACACGGTTCAGCCTCACATGCTTTAGCTCACACGCCTAGCACCATCTCACTAAACCTCATCTAACTTAGGTTATCAAACCCTCTTTGACTGTTTGCAACCAGCCACTATGTTAGATTACATGTGCTTTGCTAATCACTTCAGCTATGCGCATCGTCCTGCGCATGCCTAGCTTGCGCGCTGCTCCGGCGCAAGCTAGCGTCCGCTCGATCCTACACTTTCGTCTTGGTCCGTCTCGCTCCGCACCGCTCACTCGTCAACATGCCTGCACGCACCGTACAGTGTCCCGCACCGCATCACCTCTGCACTTGTGCCCAGCACATGTCACGTCCAGTCTCGCGTGCGCCCATGCCTGTCGCGTCCGACTTGCGCACTCGCTCGCCTGGCCCGCTCGCCTATGCTGCGCTCGGTCTGGGTCATGAACCTCAACTCAACCATGCGCGCTCACTGCACACGTGCTGCCCAGTCCTGCTCATGCCTTGCCGATCCGGCACTCGCTCCATTCGGCCTTGGGCTCATCTTAGTAGCGGCCCACCTCGATCTCGGCATCGATGACAGTTCACCTCGGTCTTGGTGTTGATCTCGGCATCGATATCGATCTTGGCCTATCTCCACCATGCCAATCTCATCTGCATTCGCACATGCGCAATATCAGGATGGTGACACCCTCGGCACTCAGGCTTCCCCCTCGCCCCGAACCTGTTTTCCTCAGTCTCCAGCTCCCGACTGCTTGTCTGCTCATCCCGATGCATCGCCTCCACACTCCCGTTCCCTCACTCGATCTCTCTCGGGAGGAGCAGAATGTCAAGTACCCAGCCGTCCCGAGCTCCTGGCACCGGCTGGATGGCCCCGGCTTCCAGTTGCTCCAAACTCCAGTGCCAGGGGCACCGTCCCGGTCCTCTCCGTGGGCTCCGGCCTCCGGGTTTCTCCCCGGCTGTTTCTAGTCGTCCAAAGCTCAGCGGTTGAGGGCCTTCCTCATCTCTTCCCGAGGGAAGCATCCGCGAAATAGAGCCGGCTTTCTGACTCTGCTCCGACCCCAACCCAGCTTCCCCATAGCTCCGGGCAAGCTCCTAGCGCTCCGTCCTGGTCCTCTCCGTGGGCTCTGGCCTTCGGGTTTCTCCCCGGCTGTTTCCAGTCGTCCGAGGCTCAGGGGTTGAGGGCCTTCCTCATCTCTTCCCGAAGGGAGCACACGCGAAACAGAGCCAGCCTTCGACTTTGCTCTCGGCCCCCAGACGCTCCTGAGCTCCACGTCACCAAGCTCCCAATCCCCATCTCCTGGCCTCTCGCCCTCTCTCGCCACCTTTTCTCTTTCCTCCAGCCCTCCTTTCAGTGGTGCGAGTGTTGCTCCCAAGCGGCGTGTGGAGGGGGTTCCCAGGGAGCACGACAGCGTCAGGCCCATCTCCCTCTCGCCCACTTTCTCCTTCCTTCACATCCCAGCTCAAGGTGTAGGGGAGGATGAGAGGTAGTTTCACGATCAAAGTTTCCAAATGCTCAGTGAACCATACCGTTTTTCATCTTTTAGATTTAAAATTTTATAGATATTATTTAATTTAAAATAATAATACATATTATTTAATTTTAAAATAAATAAAAATATATTATTTAATTTCATATTATTAAATTTAAAAAATTAAAATAATATGTATTATTATTTAAATTAAATAATATCTATATAGTTTCAAATCTTTAAATTTTAAATCACTCTTTTATCACCTTTAATTAATTGATCTGACTCTACGTACATCATATCACGTTCAAAGTTTCCAAATGCTTCATGAACCATACCGTTTCTTTCTCTTTGATTTGAAACTGTATAGATATTATTTAATTCAAAATAACAATAAAATAAATAAAATATATTATTTAATTTCATATTATTAAATTTAAAAAATTAGAATAATATGTATTATTATTTTAAATTAAATAATATCTATATAGTTTTAAATCTTTAAATTTCAAATTACTCTTTTATCACCTTTAATTAATTGATCTGACTCTACGTACGCCATAAAGGGATCACATTCCAAGTTTCTAAATACTTCGTGAATCGTACCATTTTTCTTCTTCTTGATTTGAAACTGTATAGATATTATTTAATTTAAAATAACAATAAGATAAATAAAAAATATTATTTAATTCCATATTATTAAATTTAAAATTTAGAATAATATGTATTGTTATTTTGAATTAAATAATATATATATAGTTTCAAATCTTTGAATTTCAAATTACTTTTTTATCACCTTTAATTAATTAACCTGGCTCTACGTACGCAATGAAGGGATCACGTTCCAAGTTTTCAAACACTTCATGAATCGTACCGTTTCTTTCTTCTTTGATTTGAAACTGTATAAATATTATTTAATTCAAAATGATAATAAAATAAATAAAAATATATTTAATTTTATATTATTAAATTTAAAATTTAGAATTAAATTTAAAATTTTTAATTATAAAATTTAAAATAAAATAAATTCGATTTATGATGAAACCGTCACTTAGTGTGACGATTTTTACCCATGGTTTCATAACGGTAAATGACGATTTTATTCAAAATAAAATTATCGTAACAATTTCTGCTCACCTTGTCAGCGTTCCAGCTGATGGAGCCAAGCACAAAGGTGAAGTAGCTTTAAAAAAATATCATTTGAAATGATATTTTCTTTTTAACACTATTTTTACAAAAAAAAAAATAAATTTTTTTTTTTTTACCGATACCTTTTGGCACCGACTCGAAAAACTACTTTGTAAACGGCCGGCGCGCGGTGGAGTGAGAGGCATCGTCCTTTGTTTTTTTTTTTATCGGCAGAGCGCCACCGGATTCTTATCGCCCGATTGCTGCGTCAGGCCTCAGCCGATCTATCCGATCCAATCCTTCCGTCGGTTCAATCTCCGACGCGAGCCCGTTTCGTCTCTCCCTGGCCTTTCTTTGAACAGTAGGTGGGGAGAGAGGGCAAGAGCGAGGTGATGGGAAGGGCGTACAGCAGAGGCTTGGGCTTCGGCCACGGGATCGTCCAGCTCTGGCACCGGGAGGTAGGCGACGTCTCCCCGAGATCCTTCGCCCGTCGCGTCGTGGCTTCGGAGGTTTGATCTCAAATTGTGCTTGGAAAAAGAGTAATTTTTAGCATGATTCCAAGATATACCACGCTGAATCTTTAAGTGACAGGGAAAAAAATGTATATGGAGAATTATGCGTTCTTTTCCCTCTAAAAAGACACAAATTATCGTGTTAATTTAGAGGATCTTATAAGATTGAGCGATTTTATTATGGTGAAATTGAAGGGAAAATTTTCAGTTTTGTATGGCAATGAGAATTATTTCAAGAAATCAGTTTTTGCGATGAGAAATATATTCGCTATATTTTTTTCCTCTTTATTCCTTCCTCTCTTTACTCTCCACTGTCGTTTCATATTGTAACCATAAAAAACTATGCATGTAGAATTAGAAAGCGGGCTAAACTGGAAAGCCCAGCAACCATAAACCGATATTAAGTGGGGGTAAACGCCTTGGGGCTTGGTTATCTTGAGGCTGACCTATTGCACCTTAGCCGCTATCTGGGTTTTTGTCCCGTCCAGTGGCCTTATTATGATGAACTCTATGCAACTCTATTGTAAAAATTTTTCCGGGTTTCGCTGTCAGGGGAGTCATAGAAGAAGTAGGAAAACATGGTTTATGAACAGATTCATCCACCATCTTCAGACGCAACATGATTTGTCATCAATGATATGCAATTTGTGATTATTTAGTTGACCCCAACTAGTTTAGGATTAAAGCTTCATTGTTGTTGTTGTTGTTGTTGTTGTAATTTGTGATCATTCATCACATGGTGCACAATGAGGCAAGAAGCTTGGTAAAATGGCCATTACTCTGCTTGCTGAGTTCCTCAATTTATTGTTTAAATTCTTTCTATTTGATTATCTCTCCTCCATCTCTTCATCGCTTATTATTTTGCCACCATTCTCTATTGAGAATTAGTCTGTGTTGACTATATGCTCCGCTCATGAGTCTTAGTGTAAATTGTTTGGCATAGACATCAGTCATATTTCAGGTCTAGTATTGCTCATGAATCATAGTGTAAATTGTTTGGAACGTTTGATTGGGTTGAAGATCAAGACAGAATGAAATGTGGGGCATCTTGTTCCATCGAAAAACCAGAATACTTTTATCCCATAAGATTTAAAACTTGCCTTTGAGTATCTAGGGAAGGGTGTTTGCTTGCTTGTAAAATATGAAGAATGGATTGGGGTATATGGATTTGAATGATGACTAAATGAAGAGTTTGTAAGATTTAATGATATTAACTAAAGTGTAGAGTATATGATTTTGATAATCTATTATGTTTTGTAAATGTTTTTTATGCACACATGCACATGTATGTATACATATATTTTACGTATAAGATGGGTCCATCTGTGCTGATGCATGCATCCATCTGTCCATCAATACATCCATATCCAGCATACACACATACATAGATTCATGTATGTATACATATATTTTATGTATAAAATGCAAATATTTATTGATGTACCTTAGTCATATCGTATCCTACTTTTTCTGGGGCACATTTATATCTTTGGTTCAATTTCTGCACTTATAGAGCTCTATCTTTGCTGTTGAGGTCTAAACCATTGCCCAGAGATGCTCTTTTTTGATGGAAGAGGAAAAAGTAAGAATAACATGGGCATGCTTGGCAGCAACCTATCTAACTCTATTTGTGAGATAGAAATGTGGTGGCAGATGAATAGGATATTATCAGATAATTTTGGCTAAGTTTGTCTTGTCGTGGCCCCTTTACAAATTATGACTCAAGGATCTGCCTCTACCTACTGTAGCTTTTTCAAGTGCGTAATGGTGCTCAGGGTGGAGATGAGTGCCATGATATGGGAATGTGTTTGTGATCTCAGCGATGATTTTGCATTACTATGATTTCAGAAGATAACTCTGCCAAGGCCGATCTCAAGCCCGGATAAAGGAGAATGGTTGCGTTAGGTAGCTGACAGCTAGCATAAAACTTTGCCAGATCCCTTAAAATATGAATCTACCAAATCAAACTATGCGAAGGACTAGAACATCCTCGTTAAAAGCAGAAATAATTAGAAATGATATAACTATTTGTAATTTGAATGTCGACTTAATTCTGAATAGAGCAAAGTGAAGGAAGCAAATTCATGTAGCCGACCCTATGTAGTTGGAAAAAGGCTTAGATGAGTTGAGTTGAGTTGTAGATGATTTCGGAAGATGCAAATGACCCAAATGTTCCTGAGGGTCATTTGGATCCTCAATAAATGAGTTAATAGATTGGTAGATAATCTTTAGTACTTTAACTTTCTATAAAGTACCTTGAAGATGAACAATTATGGTAGGTTACAATGATGCTAAAAAAAGTGACTCTTCTGATGCTACTGACTTTAATTGGGAGGTAAGTGAGTCAAAAAAAGGCAAGCCCAAAATTGAAGTTTGGGCTATAATAAAGACACTGAGAAAATTTTCCTTGTTTCCAAGATAGCAAGTGCTTATGAATGAACACTCAACTCAACTCATGGAGCCGACCCCATGTAGTTGGGAAAAGGCTTAGATGAGTTGAGTTGAGTTGTGTTGAGTGTTCATTCATGAGCACTTGCTATATTGGAAACAAGGAAAATTTTTTGTAAATAAGCTGGGGAACTCCTGTTGCCTTTTATATGATTTATGAGAGCATGCAGATCCTTGTTGGATAAATTGCTGGACTCCATGGATAGATTTAAGTCCAGGTTTTTCTTGTTACCTGGAATCTCTTGACTAGGGTAACACACCCATTTTGGAATCTCCTAGGATGTTGAACCCTCTTCTGCTTCCTAAATACTTAAAGTGTTTCTAAAATATCAAGTTACCCACCGCCACACATGCATACCTGCTCTAGAGTGGCAACTAGGTACTCTTTATCATTGATTGGGTTGGCAGCCAAAAAGCAACCTCTGACTAGGATTTGTTGACTACTGCATATCATATGAAATCAATTTTCCTTTGGCACAATATGCACATTGCATCTGTTGAGGGTGGAGTAGGGGGGAAGATGGATCATGTGCTGATACTATGGGGCAGTCTCACATATCGCTGGGTCCTTTCTCAAGGAATCAGTTCTACATTCTAACCTATTACCTACAATAATTGCTGGCTTTCTGTATTGAAAGCCCGAACTAATTTTCTTGTTGCCAAGGGACAATCTGGAACCCTCGACTTCTCCTCAACTCCTCACTTTGATTAAGAAGGTGCTAAGATGAATGCAGCCCTCATCACATCAAGTGTGCGGAAAGAATAGAAGTCTATGGCTTTCTGGAGCTACTAAGGGCCTAAAAAGCTAATTAAAACATTTTTTTAATTCATGAATTTATAAAATTACATTATGTTCTTGGTTGGATTGATTGATTTATGTATGACTGAAAGTCCTAGAATTTTGTATGATATTACAGTTTGCCCCAAATTTCTTGCCTAAAATCCATGATGAATCTATAACATTCCTATGAATAGCCATTTTTCTGATTTGGTTTTATATATGAAGAGTTTATATTATGAGTTCATTTTTCCTCTGTTTGAACAACTATCATGTTACCTTATTTAGTTGGAGCTACTTAGAGTGTTCTCCTTACTTCCTAGAACCTTGGGTTCTTAACCTCACATATATATATATATATATATATATATATATATATATATAAACAGGACCTTGTTCTGCGCTTTGGAATCCATAAAAAACTAGACAAGCATGAAGGCTGCGTAAATACTGTTAGCTTCAATGCAGATGGTGATATTCTTTTGTCTGGTTCTGATGACAAAATGGTAATTTTGTGGAATTGGGATGCTGGTCTTGTTAAATTGTCCTTCTACTCAGGCCATTCATACAACATTTTTCAAGCAAAATTCATGCCATATATGGAGGATCGGATCATTGTTACCTGTGCCGCAGATGGGGAGGTATGTGCTGTTCCTTTTCATCTCTACCTGCCTTTAACCCTTGGATGGTATGTATTGTGAACACATAAGGAGTGCATGTATTTCAATCGTATCACTAGGTGAGGCATGCTGAGATACGTGAAGATGGAAAGGTGTTGACTACTTTGCTAGCCCAACATAAAGGCCGGGCTCATAAGTTAGCTATTGAGCCTGGAAGCCCTCACATATTTTATACCTGTGGTGAAGATGGCCTAGTTCAGCATGTGAGTTCTTTTATATGCTTTACATTTTCTCCCTTTCCTTTGTGATCATGAGTGACCTTCATAGAAGCCTAAGAAAGTCACCACTTATGTAGATTGATTTGAGAACAAAATCTGCTACAAAGCTATTTGTATGCAAATCTTTTCCAAATAGATCGGAGTTTCAGCCGATTGTTGCTCTATATGCTATTGCAATAGATCGAAGGAATCCCAATTTTTTTGCAATTGCGGGCAAAGATGAATATGCTCGAGTTTATGACATCCGCAAGTACAAATGGGATGGATCAACAGATTGTGGTTATCCAACCAACTGTTTCTGCCCACCACATCTCATTGGTACCAGACAAGTTGGAATAACAGGTTTGGCATTCTCAGACCAGAGTGAGCTGCTGGCCACGTACAAGTATGATCTGATTTGTCTTTTCACTAAAGATCAAGGTTTGGGACCCAATCCAGTCCCTGGATCCCCAAAACTTGCCAATGCAAATCAGCCTGAACCTCAAGCATACAAGGGACACCGTAACTGTGAGACGGTGAAGGGTGTGAGCTTTTTGGGTCCCAACTGTGAGTATGTCACTAGTGGATCAGACTGTGGTCGAATCTTCATTTGGAGGAAGAGAGATGGGGAACTGTTGTGTGCCATGGAAGGAGACAGATATGTTGTAAATTGCATCGAACCTCATCCCTATGCTGCTGTGATTGCAAGTAGTGGCATTGAGAAGGATGTTAAGATATGGATTCCCAATGCCCCAGAACCAGCCCCCTCCCAGTAAACATGGATGAGGTTTGTATTCTGCTGCTTTCTTCTTACATTTTGGTTGCTTTTTGCTAATTCATTATCAATTCTTTTTGGGTATAATTGGTATCAATTATTTTCATTTGATGTTTGTATTTTTGAGATTTTTGTCAAAAATTCCATTGTTTTTTATTTACCCTTCAAAGTGTCAGTAGTGCATATATGCCCCTTCTGAAAGTACAATATTTACATGTATTCTCTTATCATGTTGCAGTCACTTCATTCTAATCTTAGTTTGGCTAGGTTAAAAGTTAACTGTACATTAACTGTTTCTCCTAGTTGTTCTTAAATTCTGAAAACTTTTTGAGGAGAATGTGTAGAACTTAATCCAATAGTATGACTCTACTTTTCACACTTTGAAGGACAGGTAAACAATTAAGGACTTATGTATGGTTTTATTTCCAAAAGTCCTTGTACATTGAAAAATATAATCATATTGTTACGGTTTTTTTTTTTTAAGGAAAATATAATGGTTACTTATCATTTAGAGGATTTCATTTAACTTCAGGGGCTTGTTTGTAAGTTTCAAATTTTTTAGAGGGGACCCATGTGAGTTTTAATTTTTTTAGCGGAACACAAGCAAGTTTCATATTTTTTAGAAGGGCATGTATTAAGTTTTAGACTTTTGAATGGGTTTATATATTTTGCTTTTTTGAGAGGTAAATAATAAAGCATATACATGGCGAAGTAACGGATATGTTTTCTGAAGAATTATTATATATTATCGATCTATTTGGGAGCTACACATGTTGTCTCCAAAGCATGGACTTGCTTGTTTGTAGAAATTCAAACATTGTAGATCATGTCCAAAGGTTTATATCTTTATTTCAAAACCCCTATTTTTGAATTTGTCTGTCTATTAATCTGTAAACTTGTTTTTTGCTTTTTTTATCTGACCAGTCATCTGTATAATGTTTAGCACATTTCATATCCCAGTTTTCTCCAAAACAAAAGTCAAGCATTTGGGACCTACACTATATTTTCTAGCTTAAAATCTCCCCCTTCTTCATGCCTGAAAAATTGATTTGGAGTTTTCAAGGCTTTACATAGATTGGGCAGCAGAGGAAGTGCTAATTTCTCTACTGCTCCTTGCGCTTTTTTTAAGGAACTGATGGTTACTCATATTGATTGCTTTACACTTGATGACTATGACATTGATGATAATGATGATTTCTATGTTGGTCCTCTTCATGAAGATGGTGATTATGATGTTGGTCCTGTTTGCGATGACTATGGTGATTATGATGATGATGTTGGTCCTGTTCATGATGAGGATGACTATTGTGATGATTGTGATGATGGCTTTGTTGATATGATGTTACCATTTAAGGCGGACTTTGCTGGTTCTCGTTTCCAGAAGAGATGATAGCAGGTATGCTGGCACTACAGAGGTGACTAACTCGGGACATCGTGGTGAAGACTGGGCAGATAATGCTGAGTTGGTGGACTTTATAATGCAGTTTACCAATAGAGATGGTTCTTCTGATGAGAACGGAGACTCCTCTGGGAACCCAGAGGATTCTATAGTCAACTGAATCATGCGCTTACCATTAACAATAACTTCAAGAAAATTGTACATATGAATAAATTATACTGTTTTTGCTTAGAGTCCATATAAACAAAGCATGCATCCACAATTTATACTGAAAAATCAGGTACAATACAAATAAAATTATAATATTCTAGTTAGAGTAGATAGCTGATTTAGTGTATCTCTATTCTCATTTGTTTGTCAGGTGTTGTTTTATAGTTCAAGAATTAGCATTCACATATGTCAGTTATATCATATCATGGGATTAGCTCCTATTGTTGTCATTTATCTTTTGAGCTATGCAGGACAATTTAATTAAAAAATGGAGGGCAGGTTAATGTCCCTTCATGGTCTATGTGGGATATGACCCCTTCATGGTCTATGTGGGATGTGACCCCAATTGGAACTTGTTCTACTAAGTTTTTACACAGTTTCTGACAAAAATTTTCTGGGGTAAAAATGCTGAAGAAGGTTAGAGATTGAAAAGTGCAATGCCTATGAGAAAAAACAAATCACAATCCCTCATTCTATTATCCTCTGGCCCTGTGTTTTCTTTCTCAATTGTTTTATTAATTATCAGTAGTAATCTGCGTATCTGCCGCTAATGTGATGGTTTTGGTTGGTTGAGGCTCACCTACCTTTGATCATGTTTAATGCCTCATACCTGTGCAGTGGATGATTTTTAATGGAGGATCTTGATTTTAGAGTGCTACAGTGTCCTGGAGATCCAAAGTATTGGTCGAGGATTATAGTTGGTGGTGGTGCCGTCCAGCGGCTTGTTAAAATTTTAGCCAATGTGAAGATTATTTTATGTGGCCTTAAGTTCCTACATTATATTTACAAAATTCTTATATGAACTGGATGTTTGATATTCTTGTATGCTAGGGGAATGGTATTATCAACGCAATAAGAGCTAGAATTTAAAAGCTCTATAGATGTGCCATAAAGTCTAAGGTGAAGATTTGTTATTTAAGGCTTAAGTTTTGATGTCAATCTGTTGTTTTCACTGCCTTCTATACTTTTTTCTAGGATTGATGAATAAGCTCTTCCTGTGCATAGATGTAAACAGGGTTTTATCAAACCATGTCGGGTGGTTTCTTTTGTTCTTGTTGGTGCAAATAGGTGTAATAAATTCCTGTGATTTGATATGAATGTAAAATTTAAAATATGTTGAAGTAGGCCACTAAAGCTAGGTAAATTTGCTCCACTTCCTCTGGATGCTGTGTCTGCCAGTCGCTGTCAGGCAACTCTTTCCCTCTTCCAGATGGTGCTTCTGAGGATATGGTTGGTTGATGGCTCTCCATCTTGTGAAGCTAAAGTTACTATGGTTATATTTGGTTGATAGAAATTGAGAGATGGGAATGAGAATCAGATTCTCATCTAGTTGTAGTTCATTTGGACATTCTTATGAGTGCTGCAAGTAATATATATTATATTACTAATATTACTTTTTACTAAAAATACATTATGGCTCTTGATAAAATAATATTAAATGTTATTTAATAACATGTAATATTATTACAATTATTATATTATTTGATATATTTTATTATTATCAGCACATGAAATTGATAATAATACGACTTATATTAGCACTATTTTCCAATCACAATCATATAATATTAGTATTATTAATACTATTAAATGTATACTAATGAAAGTTTAATTTCTTTAGATAATGCATTATATGTAAACTATATGATTAATTATTATTTTTAATTATTTAACTATATTATTATAATAATGTTGCTATAATTGTTATGATTTGTCTATGTAAGTATTAAAACATTATATTTATATTAGTATGTTATATTATTTGTTATTTATATTTTCATTATTTTATTATCAATATAATGCTTATATAAAATAATATCATTACTCATGTTAGTAATATTAATATCATATGTTAATTAATGATAATATCAATAATATTATTGTTGTCAAATAATATATTATATTCATATTGATATTCATATATTAATAACTATACATTATATTACATTATCATTTTAATCTGGTTAGGTTTAAGAATGCGATTAATGACGTTAGAAAGTTGTGGTAATAAGGGATGGTTTTATTTGGTTTGCCGGTGGGACATCTAATTATCAAAAGATTAGGACCTTACACCTAAAGAAAAAACTTGCTGCACCGCATAAAAATCTTGATGCATTGTATGATGACATTTAATTATCAAAAGATTGGGCTGCACCGCATAAAAATTTGCTGCACTATATTATACAGTGCAGTAGAAACTGCATCGTGTGCAGTAATTAGCATGCGGTGTATGCATGCATACATATTAAAGATAAAAAATATTTTTATTTTTATATAGTACAGTAGAAACTGTATTGTGTGCAGTGATTTGCATGCGATGTATATGTGCATGCGTATCAAAAATAAAAAAATATTTTTATATTTATTACATATATATGCAAATATAGTATACTTATTGCATGAGGCAGCAAGGCTTTTTTTCATACCTAATTGTTTGATCGACAACCACTCAAGTTCTTTCACCTGCCTTTAGCACGTGACGCTGATATTAACACTTCAGGTTGTATGCGCGTGTCAAGCCTATTTTTGTGGTAGCCTCGTTGTGTGATCGACCGCCACTCATATTCTTTCACATCCCTTTCGCTTGTGAAATATATGTTGTCTTGTGAGCGCAGGCAATGGCACTTTGGGTAGAGCACATCAAATGGTTGCTTTTGACCGAATCTTAAAGGAGGTGATGGGATCATGAACTTTTCAAAAAATATTTTTTCTCATATATAAAATTTATGATATATATATATATATATATATATATATATATATATATATATATATATTCTAAAATATGCAATATAAAACAAAGTTCAAGGCATATAATTTTAGAATAAATTTATTATTTTTAGTCTGACTCCTCCTTCATCCCTTCAAAAAAAAAAAAAAAAGTTTCAAGGTTCACTATCAAACGGTTCAGCAGTCTCACATCAATTCATCTAGAAGGGCTTTGGTAACTTAATATAGTGGTATCCAATGACCGTTCCGATTTAAAATCTTCAGTCAATAGTCATCATTTTATATTGATAAGGCATTGGCATTGCAAGTATACAAAACATATATCAATAAATAAATAAATAGTGAAATGAAATTTAAACTTAATATTTAACATGTCCTGACTAAATTTACAATATAATTTGAGCTCAATTATAATATCTTTGATATTAATATTTTATTAAAATAGGTATACATATGAAAATAATAGGAAATATGACTCACACTTCCCTTGCAACCTGACTATCCAACTAACTCTTTGAGTAAAGAATTTCTTCAAAACAAAAATTTTAAAAAAGTCTTCATGAACTTTATTAATGATTTTTTTTATATCAACAGATTTTAACTAGGGTCTATTTATAGAAAATTTTTCTAAATTCAATAGGTTTTCTAGATGGTATAGGCTATTAATATCCTAAAGCCAAGAAATTTTGTACTTTTAATAGGATACCAATTTCTTGAATAAAACTAAAGAGAGACAAATCAAATAAATATTTAAAAATAGAGACTTCCATTGGATTTCTAATTCATCTAACATGAGTTTTTTAATGAAAGAAATATTAAAAATAGATAAAAAAATATATGAAAAATTGTTCTTAAATTATGGGTTGCAAAATGATATTTTAGTGATTTTTAGAGGTTTGTTAATACTAATATATGTTTATTAAATTACTTATAATTTCTTTATCCAATTTTTAATTTAAGATGTGCTACAAAGTCAGCATGATGCCCAATATTATAAAAGTGAATTTATTTGAAAATTTTAATTACATGAACTCTGATGAAGCCATTTTATAAAAAAATTGATGTGCACTATGTTGGAGTATTACATTCTTCTTTTTAAAAGTATTTTGTCCTGAAATTTATATGCTTTGATTTTCAAAAAGTTGAAGGTACTATTACTTTATATCATCTTGCAATCACTATACTTAAAATCATGATATAAGATCTACTATATTTTTATGGTACAACTTTAATATCGAATTTATAATAGAGAAAAATTCTAAGTTTGTCCCTTCAATCTACTCTTTTGTCCCATCTCATTGCTAATTAGTCCAAACCCTAAAGTTCTATGCCTTATGGTCCAATATAACTGTAATTATTATGCCTGTGATTTAAAATCTTGAATAAGGAATGTGACAACTATTGCATATCCATAAGGCATGACTTTATGTAAAGCATCCATCATGATATTATCAAATAACTAAGCATAGTAGAATTTAAACTTACTATTTAATATGCCATAGGATAAATCTCTAAAATCTAAATAATAATATAATTTAAATTCAATCATAATGTTTTGGCTAAATTATAGAATTAACCCCTGTACTTAGGGGTTGTATCACTTTAGTCCTTAAACTTAAAAAGTTATAAAAATAATTCTAAACTTTTTAATTTATATCACTTTGATCTCTATCGTTAAATATTAAAGACGTCGTTTATTTTTATCCTATGTGGCAGCATTCGTAGCTACATACGTGGCATCAAAGTGAAAAAAATAAATTTAAAATCTATAACTAACCAGTTAACCCATTATTTAATAAATTAAAAATTTAAAAATAATCTTCTCTCACCCTGATTTCTCCTAGAGGAGAGTGCAACGGGTTCGTAAGCACTCACAAGTTAGAGCAAATCAAGGCGAAGAGATTATTTTTATTTTTTTAATATTTTTTTAAATTATTAAATAATGGGTTAAATAATGGGTTTATTATGAATTTAAATTTATTTTTACTGCTTGGATGCCACATATACTGCCACATAGGATAAAATTGAACGACATCTCCTCTATTTAATGGTAAGGATCAAAGTGAAATAAAATATAAAGTTTAGGATTATTTTTATAACTTTTTAAAGTTTAAGGACCAAAATAACATAACCTCCTAAGTACAGGGGTTAATTCTGTAGTTTATCCTAATATTTTATATCATATATATATATATATATATATATATATATATATAATCACTTTTATGGAGATGACTATTAGAGAATATTCTAAGTTAAGAGTTAAAGAGAATTTTCAAGATTTTATGGATGAATTTTTTATATCAAAAAATCTCAATTAGGATCTATTATAGAGAGTATTCTAAAGTTAATAGAATTTCTCAATAGAGAGCTAGATGAGGGGATATGTAAAGAGACACCAATAGATTTCATGGTCAAAAAATAGGATCATAAATGTGTTGCTTTAAACATTCTATTTATAAACTGAAACAATCATTTAGACAAAGGTATCATTGATTTCATCGAGCTATCACTTTAATAAACTTTATGATGATTGACAAAGATCATTGTGTGTATGTCAAAAGAGTTCTTATCTTTTCATTATCTATGGACAATATTCTTTTAGCAAAAAATGATATGAAGTTAATCATTGCCACTCAGCAGAGTGGTTGTCCTCCATATTTGAGATGGACATAGGCCAAGCAAATTATGTATTAGGAATTCATATCTATAGAGATTGCTATAAAAGACTCTTAAGTTTGTCTCAAGAGAGTTACATAAGGAGAATTTTAGAATGTTTCTGAATGTATAATGCCAAGCCCATTGATATTCCAATGAAAAAGGGTTATAATTTTAGTGTCGAACAATGCCTAAAATTAAAAGAAGAGAGAAAGAAAATGGCTAAATTTCCTTATGCTAGTACACTTGAGAGTTTGATGTATGCAATGATGTATATCCAACCTAATTTTTTTTTACTATTGGGTTAGTAGATAGTAAAGTAATCTTGATACTACTCATTAGCTAGTAATTAAGAGGATTTTCTGATATTTGCAAGGTACAGAGAACCTTACCTTATGCTATGATAGTGGTGATATGAGGTTGACTAGATATACTAATGTTGATAGATCTACTAATAGAGATGAGTGCAAACTCAGATTAGGATATACATTCATATTATGTAATGGTTTCATATGCATAAATAGCCCTATGTTGTCTTATTCATGATGGAATTAGAGTTCATTGCTTGTATAATTGCAATTCAAGAGATTATCTGGTTAAGAAGATTCTTGCAGTGCTTGAGCATAACAATGTGTGCAGATGATGCCATTATGATTTATTGCGATAACATAACTACAATAGCTTTTCAAGGGATCCTAAGTATTATAGAAGATCAAAATATATTGACACCAAATATCACTTTGTTCATGACGTTGTTGCATAGGGAGCGATGGTCCTTAAGTATATCTCGACTAGTGACATGATTGCAGATTCCTTTACCAAATCTCTCCTTAGATGTCGTTGACCTAAATATTGATTTTGATGAATAACAAAAATCACATGAGCATATTTATAATGTTACTAATGATTTTGACTAAGTGTTTCAGAGATTTATATCTTTAATTAGTCAAATTACAAGAAAAATTGAGCTAAGACTTGAGTCTTGCTTTAAGTATCAGTTTTAGCATTAGAGTCGACTCACACAATTGAGGAGTCGACTCTAGCATGTTCCAGCATGCCTTGACATTTTTGGCATGCTCTCGAGTCAACTCCAATAGAGGGTGAGTCAACTCAGTCAGAGAGACTGCATTTCTACGATGAGCTTGAGTCAACTCTTATAGAAGCTTGAGTCGACTCAGTTAGTTATACAAAGAGTTACAATTTTGGTGTTCAGCTCGAGTCGACTCCTAGTGAACTTGAGCCAACTCTCGAAAAAGTTAGAGTCGACCCCTCTATGGGTAGAAACTTTACTTTTTAGACATGCCGCATTCAAGCTGACTCGCGACCTATTCGAGTTGACTCGAGCTTGTCAGGAGCTGACTTCAGAACTGTCAGAGACGGCTCCAAATCATGGCATTTCCCCAATGGTCTTCAGTAGCACTTTCTTTATTCGTGCTAAACACTCTTCCAACTACTAACAATGGCTAGTTTTCTTTAAAAAGTAGATTTGAAAGATGATTATAAGTAAGAGCCCGAGTTGATTCAAGAAGAGGAGAGAAGAAAAAGAAAAATCAAGAGGAAAAGTTCAAAATTTCAAAAGCCCTAAAGCAAAAACAGAGGTCAAGAAAAATCCCAAGCATCTAAAGCAAATCTTGAGGTATTTTCAGCAAATCAAAGGAAAAGAAGAGAGCCCTAGATCTGATTTGAGCTTCAAACCAAAAGATCTTCCAAAAGCTTCAAGTTTCATCTTGAGGAATATAAAAGAAGAAAAGAAGAAAAGCTTAACTTCAGAAATCTTCTAATCAGGCTCCTTCCATTTTTATTCATTTACACTCTCTTATTTTCTCATTTTGAAGCTTTATTTTTATTGTATCTAAACTCTTTATTATCTTTGTAAGTTGATTCAATTAGGAAATTAAATCAAAGGAGGTAGTTTAGCCTTGTGCAAGCTAAGAAGGCTTATGAGAGGTTTTGTGCTGGTGATCCTATAAAAATCAGCAGGTTCGTTGTGATCCCAAGGTAAAACAACAAGTTTGAATTGTGAGCTTGCAAAATAACTCCTTTATAATCAGGGTGATTATAGTGATACTCAAGAGATCCTTGGGAGTGGACGTAGGTGTAGCTAATACCGAACCACTATAAAATTCTTATTTTTATTGTACTTGCCTTTGTACTCTTCTCTCTATCTTTCATTTTCTGTTTAGCTTATTTCGCACCGCACATACATCTCTTTATAGCATCATACTTGTGAACTAGTTTTTAGAAGTAGTTTTGAATTTTTTAAAGAACCCAATTTACCCTCCCCCCCTCCTCTTGGGTTTCCATCTGGGCCAATAGATGTATTTTTCATAAACATGTTAGAGGTTTGGGTTTATATAGGATTTGAAATTGTGTGGACGCTATGAACTTTATACATTTATAAAATATGGATATACTTTTCTTTTTATATTTTGATGTTTAATGCACTATATCTTTACAAAGTAAAATATCATAGGCTTTGATTGGCCTACTCAAATAGACGATAACCCTGGTGCTGAGAGAGTGACCATAATGAGACATTTTGATCACATTAACACTTACAATAATGCAATGATGATCATCTTAGAGCTTTGTTAGCGAGCAAGATTCAAAAGAATATGAGCTTTTAAATAGCCTGTAAATAGCAATGTAATGGAGACAATTGACATCTTCATTTAGCCTATAAATATTTGAATGTGAGCTTTCAATGAAGGTACAATGAGAGTATCTGTCTTGAAATGCTTAGGTTAGGCATTTGAGCAACAACTAAACTAAGATTTATATAGTGTTATAGCATAACATGTTATAAAAGAAAGCTCCACCATATCATATATATCATATTGTATGTGCTATAAATCAACTATTTAAGGAATAATTGAATAGATTCTTGCTTCATCACTATGTGAGCCTTATAGACTTAGAGTCCTTATGTGTACTTTTTGAGGCTTAGAACTATATTATAAAGTGAATACTTGATGCCGCTACTTTAGTATGTTATTTAAGGGCAATGAATCATGCGGTCTAGTTGAGCATATCTTAAAAAAAGATTAAGGATAAATGGATTGGCATAAGAGGCTAAGGAAAAACTATTTGGTACCACACTTATGGTTTGCAGCTCATTATCTGTGCAATTAAGTTGAGTAAAAAATTTGATTACTTATAACCACAAATGCATTAAGTGAGAGGTTAAGCATAGCTATATATTATCTTGAGGAATCAAAGATGCTTGATTTGGTGCGACCAAATAGTTTGGGGTATATGATGAAATATTGAACAATAGTGTGATATTAGCATGGTAGTGACTTAATATAATACTTCTCACCTTTATTTTTTTCATCCATTCACACGCTCCATTTCTTGTATAAAGGGAATAATTGGATGAGGGATCATTTGAAAATGTACTTTAATACCAAGTTTGTATGAGTAAGAGATGTTGTAATAGACATTCACATTGCCATTTAGTGATTATTCATGTAGGATAATTATGAAACAATAAATCCCTATCTAAATAATAATGAAAGGATAAGAGTCCTTATTTGGTTATAAAGGGATAACCATGAAGTAATCGAAGAGACATAGTTTTGTGGGACAAGAAAATCTATTTAATAATTTTTATAGATAGAGGATGAAGCCGATTACTTTTGATCATTGAAAAAAACATATGTTCTACATGTGTGGAATAGATCTCTTACCATTAGTTTCCTAGGAAACCACTCATATCTTAGGATTTCGAGTATGAAAAGATTGTAGGTGACTTTGGTAGCTATCTTATAGGGTGAGAAAGACACAATAGGGTTCATAATAGAAGCCAAAGATCTGGTACTTTGCTTGCCCTATGTTTTTTTATATTTTACCTACATTTGCAATTGTGAATATTACACTTCACGAACACCCCTAATCCTTGATAATTATTTTAGAAAAAAAATTATAGATGCATGCTTACTTAGGACTAAAAGCTAAATCAAAGTTTATCCATATTATTCATTTTTATTTGACAAATATGAGCACAAATATGAATATTAATCATGATATAAAAATTCATATTAGATGTATATTACATATTAGAGTTAATTCCACCTAGCCTCCCTTGAACTATGAGACCATTTGGTTAGTGGTAATCTACCTTGGTAATCCAAGACTACCATATAGTTTACCATGCTTGGTAATTAGATATGGTGATCTAGATGGTAATATTTGATTAATAGTAGTTTAAGATTTCAACAAATTATGATAATCTGATTCCTATCTGAAAGATGGATAATTAAGAATATCTTAAATTATACTCTTGACTTACATATAAATATTTAATTATATTAACCTAATTATATATTTAATATATACTTGATAATATTTAATATTAATTTTATTTATATTTAATATTAAAATATTATATAATATATTATATTAAAATTAAATTTTAAATTATTAATATTTATGACTTTCTTGCATATTCAATTATTATATTTAAATAATATATAATATATTAATATTATACATATTATATGTTAGATAAATTAATAATATAAATAATTTATATTATTTAGATATATTAAGTAATATAATATGCTATATTTTAATAAATATAAAATTATTATAGATTAATATTTATTATTATTGCCCAGATGTAGCAACCCAAAAGGAGGGGGTGAATTGGGTATTTTAAAAATAATTGCATAGATATGTGCTTATCACTAATCAAAATTTAATTGGCAGCGATGTAGTGATGTGAACACAATAATATCACAGAAATTATGCAAGCAATCACAAACACAAGAAGGTTTATAGTGGTTCGGTGCCAAACCTAGCACCTACATCCACTCCCCAAAAAACCTTTGGGAATTTACTCCAATCGTATCATAATGATTATAGCCCCTAACTTTCCCCATCTAGTCCTCTTGTTTTCATGGCACAAGACAGCCAAATCCTAGCCTTTTCCGGTTAGTCCTCTTATTTCACGGCACAAGGCAGCCAAACCCCTAGCCTTACCCGGCTAGTCCTCTTATTTCACGGCACAAGGTAGCCAAATCCCTAGCCTTCCTCGGCTAGTCCTCTTGTTTCACGGCACAAGGAAGCCAACCCCTAGCCTTACCCGGCTAGTCCTCTTATTTATGGCACAAGAAGCCTTACAACAAACACAAGAATATCAATGTTTAAGTACAAGAAGCTCCTAAAATGAGCAAATAAAACAATGAAAGATCACTTTACAAATTCGAAGCTTTTAGCTTCTTCTTTGGGATGAAGCTTTGAGGAATGAACGAAACGTTCTTGTGGTTGTTGGAGCTTTAGATGATGCCTTCAATAAATTTGAAACTCTTCTTTGTAAGCTCTTGAATGCACCAGATCTCTTCTTTAAATATTATCAACCACTTGAATCAACACTCCAATAATTCTGTAATGATTCACAAATGAAAGCTCAACACTAACTTCTCACAATGATTTTCAACAAGATTCTCACACGATTTTTTATACGATTTTCTCCTCTATTTCATCCTCTTTTCAATCCTTATTTCTTCTTGTAATCTCAGCTATTTAAAGCATTTTAATATCAAAAATATCTGTTAGACTCAATTGGAATAAATGGAAAGTAAAACGGGAAGAAAAATATAACCATTGTAAAATGTTTCCCTTGAGCATTGAATGCACTGAATCCATTTGAGGAAGGAAGATCTCTGCCATAATCCAAGAGATCAAAAAGTTAGTATAGCTGAAAATGGAAATTAGGAAGAGAGAGAGAGAGCACGCCCAAGCTTGCAAAGAGAAGAGTTAGCTGGCTGGAATTAATTCCAGCTAACTGAAACGCTCGGCCACGAAGAAGAACAAGATACCATAAGCTAACTAGAAGGAGATTCTAGTTAGCTATTTTGAAATCCCACACGGCTTGAGGTTCTTCCCAAGAAAATAGTTAGCTCCTTAGCTAACTCAAGCAAGGTTTCATGCGGCCAAGAGAGAGGAAACACATAAAGTAGTTAGCTCCTTAGCTAACTCAAGCATTCATCCACACGGCTTGAAGAGAGAGGTAGTTAGCTCTTTAGCTAACTAGAGCATAGATTCATACGGCCAAGAGAAAGAAGCTATAAAGTAGTTAGCTCATTAGCTAACTAAGTCTTGCATCCACATGCTCATGAAGAGAAGAGGTAGTTAGCTCTTTAGCTAACTAGAATTGGAATCCACACAGCTTGGAGAAGAAGATCTGCCATCAAGAGAAGAATAGTTAGCTCTTTAGCTAACTAGATTTGAATTTTCATGGCTTAAGGAAGCCACCGCCCAAGAGTAGCTAACTCCTTACCTAGCTAAACCATAGATTCATGCGGCCAGAAAAGAGTCTGCAAAAAAGTAGTTAGCTCCCAAAAAAAATTAGTTAGCTCTCAAAGAAAAGTAGTTAACTAACAAGACATTCTAGCTAGCTAGAAAGACAACCAGCTAGCTCCCCAGTTAACTAAAACCAAGCATGGTTTGGCCAACACTGTAACAGAGAAAAATAGTTAACTAAAGAATGAAACCAGCTAGCTAAGAAGGGATCCAGCTAGCTAGCCAGCTAATTGAATCCAACATGCATTCGGCCAGCATAGTGACAGGCAAAAAGTAGTTAACTAAAGATTACATCCAGCTAGCTAAGAGAGGAGGAAAGCTAGTTAACCAGTTAGCTATTCCTATCATGCATACAACTAGGCTTTTGGCAAGAGAAAAGATAGTTAGCTAACAACATATTTCAGCTAGCTAAGAGAGGAAGAAAGCTAGCTCCCCAGTTAGCTATTTTCATGAAGTCCACGATTTTAAAATTTACAGAAATGCCATTAACAGCCTTCAATGGGATTTATAGGAATGCCATGCAATGCTTTGAGAAATAATTTTTACATGATAAATTATCAAATATAGATTTAGTTATTTGAGAAATGAATGATCAAACATTGAAGAACCATGATCAAACATTAGGTCTTAAGGAAAAACATTTGGAATACAAATCCATTGGCTCATTTAAAAATATTTTTCATGCTATAAGGAACAATACAATAGTTCATGCAAAGGTAGTTTTAGTCATTTATAAAACAAATATTTGTGATACTTTTAAAGCAAAAGTCCATTTGAAAAATTCATTTTCCCTTTTCAAAAATATTTGGACTTAGAAAAATAAATCACATTACCTTTATTTTACCTTTGTAATACCTTTCTTTTGATATGTAGAGTAATTCAATTCGGAGTAACATTATCTTGATGATTTACCTAAAATTTGTTTAACTTAACCACAAGATTATTAGTATCATACTTAATTATTTTGTGATCATCAAAATCAATATCTTCCTCTTGATTATATTCTTCTTTGATTGCTTGATTTGAAGTCCGATAAAATAATTGATTTTACCCATTATGCTCATCTTGAACTCTCTCTACATAAACTTTGCAAAGTCTTGGAACAAGAAATTATTAGTAGCACCAAATATAATGTCATCTACATAAATTTATACTATCATTCTATCTTTTAATTCATAATGTTGCATCAACATTTTTACTAATAAATTTATTGCTAATCAAGAACTTAATAAGCCTATCAAACCATGCCCGGAGTACTTGTCTCAAACCATATAAAGCTTTGTTCAATTGAATACATGGTTTGAAGACACAAGATTTTTGAAATCGGATGGTTGATCAACAAACACTTGTTCAGCAATATATTCATTAAGGAAAGTGCTCTTAACATCCATTCAATACAATTTAACATTCATAAAGCAAGCAAATACAAGAAGTAATCTAATAATTTTTAATCTAGCAATAGGAACATATATTTATCAAAATCAATATCTTCCTCTTGATTATATTCTGTAGCTAACAATCTTGCTTTATTTTTAATGAAATTACTATGCCCATCCAATTAATTTCTAAATACCCATTTAGTTTATCATGCATGTCATTTAGGCTCTATATGAAAAACAAATACAAAATTAATATATGTATTTCTAAATGATGATCTAATCCTAATATCATGAGATGGATCACTTAATATTAGCTTTTTAGGGTGATTATGGACATACCTTCATTCTCTTTTAAATTCAACATTACCTTAGGGTTCATCATATTGAATTCTTTCTTCATGTATCGCTTGTATCCTTGAATGCAAGGTGAGCTTTTTGACTTGACTTTTAATTTCATTTGTATTACTTAAAACCTTTCTCTTCCTTAATGAAAGATCGTTAGACTCATCAAATATAACATGAACATAAGGTCCTATGTTCATTACAAAATTTTTCAAAGTGATAATTTTTAAATTATTTTCTACGATCACTTCTAATAGATAAAATAGGAAAACCTTTTTCATTTGAAATTTTTCTAAGGAGTTTTTAGAAAAACTGAAGATGCTTTATTTTTGCTAACTAAGAATAAAAATTATATAAATCGAGAAAATTATCAATAATCATAAATCCATATGCAAAAGTTCTAAAAGTCTAGAAGTTGAAATCATATTTTTAGACATGAAAAAAATTCTAGTTAATTTTTCAAAAATTTGCATGCATCACAAATCTTTTCTTTTTTTAAAAAATTCAATTTTGGCAAACCTTTAACCAAATCATTTTTGAATAATTTAGAAAGCAAATCCATGCTGACATGAGCAAGTCTATGATGCCATAACTAGATTTATCAATTTTAGCATTCATGACAACTAGACATTCAATATATTCTGGTCATTAACAATATAAACATTATATGCCTATGACCAATGGCTTTCATACAGTCATCAACAGGATTTGAAATTATGTAAAGAGATGATTCAACAAATAATTTTAAAACCTTTATCACTAAAGCAAGATATTATCAATAGAAGTAGAGAGAGTTGTACCAATTTTATTAATGCCAACAATTTTACCTTGGCCATTATTTTCAAAGGTAACCACTCCTCCATCAATTGCATTCAAAGTGATGAATTAAGATTCATCACCCATCATGTGTCTTGAGCACCCGCTATCCAAGTACCATTTTCTTTTTGCTCCACGGGTTGCAAGACACACCTGCATCCATAATATCAAGTCTTGCTTCTAGGTACCCAAGCTTTCTTGGGTCCTTTAGGGTTAGCTAAAATGGTTCCTTTTGGAACCATATCCTTTTAACGTTGTGTGTGTAACATATATATGCTTTGTGTCCAGGTTTACCACATTTGAAACATGTAACTTCAGTAGAATTATTAGCATGCACATAAATATTTTTCAAAAACTTGTCTTTTTAAAGGATTGTATCCTAGGCAAGCTTTGTTAAAAATAGTTCTTTGATTTTCAAGAATCATGTTAAGTTTAGTAGGGCTCAAAGTAAACTTATCTACAATAGGTTTTAATCTATCTACTTCATTTTTCAAATTCATGTTTTTTTGTAATAAAACTTCATTTTCTTCTAATAGTTTATCCTTTTCTAAAGTAAAATTTTGAACTTGATTTTTTAAATCTTTATTTTTTGAACTGAGATTTGCAAAACCATCGATTAATTCATAAAATGCACAATGCAATTCATCAAATGTAAAATCATCTAAGAAGTTGGAGTTTACCTCTCCATTGTTCGCCATAAGACAAATATTTTCTTCTTTATTTTTCTCTTCTTCTTCGGATCTTGATGCATCACTATCGCTTCATGTAGCTATCATAGCCTTCTTTTTAAATTTCTTGAGACCTTTCTTTAGATATGGACAATCTGGCTTGTAGTGTCCCGATTTGTTGCATTCATAACAGATTACTTCATATTCTTTTTTATTGCTTGGCTCTCATTTCATTAATGTCCTCTTTCTTCCTTCAAATTTCTTTCTCATGAATTTCTCAAATTTCCTTGTAATGAGAGCTAGATCATTTTTCTCATCACTTTCACTTGAGGTGCTCTCATTCTCATCATTTAGGGCTGTACTTTTTAGTCCCAACATTCTCTTCTTTTTGGATTGTTCTTCATCAATATGTTGTTGCTGCTGAAGCTCATAAGTCATCAATGAACTAACTAATTCTTCAAGAGATAGTGTGTTGAGGTTCTTGGCTTCTTGAATTACAGTAACTTTGGCCTTCCAAGACCTAGGCAAGGATCTCAAAACTTTTCTAACAAGATCACCATTAGTATAGGATTTTTCAAGGCTTTTCAGCCCATTAATAATGTTAGTGAATCTTGTAAACATATCACCAATGATTTCATAAGATTACATTTTAAACAATTCATATTCATGTACAAGCATATTTATTCTAGATTCTTTAACTTGATTGGTACCCTCATGGGTAACTTCAAGTCTATTCCAAATTTCTTAGCAGATATGCATGTAGAAATATGATTAAATCCATTGGCATCTAAAGAATAATATAATACATTCATGGCTTTAGCATTCAGCTGAGCCATCTTCCTATCATGCACATCCCATTCCATTTTCGGTTTGGGAATATCAATACCATCAGATTTAATAGTGGGTGTGTGAGGTCCATTGACTATGATACTCCATAAATCATAATCAAGAGCTTGAATAAAAATTTTCATACATGCTTTCCAATAAGTATAATTTGTGCCATCAAATAGAGGTGGTCTATTAGTTGACTGTCCCTTAGTCAAAACTGAACCCATTTGGATTGCTAATAATCTTTGGCTTCAAGCTTGTTAAAGCAAAAATAATTAGGAGCACGCTACTCTGATACCACTTGTTGCCCAGATGTAGCAACCCAAGAGGGGGGTGAATTGGGTATTTTAAAAATAATTTCACAGATATGTGCTTATCACTAATCAAAATTTAATTGGCAGTGATGTTGTGATGTGAACACAATAATATCACAGAAATTATGCAAGCAATCACAAACACAAGAAGGTTTATAGTGGTTCGGTGCCAAACCTAGCACCTACATCCACTCCCCAAAAAACCTTTGAGAATTTACTCCAATCGTATCACAACGATTACAACCCCTAGTCTTCTCCGGCTAGTTCTTTTGTTTTACGGCACAAGGCAGCCAAACCCCTAGCCTTCCCTGGCTAGTCCTCTTGTTTCACGGCACAAGGTAGCCAAACCCCTAGCCTTATCAGGCTAGTCCTCTTATTTATGGTACAAGAAAGCCTTACAACAAACACAATAATATCAATGTTTAAGTATAAGAAGCTCCTAAAATGAGCAAATAAAACAATGAAAGATCACTTTACAAATTCGGAGCTTTTGGCTTCTTCTTTGGATGAAGCTTTGAGGAATGAATGAAGCCTTCTTGTGGTTGTCGGAGCTTTGGATGATGCCTTTAATAAATTTGAAACTCCTCTTTGTAAGCTCTTGAATGCACCGGATCTCTTCTTTAAATGTTATCAACTACTTGAATCAACACTCCAATAACTCTTGTAATGATTCACAAACGAAAGTTTAACACTAACTTCTCACAAGGATTTTCAACAAGATTCTCACATGATTTTTATACGATTTTCTCCTCTATTTCATCCTCTTTTCAATCCTTATTTCTTCTTGTAATCTCAGCTATTTAAAGCATTTCAATATCAAAAATATTAGTTAGACTCAATTGGAATAAATGGAAAGTAAAACGGGAAGAAAAATATAACTGTTGTAAAATGTTTCCCTAGAGCATTGAATGCACTGAATCCATTTGAAGAAGGAAGATTTCTGCCATAATCCAAGAGATCAAAACTTTAGTATAGCTGAAAATAGAAATTAGGAAGAGAGAGAGAGAATGCCCAAGCTTGCAAAGAGAAGAGGTAGCTGGCTGGAATTAATTCCAGCTAACTGAAATGCTCGGCCATGAAGAAGAACAAGATACCATAAGCTAGCTAGAAGGAGATTCTAGTTAGCTATTTTGAAATCCTACACAGCTTGAGGTTCTTCCCAAGAAAAATAGTTAGCTCCTTAGCTAACTCAAGCAAGGTTTCATGCGGCCAAGAGAGAGGAAACACATAAAGTAGTTAGCTCTTAGCTAACTCAAGCATTCATCCACATGGCTTGAAGAGAGAGGTAGTTAGCTCTTTAGCTAACTAGAGCATAGATTCATACGGCCAAGAGAAAGAAGCTATAAAGTAGTTAGCTCCTTAGCTAACTAAGTCTTGCATCCACATGCCCATGAAGAGAAGAGGTAGTTAGCTCTTTAGCTAACTAGAATTGGAGTCCACACGGCTTGGAGAAGAAGATCTGCCATCAAGAGAAGAATAGTTAGCTCTTTAGCTAACTAGATTTGAATTTTCATGGCTTGAGGAAGCCACTGCCCAAGAGTAGCTAACTCCTTATCTAGCTAAACCATAGATTCATGCGGCCAGAAAAGAGTCTGCAAAAAAGTAGTTAGCTCCCAAAAAAAATTAGTTAGCTCTCAAAGAAAAGTAGTTAACTAACAAGACATTCTAGCTAGCTAGAAAGACAACCAGCTAGCTCCCAAGTTAACTAAAACCAAGCATGGTTCGGCCAACACTGTAATAGAGAAAAATAGTTAACTAAAGAATGAAACCAGCTAGCTAGCCAGCTAACTGAATCCAACATGCATTCGGCCAGCATAGTGATAGGCAAAAAGTAGTTAACTAAAGATTACATCCAGCTAGCTAAGAGAGGAGGAAAGCTAGCTAACCAGTTAGCTATTCCTATCATGCATATGACTAGGCTTTTGGCAAGAGAAAAGATAGTTAGCTAACAACATATTTCAGCTAGATAAGAGAGGAAGAAAGCTAGCTCCCTAGTTAGCCATTTTCATGAAGTCCACGATTTTGAAATTTACAGAAATGCCACTGACAGCCTTCACTGGGATTTACAGGAATGCCATGCAATGCTTTGAGAAATAATTTTTATATAATAAATTATCAAATATAGATTTAGTCATTTGAGAAATGAATGATCAAACATTGAAGAACCATGATAAAACATTTGGGCTTGAGGAAAAACATTTGGAATACAAATCCATGGCTCATTTGAAAATGTTTTTCATGCTATAAGGAACAATACAATAGTTCATGTAAAGGTAGTTTTAGTCATTTATAAAACAAATATTTTGTGATACTTTTGAAGCAAAAGTTCATTTGAAAAATTTATTTGCCCTTTTCAAAATATTTGGACTTGCAAAAAAGACAATCACATTACCTTCATTTTACCTTTGTAATACCTTTCTTTTGATATGTGGAGTAATCCAATTCGGAGTAACATTATCTTGATGATTCATCTGAAATTTATTTAACTTAACCACAAGATTATTAGTATCATACTTAATTATTTTGTGATAATCAAAATCAATATGAGGTCAACAATTATATATTATTACTATATTTAATAATATTTTCATACTTTTACTATATTTTATATAATTTATATAATATATTATTTAAATTTATAATATTTCTAAAATGATTTTACAAAGACTCCTTGCTTTTTACTAGAATATTTTATTTTAATAGAAAAAGATAGTCACTTAAAAAAAGAATTATAATAAAAAGAATTTGTATTTCTCTAAACTTTTGCTAATATTATCAAGACAAACCAAATATTATAATCTAGCATTCTGAGTAATCTAATTACCAAGTACAAGATTATCAAGAATATAAATTCTAATAATATTATATTATCACAAAACAAAGGCCACCTGAATGTATTTGCACTTCCCTTTGAACTAAAAAAATTGTAATTGATCTCCTAATTATGATTTAATTTGTATTTCATCATTGTCATTTAAATAAACTCCACCAAGGCTGTTTCCAAGCATGAGTAAAGGAGAAGGATTACATTAGGTAGCTGACAGCGTACAACTTCATCAGATCCTTTAAAAATGAATCTATTAAATTAATTTATATGAATGGCTAGGACATCCCCGTTAAGAGAGCAGAGTGAAGGAAGTAGATTTATGTAGCTGACCCCATGTAGTTTGAAAAAGGCTTAGATGAGTTGAGTTGTTGAGTTAAGTTACATTGTCATTTAAATAGTTATTAAAAATTAATGAAAAATAATTACATGACTATCACATGACCACTCTTTAGTTAGATTGATTTTGATTAAATCTTTGATTAAATTAGTATATGTTATTTTATAATTATTTTTAACATTTCATGATCTACTCTTTTGTGGTCACATGGTAATCATATGACTACTTTTTCATTAACTTTAATGCTTATTTAAACCTAGTGGTAAAGTATAAACTAAATCATAAATAGATGGTTAATTGCAAATTCTTTTAGTTTAGAAAGGAAAGCTCAAATGCACCTTATTTCAAGGGCTAAGTGGAATTAATCCTAAATATTAAAAATATAAATTATTTAAAAAAAGTTAAATGATAAGACCATCCGATTAAAGATAACATTAAGTAAAAGATAAATTAAGACAATATTATGTTTAACTAGCTATTTTCTTTAAATAGTTATGAATGTTATGTAATATTAAGAAGAATTACAAGTAAATCCAGATTCATTTCTATGGATATCAAAATGGAATAAAATAGATATTATCCGGTAACTTTTGCTCCTATTAGGAATGGTAACAAAGTGGAGGGGAGATGTGGAGCCACTTCTAACTGCATCTCTATTTCTACCAATGGTAGAGTTGGGCACTGAGCCATGCCTGGCATGGCATGACCCAGGCCCAATGGACTGTTTCCCTTGTCGTGCCATGCCTTGCATGATCCAGTAACAAATGGGCCATGCCAAGCATGGTACAACCAAAAAAATTTAGGCTCGGCACGACCCATGGCCCAAAAGTGGGCCGTGCCATGCCCGGTACGGCTGAGGCATGGTTCAAGTCGTGCTGGCATAGCCTAAGGCACGGCCTTAGTGGGTCATGCTTGGCACGGCTTCTAACGGCTAAAAAGCTATTTCTAGCAATTTTTAATGGCTAGAAATGACTATATAGCCGTTAGGGGGGGTTTTGACCATTTTACCCTCCCAACAACTAAATAACAGCTATATTGAAGGGTATTTTCAAGAAAAAAAATTTGGGACTTCTATAAATAGCTCATATAGGGAGAAATGACCTTCAAGGCATGCACATTTTAAAATTTTGATAACGATTACCAATGTGGAAGCTTAAAGATTAAATATTAATCTATCCAACATGCATCAAGATCATATCTTTGCCTTATACTATAGGATCGTTTGATTTAAATTATGCGTATAAATAAAATCATCAAGATATATCTTGATCTTCAAGATAAGAAGTCATACTGCTTATCTTGAAGCCTATCTTAAGATCTAGAGATCCTATCACTTACCTTAAGAACAATAGGTAATTTCGTTGTGCTATTCAGCCGTTCAATTGTCTGGCCTCTAGAATCGTTCACACAAAGTCCTCGAATAATCGGATTCTCGAGAGTGCTAGCTTACGAAAAAATAACTTTGCTGATCTAGAATCCTTCCACTTGAATCTTCCTCCAAGATTTACCAAACTTTTGCTAACATCAGAATCACATTAAGATTTTCTATTCTAACTTTTAAAACTATATCATTTTGTTCTGACTTTTAGAATTTCAATGCATAACATATTGTGATCTGGTGAAGAATGTCCTCTATTTTATAGGCTCAATTCATCCTTTAGCCCATTGAATTCTAACACTTAGCCCATTGAATTCTAACACTTAGAATTCTGACGTTTGGTGAAAACCAAAAACCAAAGAGACATGAATTCTAACACTTAGAATTCCAACGTTTGGTTAATTCTGACATTTTGTGAAAACCTATGAATTCTAACACTTAGAATTCCAACATTTTGTTAATTCCGACGTTCGGTAAAAATCAAAGAGATGTGAATTCTAACACTTAGAATTCTATCGTTTGGTTAATTCAAAGAGGTATATAATTCCATATGAATTTAACACTTAGAATTCGTTTAGAAAAGATCAAGGTTATACATTAAATTCTGCATGAGAATTTGATCTCTCATGAGATGAGATTTTAGTTATTGTGAGATCTTCATGCGAGAAAACTCTTTTTACATATGAGGTTTGGATTTGGGTTTTGCTTTAAGCTGATTTAAATTTATTGGATTGAACCTACATAGATTATGGTCCTAGTCTAAATCAAATTTGGCTAGTCCTGAATCTATTTAAATCTAAATTAAATCTAATTTCAAATCAATATTTGAAATTGATTAGTCCTTCTAATAAACTTAAACCTAATTGAATCTTATTCACTTGTACTTAACCCAATTGAGATAATTCAATCAATCAAATTGATTAATTAAATTATATATAATTCTCCATCATTGATCAGCAAATAGATCATCCTGAAAAACTTCAATGCGTGTGACTCTCTAGGTTCGAACATAAGCCGATAGCATAGGAACAACTTTCTATACTAATCGATGTGCCTATCTAGCAATGGAACCGGACGTCCGGATAAGTTGAAGATTTGCCGAACAAACTCCAAGAACCCTAAGAAATAGTTACCTAATTCATCCTTTTGACTGTAAATGTTAAGGATGGCTTAAGAGCCTATCAACTTTAAATAGCAAATCCATAAAGTGATTTCAACTTTAGTAATTATGTGACCTTCACATAAAGTGCCTTGGCCAAGGACTTGCTAAGTTGAAACACAAGCATTTCTTCTTTTAACAAGATAGGTCAAATTCCATCTTGATCTACAACTGACCACCACAAGTACTTGACTGCACCCAGTAACCTTTCGTAGCTGGATTAAAAATTCAGGTGGTCCGGCACCTAAGTACAATGAGTTACTTGCAAGTCACCAATTGTGATCTTCAGGTCTTAAGGATACTTATACCCATATCTTCTTGGATTAACTCTTGACAGCAGAGTGTCCGAAAATGAGTCACATTCGGTGAAATGTACTCCTATACTTTCACCTGTATGTCATACCAGTATCTCTACACTCCTTGATTAAGAGGATAACTAGCAAATATGATATACACCGCCCTATAATTGATAGTACTATGGTCCTGTCATAGTATATCATTTGGTCGCGAACACTTTTGAGGACCTTCAAAGATAAATCCTCCTTTATTGTAAAAGAAGATCCTAAGGGCTTCATTACTATTAGGAGTTTAAGAAGATGTTCTTGTAATGAATAAACTGCCAAATAACTTTTATTAATATATCAATTTATACGCTATTTACATTAGCATAATCATCAAATGATTGGCTTTAGGATACAATTCCCAACTGCTCATTTCTCCCTCATTCTCACCACACCGAACCAACTCTTCTCTCCTTCTCTACTACTATTATTTCTCTCTTCTAGCAAGCTTTAGCAATTTAATTTTTAGTTTACAAGTATTCTGGCAAGTGCTCTAGCAAGTGTTCAAGTGCTACATAAGAGAAGGATCTTGTTGAGAAGTATAAGCAAAAGGAGGTCACTTCTTGTTGAGAGGCGACTGGCGAGAGCACAAGAGGAAGCTCACAAATCTCGGCTTCATGCCTCCACCTCTAATCCTCTTCTCAATTCCTTCTTGTGGTTAGTTTTAATTTTTTTGCATTCATTAATTAAAAATTTTAGATATGACATCTTATAACGAAAGTAATTTTGGCATCCATCCTTTTTCTAAGGGTGAGAAAACTAATCCCCAACCCCAAGTTCCCTATAGAGCCAGTGTTAGTGAATGTCAAACCTTTTCTCACAAGAGGACTAGTAATATTTAGAATAATTTTGATAGAGTTATGGTTATGGAGTCTACAAAGCAAAATGTAGAAAATGCACAAAACTTTATAGCTGTAATAGTACTGGAGAATAGTGCATTTAAAAAGACATATAGAGACTCATAGGATGCATGATTCATATCAGCAAAGTACCATTAATACAAGAGGGATCACTTGTAGGTAATTTTGCATATAACCATGAAAATCAAAGAAAATTACTTGCAGATAGATAGTTTAGGATGAATTACCTTTTAGTTTATGTGAATCTTATAATTTTGAACATTATGTTCAATTAGGCCTACAACTTGCTTATAGAAGAACTAGTAGGTGTACATTTAGAAGAGCGGCTATGACAAACTTTTTAGCAATGAAACAAAGTTTAATTGAAACACTTTCAAATTTAAATGCTAGAATTTCTTTAACGTCTGATATTTGGTCGGCATATGTATGTGGTAATTATTTTATTGCTGCTCATTATATTAATAATGATTGTCAACTAAATAAATGAATTCTTGCTTTTCGTGCTTTTAATTTTTTGCATTTGGGAAAATAAATTTTAAATGCTATTTATCAAACTATATGCTCATATAATATTAATAATAAAATAATATCTATTACTTTTGATATTGCATCTAATAATAATTCTGTTGTTGTATTATTAAATAACTCTTTGCATCCCATTTTAAATAGATAATTATTTCATATTAGATGTGCATGTCATATATTAATTCTTTTTGTTCAATCTGGCATGGACATAATTTAAGAGGTTATTTCAAAAATTAGAAATGTAGTTTCTTTTATTCATGCTTCAAGAGCAAGACTTTAAGAATTTAAATAATTATGTGTAGATCATGGTAAACGCTTTAAAAAATTTAAACTTGATGTAATTACTCGTTGGAATAGTACCTATACCATGATACATTATGCATATCCATATAAGAACTTATTAAGTGCTTATATTAATGATCGTAGATTAAGATTTACTGAAACTAATTGCAATCAAGGTAAAATTTTAGAAGATTTTTTAGTTATTTTTTATGATGCTACAAATGTTCTTTCTGATATTTATTATCCAACTTGTTGTTCATTTTACAAAAAGAAAATGTAATTAGTAAAAAATTTAAAGAATATAGAAATGATGATATTTTAATACCTATTATATATTATATGAAAACTAAATGGAATGAATATTGTAATAAAATATATCATTTGCATAACTTAGCTATTATTTTTGATTCTAGAGTTAAATTAAATAACGTAAATATTTTAATTGATGAATATTATGAAAATATGAGTCAAAATTCTGAACCTGCTAAAGATGAGGTAACACGACTTCTTAAATAATATTTATGTTTTATATAATGATAAAATTCATGGATCTAGAATATATGCTCAAAGCTTTGCTTCTTCTTCTAGATCTCGTTCGTCATCTATTTTTTTCATTCATTAGAAGGAACACACATGCTTCATCATCTTCTTCATCTTTAAGTAATGAATTAGAATTTTATTTACGAAACGATCTTCATTCTGCAAATGATGAAGATCAAATAGAGAGTCTAGATATATTAGCTTGGTGGAAGAGTGTTAAAAATTAATATCACGTTATGTCTGCCATTGCACGGGATATTTTAGCTGTGCCGATGTCCACAGTAGCATCGAAATCCATTTTCAGTGCAGGTTGGTGTGTTCTGGATGAAAAGAAACTAGGATGACTGGCGAGACGGTTGAGATGCTTCTCTGCTTCAAAGATTGGTTGGATGCTAAGGCAAGGCTTTAAGATAAAGGTGGATATGACTTAACCAGCGAAGATGATGATGACATAAATACTACTAATGAGTGAGTCAACTCTTATATATATATATATATATATATATATATATATATATATATATATATATATATATATATAAAATGGGTCATCTCTAATTTTTTCTTTTTTATTATATTTTGGAGGTCAGGCCTGCCCTCCATTCATGTACCATTTTGAGTTTAAATTAATAAACTGGTAGGGGTCTATGCCAAATCCTCCACCATTAAGGTAGCTTCATATTAATAAATTCTTTTATTTTTAATTTTTTTAATTTATTTAAAAATATTTTTTATTTAAATTTTTTATTAGGCCCTGATGGGTCATGCCTGGCATCGCACAGGCCCACCTGGGCGGCATGGCCCAGGCCCATGTGGGTTGTGCCTGGTACGGTATGGTGGGCCATGCCGTACCGGGCCGATGGGGTGGTTTTTTCGAGCCCGATATGGCACATGAGCAGCATGGCCCGATGCCCAACTCTAACCAATGAAAAATAAAAATTTCTTCATCCTCATCGAAAATCCCTCATTTTTTTTGATATGATCCCTATCCTCATTCTTATATAGAGATTTCTATCTCTAGAAAAATCATCCATGATCATAATCTGCTTTATAAGAAATAAACATATCCAATCATAAATCTTAATAAATACAAAATTTATGGTCAAAATAGTTAACTAATTAATTAAAAATATAATAACTTTAAATGAAAAGAAATGCAAACCCATGATGATGAATTGGTTTATAAAAAACAAGGAAAAGACTTTGTATATCGCATCCGATGTAGTAAGTCTTATATGGGTTGGACTACCCCTCCTTATTGGTCCATATGCCTATGACACCCATTAAAAGATGTTATACGACATCCCGAAGGAAAAGATTACGACATCCAAGTTTTAACTTATGATATCATAGTTATAAAATTAAGACATCCGTTTAGAAAACAAAAAAAATTACGACATCCTTGTTGTAAACTTATGACACCGTAGTTATAAAATTACGACACCCATTTAAAAAATATGTTTATGCATAAATTTTAAAAATTAATGCACATCACGTCAAAATTTAAGATGACACTCCAATTTTAAACTCACCGTAGTTATAAAATTAAGACACCCATTAAGAAAGTCAAAAAAAATTATGACATTCCAATTGTAAATTTATGACACCATAGTTATAAAATTACGATACCCATTCATAAAACATAATGGTACACAAATTTAAAAAAAAGTTGAACGGATATTAATGCATGTCAGACAATTTTTTTTAAAATTTTAAAATTTGTGTATAGACATATTTTTTTGAATGGGTATCGTAATTTTATAACTAATAAATTTACTACTGAAATATCATAATTTTTTTTACTTTCTGAATGAATATCTTAATTTTATAACTATAATATTATAAATTTAAAATAAAATATCATACTTTCGAATAACTTAATTTTATAACTATCATTAATTTAAAACTGAAGCCCGTCATAATTTTTTCCTTCTGCACATGTGTACAAAGACTTTTCAAGAAACAAATGTATTCAATTGCAAGTCCGAATAAAGTGTTCGCTGTCTTCCACCGGCTTGGCATGTGGAGGGCGCTGGGCGGGACGTGCATGGTAGGGGGACTGCGAGGGGCCCTATGATTCCGAGCGAAGTCCCGTCGTCCAGGAATAATGGGCCGTGCCGTGTCCGGCACGATAATACTTACTTAAGCCACGATGGATCTGAATCGTGCCATGCCAAATACGATCCAGTGCTCATCTTTATCCAGGGAAACGCGAAAAATTGTCATTCCCGCCCCCAACGCCTACCGGAGAGCTTCATCCATCTCCTTAAATTAGCAAGCGAGCTTGAGCCCCCGGCACAGCACTAGTAGCTCATCTCTCTTTTCTCAAGCCTCCATTATTCCACTACCCTAGCTATCTTCCATGACGACTTCCATCCCTGCAGTCTCCGGCCAGGGCCTCGCGACGAGCCTCCCTCTCCTCCTCGCCGCGCCCAGCATCAATGGCAAGAAGGTCACCCTCCTCAAGAAATCGTCACCGGAAGGCGCCATAGACTTGGTCCAGTCCTTCATCACCTCCAACCCCGACCCCAAAGAACCCTTCTACGTCCTCGACTTAGCCGTCGTCGTGGACCTCTATAACAAGTGGGTGCAACGCATGGCGAACGTCCGGCCATTCTACGCCGTCAAGTGCAACCCTGACCCAGCCCTCCTCGGTGCCCTCGCTGCCCTGGGCGCCAGCTTCGACTGCGCCAGCCGTGCCGAGATGGAGGCCGTCCTGGCCCTAGGTGTTACTCCTGAACGCATCATCTACGCCAACCCATGCAAGCTGGAGTCTCACATCAAGTTTGCCGCCACCGCCGGCGTCGACCTTACCACCTTCGACTCCGTCCACGAGCTTGACAAACTCCAGAAGCACCACCCCAGGTGCTCCCTCCTCTTGAGGCTGAAAGCCCCGGATGACACCGGAGCCCGTGGACCGCTTGGGACCAAGTACGGGGCGCTGCCGGAAGAAGTCGTTCCGCTCCTCCGTGCTGCCCGAGCAGCAAGCCTTTCGGTGGTCGGCGTGTCGTTCCACGTCGGCAGCGGTGCGACGAACTTTGCGACGTATCGCACTGCGGTGGCCTTTGCCAGAGCTGCGTTCGACGATGCCGACAGCGTCGGAGGGCCGCGCATGCAGGTACTTGACATAGGTGGGGGTTTCTCGGCTGGTGCAGCGTTCGACGAGGCCGCGGAGGTCATCAAGGCGGCGATCGACACGTTCTTCAGCGACCGGCGGGACGTGCGCGTGATAGCGGAGCCAGGGAGGCTCTTCGCGGAGACGGCGTTCACGTTGGCGACGAGCGTGATGGGAAAGAGGGTGAGGGGGTTGGTGAGGGAGTACTGGATCACGGACGGCATCTACGGGTCGATGAGCTGCATCAAGAACGACGCGGCGAATGTAAAGGTGTTGCCGCTGGCGGTGGAGACGGATCCGGCGAATGCGAGATGCAAGGGGAGGGAGACGTACGATTCGACGGTGTTCGGGCCGACGTGCGATGCGCTCGACACGGTGCTGACCGGGGTGCGGCTGCCGGAGCTCGGGGTGGGGACTGGCTGGTGTCGCCCAACATGGGGGCGTACGCGGCGTCCATGGGTTCCAACTTCAATGGCTTCGCCACCTCGGCGATACCGGTCCGCTTGGCCTTCTCGAACCATACTCGGGCCAAAAAGTAGTACCATGATCATTAGTTTGGGTACCCAGTCCTGGTCGGCAGCGTTCATCGTTGCTTTTTAAAAAGTACGGTACCCGACACCTTTCCTATGATGGTGATATGTCTCGCTCGCCATGGTGGGGGCAAAACCAAGCATTATTGTACCATGATGATGCTGTTAATCTTGATTATGACATCAATTTTATTAAGCTTTTTTTAAGAAAAAATATATAGTATAAATATAATTTAGACGGTTCTCTCTAACTATTGGATAGGCAAGAGGAGAGAGAATAATATATGATGAGGGATAAAATTATTATTGCATTATTGATCGCTCATATCAGCGATTGGGTCACACTCAATCCAAATACCCTGCTAGCCAGTTGTCATAATATCCTAGTGACGAAGCCAAATCACCTCTGACAAAGTGGGTCGCCCGATAATTCGAACCATCCTGATACTTCGGCCATCTGAGCCGAGCCATTCCTCGGTAACCCGAGCTATCCTCATACTTCGGCCATCTGAGCCGAGCCATTCCTTGGCAATCCGAGCTATTTCATGCCTCGGCCATTCGAGCCATCCATTCTGTACCTCGAAAAAACCAGGTTATTCCTTATTTAGGCCAAACCACAGCATTCAAAATACCTCTGCGGAATCCGGCGCAGGAGAGTTCGAATTCACTATAGCTGGATAAGATTCCAGGCGGCAAATCATGCCCAGAAGTGGCCTAGGACCTGCAAGAGTGGCCTAGGTCTGTGTGATCATTGAACCTCAAGGCATCAACCAGCTCTCCCAGCCGTCGATCCTTTAACTGACAAGATACGGACCCTACTGGCCTCATAACAAACTTGATTCGAATCCTAACTGTTTTCAGACCCCATCCAGGGCACGTCCAAGGAATCAGGTGATCATCTATAAATACCACGGCACTCCAACCTCTCAGGTACGCGCAAACCCTAAGGCAATCTCTTATGCCTTTTTCACCCACTGAATCTCATACTCCATTAGAGCTCTCGCAAGGGCCCTGAGGAACATTTCTCTGTGAAGAGTCTTCTCCTCACATCTGCTTGCTGTGAATCTCCACTGACTTGGGCATCGAAGGGTCCTCCGCAGAGGGCAACCCCCACAACACCCTCTGCGTGCGGACTGTCTTGCAGGTTCCCCCCGAGGCGATGAGATCGGCGTCCGGAAGGAGCCGAAGCGCACCGAGTCGGAGAACGGATTTCCACGGCAACAGATTGCGCTAGAGGAAGGGCCTCAAGTCCCATAAACTTGTGATCCAGGAGACAAGACTCAAAAACCAGAGCAAAGCATCCTCTAATGGCCAATCGGAAGAGAGCTACATCTGAAGCTCAAGACCAGGCCACCTCTCAAAGGCCTGATCCGATTAGCGGTGCAGCACCTCCGCTACCACCGCCAGCTGAAACTCCTTCGTCGTCGGCAACGGCGGTAACCCTGGACCAGTTCGCCACTCTGGTTCAGCAGGTCCAAGCATTGACCCAGTTGGTTCAGGGTTTCAGGCGATCCCTGGAACTGCTATCCTGCCTCTCAGCCTCATGAGGAGGCCGCTGCCCCTGCCTCCCAGCGATCTCTTCTTCTGATCTGCCTGGGGCGGCGGATCGCGGTCACCGGCCCGCAAAGGCGAAGCCGGCCTACAGCGAGCTGGAGGGAAGAGCCCGCTCAGATCCAGGCGGGTTCGCTCCCTCTCCCGGTGTCCTCCAGATTCGACACTGCTGCCATCTTCTCTCGCCCGATCCCTCATACCACTCTGGATGAAGGGATCAGACAGCAGATGCAGGAGATGCGGCAAGAATGGCGTCGGGAGTTGGACGCCGCCGCCAGCAGCTCCTCCATCCCAGCCGAAAGCGGAGCAGGGCATCCCCTTCTCCGAGAGGATCATGAGGGAAGTGATTCCCCTCATGTCAAGCTCCCTACCATCGAGCCGTATCATGGATCCACGATCCCGACGACCACCTCAGCAGCTTCAGATCCATCATGATGTTCCATGGGGCATCAGATGCGATCCTGTGCAGAGCCTTCCCCTCCACTTTAAGGGGATCTGCCGAACCTGGTTCAACAGCCTAAAGCCAGGTTCCATTGATTCTTTTGACGAGCTGAGCTGTCTGCTCATTAGCCAGTTCGTCAGCAGCCATCGCCAGCGACGGAGATCGACTCCCTCTCGAGATCAAGCAAAGAGAGGGGGAGTCGCTGAAGAATTACCTCGGCCGCTTCAACACGGCCCTCCTAGAAGTCGACCATCTCAACCACGAGGTGGCCATGTCCGCCTGGCCGGAGTGTCCAAGGAGGGAGACTTCTACCTAGCTCTGGAGGTTAATTACCCGAAGAGCCTTTCGGACATGATGTCCCTGGCGGACAAGTACGCCAGGGTAAAGAATCGAGGAGGTCAGCTCGGGCCGAGCAGCTGAAGAAGAAAGAGGCAAAGGGCTCGACAAGCAGCGAGCCCACCGCCGCTAGCCCGCCTCGCCACGCAGAGCTCCTCCGCCGCCACCTCGAGACCGAACTCGGAGTCCCCCGAAGGTTTGACCGCTATACTCCCCTTACCGCGCCGAGAGCGCAGATCCTGATGGAGATCGAGCGTCAGCTTCCTCGACCCCCTCTCTTCGAGGCAACGGGCTCGGAGGGACCGGCCAAGTACTGCCGCTTTCATCGGGACTACGGGCATGATACCGAGGACTGTTGGCAGCTCAAAAATGAGATCGAGCAATTGATCCGGCGAGGCAGATGAACCGGTTCAGGGCCCCCCTGAGCCGATTAATGAAGAGAATCGCCAACCTGAACCTCGCAACTCCCACCACCAAATCCTCCAGTTATCGGCAATGTCAATGTGATAACGGCGGTCGGATCCCCATCTTCTTGGCCAGGCGAGGAGGAGAACCCGCCGAAGAAAGCTCGGGTCGATGAGCTCACCTTCTCTGATGAAGACCTTGGGGAGGTACAGTACCCCCATGATGATGCTCTGGTTGTATCTTTAAATATGAACAATTATGATGTACACCGGATTTTGGTTGATAGTGGAAGCTCTGTTAACGTTCTTGTATTTCGATGCCTTTGTGAGGTTAAAATTCGGGTAGAAAGCCTCCGACCGGTGGAGTCCACCCTGGTGGGCTTCACAGGTGACTCCATAATCCCTGAAGGAGTCATCACTCTGTCAGTCCGAGCCGGCACCTGGCCCCGTGTGGCTACTGTGTTCATGGATTTCCTCGTGACCAAGCTCAGATCTCCCTACAATGCCATCCTCGGTAGACCGGGCAAATCTCTCTCAAGCCATCATTTCATTCCCCATCTTGCCATGAAATTCCCACTGAATGGGGAGTGGGGGTTGTTCGAGGAAGTCAGATCATAGCTCGGCATTGCTTTGTTGCCGACCTTGCAATCCAGAAAGCCCGAGGTGGATGGGCTGATGCTCGGAAGATCTCGCCGAGCAACGAGGAGAGCCAGCCGAAGAACTGGAGGAGGTACCACTGACGAGGCTCGGCCCGACCGAACTATAAAGGTCGGATCGCAGCTAAGGAAAGCTTCGGCAAGAATTAATTGAATTCCTTCGGAGGAATGCCGATGTCTTCGCCTGGTCTGCATCAGATATGCCAGGAATCAGCCCAGATGTCTTAGTCCATCACCTCAGCGTGGACGAAACATTTAGGCCCATTAAACAGAAGAAGAGAGCTTTGCCCCGAGCGCCAGAAAGCCATCGAAGAAGAGGTGGATAAGCTCATCAAAGCCAAGTTTATCCGGAGGTTAGTTACCCCGACTGGCTGGCGAAATGGTCATGGTGAAGAAGTCGAATGGCAAATGGAGGATCTGCATCGACTTCACTGACCTCAATAAGGCTTGCCCAAAAGATAGCTTCCCTCTTCCTCGGATTGACCAGCTCGTGGATTCAACTTCAGGCCATCAAATGCTGACTTTTATGGATGCCTATTCGGGCTACAACCAGATCCGAATGGCGCCCGAAGATGAGGAGAAAACCGCCTTCATCACCGACCGAGGTATCTATTGCTACCGAGTTATGCCCTTTGGTTTGAAAAATGCAGGTGCCACCTACCAAAGGCTGGTCAACAAAGTCTTCAAGGAGCAAATCGGTCGGAACATGGAGGTGTATGTTGATGATATGCTGGTAAGAAAGGAGGCATCCCAGCACATCGAGGACCTTGCGGAAAGCTTCGCAAAAATACCAGATGAAGCTCAATCCCACCAAATGTGCCTTCGGAGTCAACTTCCGGAAAATTCCTGGCTTCATGGTTTCACAGCGAGGCATTGAAGCGAACCCAGAAAATCCAAGCCCTGCAACAAATGATCCCTCCAGGGTCAGTCAAGGAAGTGCAGCGCCTCACCGGGAGGATAGCGCCCTCAGCCGCTTCATTGCTCGATCGGCCGAGAAATGCCTTCCCTTCTTCAAAGTGCTTCGGTCGGCCAAAAACTTTCAATGGACCCCGATTGCCAGAAGTCCTTCGAAGACCTCAAAAATACCTCGGCTCACCACCTCTCCTTAGTAGCCGAAGCAGGGGAAGTGCTGAATATACCTGGCGGTCTCTGAAGTGTTGGCTCGTGCTGGTCAGAGAGGAGAACAAGGTCCAAAGGCCTATCTATTATGTCAGCAAATACTCAAAGATGCTGAAAAGGTATACTCGGGTCGAGAAGGTGGTCTTGGCCCTGGTAACATCGGTCCGAAAGTTGCGGCCATACTTCCAGGCGCATACTGTCATCGTTCTGACCGACCAACCTCTCAAGGCAATTATCCATCGTCCAGAAGCATCGGGAAGAATGACCAAATGGGCTGTCGAGCTGAGCGAGCACGACATTCAATATCAGCCTCGTCCAGCCATTAAAGCCCAAGTTCTGCGGACTTCCTCCTGAGTGCACCATACCCGAAGATGGCTCTATTTCAGGTACCCCGACAACCAAAGCCAGCGCCCCATGGTTGCTTCACGCCGATGGATCCTCCAGTGGGCGGCTCTGGCGCCCCTTGTCCTCACCAGTCCAGAAGGGCGCAACCTTTGAATATGGCATTCGTTTCTCCTTCCCCTTCAAACAATGAAGCAGAGTATGAAGCCCTAATCTCCGGACTCCGAATCGCTCGTGAGCTTAAAGTCAAGAAGCTGATTGCCTACACTGACTCCCAATTGGTGGCAGGCCAGGTGCAGGAGAATTCGAGGCTCGAGAGCCGAATATGATTCGGTATCTCCAAAAGGTGCGCGATTTATTTCCTATTTCATGAATTTAAAATTATCCAGATCCCAAGGGCTGAAAATGCGCGCGCCGACCTACTGTCCCGCCTGGCAACTACGGAGTCAATGGATCTCGAGCGAAAATTCCATTTGGAGGTCCTAGAGAAGCCCAGCATCGTTGATGTTGATCAGATGATGCAGGTTGACACCGAACCATCCTGGATGGACCCCACCAGTACCTCAAAGAAGGGTTGCTGCCCACTGATAGAAAGGAAGCAAGGAAGTTGAAATTGCAATCCTCTCATTATGTTCTGATTGACGATCGGCTATATAAGCGATCCTTCTCCATGCCATTGCTCAAATGCCTCCGACCATCGAAGCTGATTATGCTCTTCGGGAGGTTCATGAAGGCATCTGTGGCAATCACCTCGGCAGCGCCCTGTGCCATAAAGTGCTACGCCAAGGATATTATTGGCCGACGATGCAGAAAGATGCCAATGACCTTGTCCGAGCCTGTGATTCATGCCAACGACACTCAAATATTCAAGGCTCCCTTCTGCTCACCTGACTTCCATCATCCCCCTGGCCCTTCGCCAAGTGGGGAATGGATATACTTGGCCTTTTCCCCTTGCAACGGGGCAAAGGAAGTTCTTGTTTGTTGCAATTGATTATTTCACTAAGTGGGTTGAAGCCGAAGCAGTCGCCCAGATAACCGAAGCTCGGGCTAAAGACTTCGTGTGGAGGTCCATCATTGCGCTTCGGTCTTCCCCACACCATCATCACCGACAATGGGAAGCAATTTGATAATCCCAAGTTTCGAGAGTTCTGCGAGGATCATGGCATTCTTCATCGCCTGACATCGGTCGGACATCCTCAAGCTAATGGAGAGGCCGAGGTAACAAACCGAACTCTCTTGCAGGGAATTAAAGCTCGGCTCAACCAAGCACGAGGCAGATGGGCGGAGGAGCTCCACCATGTGCTGTGGGCGTACCGAACCACCGAAAGGGCTCCACGGGCCAGACTCCATTCAAGATGGCCTTCGGCACTGAAGCTGTTATCCCTGTGGAGGTCGGGCTCCCCTCCCCTCGCACCGAAGGCTACTCGGAAGAATCTAATGATGAACAACTCCGAACCAATCTTGACTTGATAGAAGAAGTCAGGGAGAAAGCCCGGATCCGGATGGCGCCTACCAACAAAGAGTTGCCCGCTACCATTCAACCAGAGTCAAAGGGAAATTTTTCTCCCCGTGGTACTTCGGAAGGCATCCGTCTCAAAGCCACTGGAGCAAGGAAAGCTGTCTCCTAATTGGGAGGGTCCTTATCAAATTACGGAGGTAATCAGACCCGGCACCTATAAGCTCCAAGATCTAAATGGAAAATCTATTCCCCGGACGTGGAACTCGGATAATCTCCATCTATCATCAGTGAGAGTATGCCCTCCCTGAACTTACCTTGTCCATTGAGTTAAATCTTCAAAGATTCAAAAATTTCTATTTTATTGCTTTCTTTGATGGCTACAATGAGAGACAGGTTTATAAATCCTCGGCCGGGCCGAGCGATCTCCGGACCTTGGCCGCGCCAAGTAAAATATATCCCAGCTGGGCTGGGAGGACTCCGTACCTTGGCAGCGCCAAGTAAAATATAATCTTTATAAATCAAGTCTCCGTACCTTGGCAGCACCAAGTAAAATATAATCTTTATAAATCCTTGGGGTCTCCGTACCTTGGCAGCGCCAAGTAAAATATAATCTTTATAAATCCTCGGCGGACCGAGCGATCTCACCTTGGCAGCGCCAAGTAAAATATATCGGCCGGGAGCGACTCCGTACCTTGGCAGCGCCAAGTAAAATATAATCTTGAAGCCTCGGCCATGACGATCTTCGTACCTTGGCAGCGCCAAGTAAAATATAATCTTTATAAATCCTCGGCCGGGCTGAGCGATCTCCGTACCTTGGCAGCGCCAAGTAAAATATATAAATCTTACCGAGCGATACCTTGGCAGCACCAAGTAAAATATAATCTTGAAGCCTCGGCCAAACCGAGTGATATGTTATCTGAAGCCTCGGCAAACCGAGTGATATATTTCTGAAGCCTCGGTCAAGCCAAGTGATATATTGTTTGAAGCCTCGGTCAAACCGAGTGATATATTATCTGAAGCCTCGGTTAAGCCGAGTGACGGTCTCCGTACCTTGGCAGTGCCAAGTAAAATATTCCTAGAAGCCTCGGCCTAAATGAGTAATTTCTCAAACACTCTAACGCAACTAAGACGTCCTATTATGCTTCGGCAGAGGTTAGTAACCTTTCTCCGCTTACAGCAAGATTATGCAAGTTATTTCTTTTCAAAGAAATGCGTACTTCATTCCTTAAATAGGACCATGCTCTTGCATAACTCCACAGGGCCGCCCAGGCCTTTCTCTGACCTACACAGAGATAAACACTTCCTCACAGGGGACTAAATGACACATTGGCAAAAACAAAGTAGCAAAACGCTGCTAAACTTATAAATTATGCTACGGACTGAAAAGCATAAAATGAGAGTAGCAACTCTCGACACAATCACATCAGAAAAAGAAACAGATGTCAAAAAGAAAGAGTAGAAACTTTCTTTATTAATGAAAAAATTACAACCTCTTGAGAGGCATTACAAGTGCATCATAGCACAGGAAATAAAAATAAATAAAAGCTCGGCTGAGCAGCTTCGGTCGATAACGATGTCTTTACATCCGACCCAGAAATCAGAGAAACCAGACAAGCTCCGTTGAGCCACTGGTTAATGCCAAAGAGCAAAGTAGGCCATCCACGGATCCCTCGGATGAACACGTGAAGGGATCATAACCAGGTCAAGGACCCGTGGATGCTTATGCCAATGAAGCATCCCCCAAGTGGGATGCTGGACTGCTAGCCACTGCCCAACAATAAAAGGCAGAGAACCAGCAGTCAAGACCACCCTCCCCCCCTCTTCACATGGAAAAGATTCCTCAGCGGATGAACTGAGGAATCCAAATTGAGGGGGGAGGCGAAGTTCATGTAAGCATGGGGGATACATGCTCTGCATTTCCTGCGATCCCCATGGCAAGTGGCAAAGGACACACAGAAGCGCATACGTGCGCTCCCCATATGACCTCTGCGGGCCTCCGTGCGCTCTCCATATGATCTCCGAAAATTCCTCCCTTGAGGACTGCTTGCTCTTCAGCAGCTTCTTCATCACCCCAGCTATCTGGGGCAAACCAACTTGCAAAAGGAAAGCTCAGTCTTTCCACTCTCAACCTCAATGAAACAGACGCCATGAAAACCCTTGCAAGTCACAGAAAGGGAAGGCCTTGGAGATAGCCCAACACGGTCAGCTCCTCCCACTTTATAGGCAAACAGACCGGGAGCAGCCATTAAAGCAGAAAGCCCCAGGATTCAAAACGCCCTGGCCACGCTACCATGTGGCGGTTCAGGATAAAAGGGCGCTTTCCAAAGCATGCCGAACATTTCCCAGGCCATGACGCAAGACAAAAGATTTTTCTCTGATCTCGAATCAAGAGCCTTAAATGCAGGAAATCATCCCCGGTCCTTGAGATATGGGCAGGCCTAGGAAATCGCCTTGTGAAAACAACACCATCCAATGGCAATCGAATGCTTATCGCGTACGTTAAAAAGACCCATGTTGGAAAAGGCCAACGGGATAAATGCCTTACGCAAAAAACAAAGCGTCCTTCAGTGAATTACAAATCCGTCTCATCCGCCCGGGCAGAAAACGAGACGATTTCTCATAGATCGGACTATCCACCAAATCTCGACCCCAGTCGAGGTACTCATGCAGTTTTTGGTCATATGCACCGAACCATTTTATGCCTCAGCCAAACGAGCCAATTTCTTATTTCGGATAGATCGAACTATCTGCCTAGCCTCGGCCTCGACCGGGACGTTTCCTAAGGTTCTAGCCGAACTATTCTATGCTTCGGCGCCGAACCATCTGCTTGGCCTCGGCCTCGACCGAGACATTTCTTAAGTTCAAACCGAGCTAGCTTACGTCAGCAAAGCAAATCGGTTCAACTTGAATAAACGGAACATTCAATCTGGAAAGGATAAACCGACCTAGGAACGCGAATTGATTATGATTCGTTCGCCGTCAGGAAAAACGTGACAAAAAGATCATCCAAAAAAGACAAACAAGTGGAGACGAAAGATCCATTCATTAAAAGTTTCGGCCAGATTACAAATCTGAGAAGCAAAAATACACGAGCAACCCTTAAGAATCAGGGTTTGGATCAGTCCCAGGAGCCTCCTCGATAACATCCGGGAGGACTTGACTTGCTTCACCCACTTCAAATGTTGTTGGTTCCTCGGCAGCAAGCTGAGGGCGTTCTTCGGAGCCGCGGCCTCATTAGGGCCCAGGATAGAGTCAAGATCGACGTCTGAAATATCTCATACTCAGCTTCTTCGGCCCCCGGGGTACAGGCATCAAAACGTTCGGTATCCAAAAAGGATAAATCCCACTCGGGATGCGCCCGAGAGATCTTCGCTCAAGTTTCTTCCTCGCGAACCTAAATGCATCGGCACAAGCCTCTCTACGCTCCTTAAAAATTGGGCAGAACTCTTGTACTCCTCCACAGCCGAAGCGATTCGGTTATCGGCTTCAGTTAACTGGCCCCGGAGATCGAAGTTCATCTGACGACTCGCGGACAATTCCGCCCTTAGAGCTTTAAATTGCTCCTGCACCTCGAACTCGATTTTGCCCATCTGCAAAACCAGAACATTCAAGCCCACGAACAAAAGAAAAGTACCGAAAGCAAATAAATGGGAAGACGCTATACCTCTTCCTCCGCCGAGCCATTTCATTGCTCAGCTCCTGAACCTTTTCCAAGGCCTTCAGCTTGGCCGACTTATTTTGTTGAAGACCTCCTTGAGGTCATTAATTCGGGACTGCTTATCCCCAACTTCCCACCGAGATTGATCGAGATCTTTGGTAAGCCGAGCAATCTGCTCATTTTGCCATTTCAGCCGATTCTCCATATCGGAATTCCTTATTCAGATCGGCAAGCTGATCATGCTGCCGCCGGCACTTGCGTTCCTCCTCCTTGAGCCTCCTGCTCCAATTATTTTTATCTTCGGAATGACTAGCCCTCAGTTGGTTCCACCTTTTGTCGAAATACTGCTGCATGATTTTAACGTCGTCGTCATGCTTCTCCTTAATCTGGATAACTCCAGACAAGCCTTGTCCGATTGTTCGCGAAACCCTGGAGCTCTTTGACTTGGGTTTCGAGCCGAGAGGCCCTTTCGGCTGCAAGCTGGTGAGACTCGCTCGCCCTCTCAAAATCCGCCCTAGTGGATGCCAAGGCCCTGGAAAGCCAGCTGGTTGAATCCACCCTCGCCCGAAGGTCGGCCGCTTCCTTCCTGCCTGAGCGCAGGCCCCAATGGCCAAATTTAAATGCCAAGTTAGCGCCTTGTGACCAAGCATTCTGCGAGAAAACACAAGTAAGAAACCACGGCACGGCCAACCAATCAAGAATTACAACCTCGGTACAGTAACTTACCCGGGAGATGTAGTTTGAAGCCATCGTCATGAGAGTAGCATTATTAATTTCGGGGAGAAGGAAAGCATCCTTCGGCACCCGAGCGGCCGAAAGCAGCCTCAATGATATCCTCGGCGGCAGGCTCATCCGTCGAGGAACTCCCTCCCGCACACAAAACGGACCTCATCAAGGCGGTGAGCATATCATCCACCTCTGGGCTATGGACAAAGGAGCTCATGGCCGAAGAGCTGGCCTGAGGAACTCCGACCCGAGGACCATCCGTTCGGCTTCCCCTATCAAAACTCTAACCTGCAAGGCCTCGAATGCTTCGCCTCAACCGAAGGAACCTCGGCCCGAGCATCCCTTCATTCAGTGACTCTTCTTCTTCTTCCTCTTCTACTGACGCTTCGCCTCCGACAGACTCCACCTGAACTTCAACCTCTTCCACGACGTCCCCAGGGACTGCGGAGAGGGATCCTCAGCGGGAGGTACCATGACCTCCACCAGCCTTTCATAGGCTGCTCCACTTGAGCTTCGGCAGCCACCGTTGCCTCTCCTGACCCCTCCACCTGAGCAGGGTCTCTTCCATACGCGGTGGACTCCTCACCGCTGGTGACTGAAGAACCTCCGGTAGGAGGATTGCCGGACCGACTGGCGACATCTCCTCGGCATCGTCTGACACGACTACTACTTGGAGAAGGAAAACCTCAGCAGCTCCCTTCGAGCTCCCCCAATGATTTCCTCTGCTACTTTGCCCCCTCCAGTAGGGAGGGCTCTTCAACCATGGTCTGCGCTCCCGCTTCCTCCCTTATTGGGACGGAGAGTGGTGACTGGAATGTCCCTCCTCGGTCCCTTCGAGCGAGTCCCGGAAGGGCGAGACCTCTTCTCGGATCTGTGTCTTTCCCCAGAGCTGGAGCCCCTATGACGCTTGCCCAGCTCCTTCTTCATCTGGCCCACAAACGCGGACCTCTCGGCTGAAAACATAGCTGATGTTCAGTTAAACAGTGGCAGGATCACATAAACATGCTGACCATTAGAACAAAGACTCACCCTGAGGGTCGATGGAGCTAAGCCCGGCGGCGAAAAGGGCATCCTCTACTAACAAGGTGCTGGCAGAGACCTCCTGACCGCTGCGAAGGGTAGCCAGATCCCTTTTCTTTGCTCGCTCAACTCCATATGCGCCTCTGGATCCTTCACATAACTAGCCCATCCTCTCGAAAAAAGCCGATGTTTCCTTCGGCAATAAGAAATTGGGACTTCCACTCCTTTATCGAAGAAGGGTTATCAGAAATCATCTTAAATGACTTTCGGGGGCCAATGTAGGGCCACTCAGAACTCCTCCTGGAAACCAGATTGTAACAAACTCGAAATAAGGGAAGGGTCGCAGTCACCCCAACGCGACTGCACATTGAGATGAACCGATGACATTGCGCCAGCTATTCGGAGCCACCATCGTTGGGCATATGTTGTAAAACCTCATCACCTCCTGTATCAACGGGTGAAGAGGGAATCAGAGACCTGCCCTCAAGCTCTCCTCGTAGAAGAAAACTCCTCGGCTTAGCTCGGTTGAAACCCGGTGCTCGGTCCTCGGCGCCCATAAGGCTACATCCTGAGGAACTCTATAATGGTGACGGATCCTATCCAGATCATCTAAGGTTACCTCAGAAGCAACATCGCCTGGACCACTCATATTGGCTGAATAGGGGGTAAGACACGAACAGACAAGCAAGGGCTCAGAGAGAAAGCAAAAAATCTCTGTGGCAGGGACAAAGGGCATTGCAGAAGGAGCGCCGCCCCAAGCCCTCTTTAAATAAGTGCTTCAGAAAGAAAGCCCTAGATGCCAAAAACCCCGATATGTGCACTAGAAATAAAGGAGTCCCGCCACGTGGAACTTCCGCTATCGCGACTTGTGGAAATGAGGTGTTTCCTCCTCGAGCTGCAGCGAAAAATGATGACGAAAGCGGCCCATCATTTACGAGATTATCATTGCCACCTTTTTGAATCCCCCAAATAAGATTGCTCCAGAATTCTACTCCCTATATCCGAACTTACACTTCGGACTAGGGAGTGGGGGGCATGTGATGAGGGGTAAAATCATCATTGCATTATTGACCGCTCACATCGGCAATTGGGTCACACCCAATCCAAACACCCTGCTAGCCAGCTGGCATAACATCCTAGCAATGAAGCCAAATCACCTCTGACAAAGTGGGGTCACCCCGACAATCCGAACCATCCTCATACTTCGGCCATCCGAGCCGAGCCATTCCTCGGTAACCTGAGCTATCCTCATACTTCAGCCATCCGAGCCGAGCCATTCCTCGACAATCGAGCTATCTCCATGCCTTGGTCATTCGGGCCGATCCATTCTATACCTCAAAAAACCAGGTTATTCTTCATTCAAGCCAAACCACGACATTCAAAATACCTCTGCGGAATCCGGCGTAGAAGAGTTCGAATCCACTATAGCTGGATAAGATTCTAGATGGCAAATCATGCCCAGAAGTGGCCTAGGACCTGCAAGAGTGGCCTAGGTCTGTGTGATCATTGAACCTCAAGGCATCAACCAGCTCTCCCAGCCGTCGATCCTCTAACTGACAAGATACGGACCCTACTGGCCTCATAACAAACTTGATTCGAATCCTAACAGTTTCCAGACCCCATCTAGGGTACGTCCAAGGAATCAGGTGATCATCTATAAATACCACGTCACTCCAACCTCTCAGGTATGCGCACAAACCCTAAGGCAATCTCTTACGCCTTCATTCACCCACTGAATCTCATACTCCATTAGAGCTCTCGCAAGGGCCCTGAGGAACATTTCTCTGTGAAGAGTCTTCTCCTCACATCTACTTGCTGTGAATCTTCACTGACTTGGGCATTGAAGGGTCCCCTGCAGAGGGCAACCCCCACAGCATCCTCTGCGTGCAGATTGTCTTGCAGGTTCCCCCTCGAGGCACGAGATCGGCATCCGGATCAGGGGCCGGAAGCATACCTGAGTCGAAGAATGATTTCCACGGCAACAATATGAAAGCAGGCAAATTACACCTTAATTTAAATGTTTTATGATAATTTAAGGAAAAGATATTTTATCAAAACTTATCTCACTATATTTAATTGGGCAAACTCATGTCATGAATGCTAAATCTAAATCTTATAATAAGCCTCATGTTCTTATAGAGCCCTTTATCTCTTAAATCTCCTATAATCTCTTAGCTCCCCACCCCCTCATAAGAATTTTTTATTTATGTAATATATTTTAGTAACTAATTCTTAAAGTATGAAGAGCCTGAACAAAAATAGGAAGCATATAGAAATCATTAGTTATATGAATAATTTTATCTTTTAAAAATAAAAATAGTAAAATCATTACACTACAGTAAAATAAATGAATAGCAACTCTCTTTTTTCGATGCTTGGGGTAGCGTCGAAAAGGCTTACGGTTCTCAAGAGGGGCTCCCCCCCCCCCCCCCCCCTTTCTGATCATCCTCTTAGTGCCCTAGCAAAGCTCTTTTCCTCCCCTCCAGCCGATCCTTATTAGTGTCCTAGCGGAGTAGATCCGGCCTTTTCCTCCCCTCCTAGCCGATCCTCATCACTACCCTAGCAAAGCAGATCCAGCCTTTTCTCTGCCCCCCAGCCAATCTCTTCGCCGATCTCCTTTTCCTTCTCGTCCCCATCGACGGCGCTGTCGGCGACTGCTATTGCCGACCTCGCCGTCCTCGACATTCATGAATGCAATCTCAAGCCTGCAACGTACCTAAGTCTCGAGTGAAATGAGTGTGGCCTCTCTCTTCTCGGCGTCCGTGATGTAGTGTATCAGCGTCTCTTCTCTCCGACATCGCTCGTTTTCCTTTGGAGATAAAATCCTTCTCTCTCTATGATCTATGAATATGGTATATTCGTATCTGAAGATAGAGTGTTGGGAGGCCGATAATGAAGGTTTTAATTCACTTTTGGGGACTCTGTTAGAGTTTGACTTTACACCATATGCTATGGTATTTGATATAAAAATGTAGAGCCTAGTTATTTAAACTTAATTATTTGAACTTCTTAATGAGAAAATCCAATAGCTGCTTTATTTTTATGTTATTATAATATTTTTTTTTAATAATGCGAATTAAAGAGGCCTACTGATTATGAGCGCCAAGTTTGATACTCTTGCTTTGTTGTACCCCAGATGCTAAAAAATTTACTATCTGATATGCTTTTTGATATACATACCGGCAAGCACGCTACAGTATGAAAAACAATATAGCCAAAATATATATTCGATGGTAAAGGATGATGAGAAGAAGACTGGCCTTGCATCCATGCAATCACTATAGCCGAATCCCCTTTAGTTTGATTGAAAATTCTTGCGGTGCTACAGTCAGTCCATACCAATTACTCCTGTTAATTCAGCAAATGGTGCCAACCTGGGGGATATAGGGATGACTAAGGCCAAAAGAATCTTCCCTTTATGATTTAGAATCACCACTCCTGCTTCAGCTAATTAAACTCTGATAAACCAAGCCATCAAAATTTAGTTTTATATATCCTAGTCGATGGGGTGCACAAGAGACAAATTTGGCAGGGTCCACTTAAACATGTGGAAAAGCACCCGAGAACCAGGTCAGTCCAATTAAAAACATTTACTTGGCAGAATCAGTTCGGATGCTTGAGTTGTAGCCTTTCTGGCCAACCAATTACCAGACACAGTTGAAACGCCTGCCTTAGAAAAAAATGCACATTAATTCCTTCCCTACCAAATCCACCATAAGATATAAATCAACACCTGATCCTCTCGCTATCACAGTATGTATATATTTTGATGGAAGAGGGACACCCGTGTTCAGATTGAATTTTACTACTTATCGTTAATTTTGGTGGGCCTCTGGATTTTTCAGTGAAAACAGAAGAGATGGCGTCAACTGGTGTAGCTACGTCGTTTTAGTGCTCTACCAGAGCTACGTCGTCTAAGAAGTTCCCAAGAGCAATAATGTGTAGTACCTTCTCATGAAAAGATCCTTGTGCTGTTTATAGCAAGCTTATATGACAAGTGTACAGTGTATATCATGCTTATTCTTTAGTTATTTAATATATCTGTTTTCCTATCCTTTTATTATTAGAGTTTTCTCGTAGAATTCATCAACTTGAACATCTCATCAACTTTAACATCATGTAGTTTTTATTTATTATTTTCTTTTAACGTTTGTTCAGTTGGATAACTAATGCTGTCTTGCCAGACTGAAATCCATTTTTATGGCTATAACATATTTCAGTTTTGGCACTGTTTTTACGAGGCAATGGTTGCCCGTGAATCAGATAAAGATGACATTCTACATTTTTTTTGGAGCGAGCATCATATCCATTAATTGCATGTGTAAGCAACTATGTCAAACTTAATAGTTGACGGTGGTGTTCCATTAGATTCTCAGTAGTCTAGATTTTTGGACCAAATGTGCCAATCTTACATATTTAGGAATCTGGTAGTTAAATTTGCATGAAGTGTGCGATATTGCCGGTAATTTAATTGCTGGGATCACATTGCCCACTACAGCAAAATTCGACGGTATCAACTTTTTTTTTTTTTTTTTACCGACGCTAGAGGGGAGCGCCAAGATTTTTCGCAGGCAGCTGATGCTTTTTAAAAGCGTCGGCAAAAAAAAAATATTTTTTAAAAAATCAATCATTTTTTGAATACCGATGCTTTAAAAAGTGTTGGCATCATTTTTTAATTTTTTTATCGAATGCCAACGCTTTCTAGAGCATCGATATCATATTTCTTTCACCGTCAATGCTTTGGAGAAGCTTCGGTGATTAAATGGTGCATTTTTTTTTTTTTTCTGTTATCGCCGCACCAGCTGCTTCTCTACACCAGTGAAACCCTAGCCGCTCGGCCTTTTGTATACTGGGATGGAAAATGGGATGGTCGCCGCCGCAGGACACCAACAATTGGATCAACAACTATTTAGGGTTTGTTTGAGATTCCTCTTCCTTTGATATTTCTCTTAAAGCCCGCTTCCCTTCCTTCTTCAAGGCATCTTTGCAAATGCCCTAACCCAAAGCCCTCTTTCTCTTCTTTCTTTCTTTCCTTTTTTTTTTCATTCACCTCTGAAGCGACCATGAGAGAGTGCATCTCCATCCACATTGGCCAGGCCGGCATCCAGGTCAGCAACGCGTTCTGGGAGCTCTACTGCCTCAAACATGGCATCCAGGTCGATCTCTTCTCTCTTTTCTCTAACATCCGGCTCCGTTTCTAGTTCTTACAAATGTTTGACGTTGGGATTCGTTTCCTTGGATCGATTCGCAGACAACTGTGATCGACGAAGTCCGCACCAATGCCTACCGCCAGCTCTTCCACCCCAAGCAGCTCAATAGCAGCAAGGAGGACGCCGCCAACAACTTCGCTCGCAGCCACTACACCAGTAAGACCCCACCCATCTAATCTTTCTGGACGATACTTCACATTGCCTTAGCGTTAGAGGTGGGCACTGGGCCATGCCTGGCACGGCATGGCTCAGGCCTATTGTGTCTCTAAAATTATCATGCCGTACCATACATGGTTCAGTAACAAATGGACCGTGCCAAGCACGGCATGATAAAAAAAATTCAGATCCGAAATGACCCATGACCTGGATCTAAACCATATCGGGCCTGGCACGATCCACATGGACCGTGCCAGACCCAGCATGGCACTATTCTTTGGCACAATGCACGCTGTGCCTAGCTTGGCTTCACAAGGCCACCAGGAACACAAACTTCCTCAACTACATTTTAGCTGGGACAACAAGCATGCGGGAGTCAGGATCCTCCTCTCCAAGGAATTGTCCCTCTCCTTCTGCCTTCTTCTCCAATTTGCTATCATTACCATGTTATATAACAACAGCTTTTGGTTTCAACTTCCAAGTTCTAAGTAAGTTTTCTTTTGTCGAGTTTGCTGGCTTTCTTAGTCCAAAATGTGAAGTCCCTTCACGACTACAAGGGGGCATACTGATGACTTTATTTCAACCCAATTACCCCGGTGAACTCGGTTGAGAAGGCCTACCACGAGCAGGCTGTCGGTGGCAGAGACCACCAACAGCGCGTCTTAGCCTTCTTCCATGATGACCAAGTGCGACCCGAGGCATGGCAAGTACATGGCATGCTGCCTCATGTCGTGCGGCAATGTCGTCCCAATGGTTGGATTTGGCCAAAAACTCTGACAATTCTGACACTTTTTAAAGCGTCGCAAAGCGCAGTCATAATTTTGCTCATGCTTTAGAAATCGTTGGCATTATAATTTTGTCAACGCTATTTAGAGCCGTCATAATTTTGCCAATACTTTTAAAGTGTCGCATCATTTAAAAAGGTCAAAAAATTTATTTTCACTTTCATTTTTTCGATGCTTACAGAAGCGTTGAGAAGCTATTTTTCGATGCTTACAGAAGCATCGAGAAACTATTTTCTGACGCTAAAAAAAAAAAAATTATTTTAAAAGCATTGCTGATGCTAGGTGAGCATCTGAGATTGATTAACCATAAGGGCCCAAAATGAATTGTTGTTTGGAGAGAAGGCAAAGGACATGTCAAGCAGTTTATCTTCAGTCAAGTTTCATACTTGTTTGCAAATAATATGGCTTGGATGTATTTTTAGTTTCTGAAGAAAAAAAACTTACGATGAGGCTTAAACCTGTCTTGTCATGAAAGTGATATATCTCATAAGACATCGTATAACTAATTTTACGGATTTTCAAAGATATAGATCAAACAAACCATCCATCTATCTATTTGACACATTGATAATGTATACTACTTGCTTTTGATTTTTATAAAAATATTTTGCAGATCGTGTCAATCTTGTGAATAGTATAGTTTCTTTTATCACATTACTATTTATTTTAACCATTTTACCCTCCCAACATCTAAATAACAGCTATATTGAAGGTATTTTCAAGAAAAAAATGGGACTTCTATAAATAGCTCAGAAATAACCTTCCAGGCATACACATTTTAAAATTTTGATAACGATTACCAATGCGGAAGCTTAAAGATTAAATATTAATCTATCCAACATGCATCAAGATCATATCTTTGCTTTATACTATAGGATCGTTTGATCTAAATTATATATACAAATAAAATCATCAAGATCATATATTGATCTTCAAAATAAGAAGTCTTACTGCTTATCTTGAAGCCCGCCTTAAGATATAGGGATCATATCGCTTACCTTAAGAACAATAGGTAATTTTGTTGTACTTTTTGATCGTTCAATCGTTCGGCCTCTAGAATTGTCCACACGAAGTTTCTGAATGATCGGATTCCCATGAGTGCTAGCTCGCAGAAAAATAACTTTGCTGATCTAGAATCCTCCCACTTGAATCTTCTTCCAAGATCTTCCTCCAAGATCCACCAAACTTTTGTTAACACCAGAATCACACTAGAATTTTCTGTTCTAACTCTTAAAATTATATTATTTTGTTCTGACTTTTTAGAATTTCAATCCATAACATATCGTGATGTGGTGAAGAATGTTCTTTATTTTATAGGCTCAATTCTGCCTTTAGCCCATTGAATTCTAACACTTAGAACTCCGACGTTTGGTGAAAACCAAAAACCAAAGAGACATGAATTCTAATACTTAGAATTCTAACATATGGTTAATTCCAACTTTTGCTGAAAACCTGTGAATTCTAACACTTAGAATTTTGTTAATTCCAACGTTCGGTGAAAACCAAAGAGATGTGAATTCTAATACTTAGAATTCAATCGTTTGGTTAATTCAAAGAGGTACATTAATTCTACATGAATTCAAACACTTAGAATTCCAATGAAAACTATTTAGAGAAGATTAAGATTATACATTAAATTCTACATGAGAATTTAATCTTTCATGAGATGAGATTTTAGTTATATCATCAGGTGAGATCCTTATGCGAGAAAACTCTTTTCACAAATGGGGTTTGGATTTAAGCTGATTTAAATTTATTGGATTGAACCTACATAGATCATGGTCCTAGCCCAAATCAAATTTAGCTAGTCCTAAATCTATTTAAATCCAAATCAAGTCTAATTTCAAATCAATATTTGAAATTGATTAGTCCTTCTAATAGACTTAAACCTAATTGAATCTTATTCACTTGTACTTAACCCAATTGAGATAATTCAATCAATCAAATTGATTAATTAAATCATATACGATTCTCAATCATTGATTAGCAAATAGATCATCTTGGGAAACTTCATGCGTGTAACTCTCTAGGTTTGAACCTAAGCTGGTAGCATAGGAATAACTTTTTATACTAATCGATGTGTCCATCTAACAATGGAATCCGACGTTCGGATAGGTTGAAGATTTGCCGAGCAAACTCCAAGAACCCTAAGAAATAGTTACCGTATAATTCATCCTTTTGACCACAAATGTTAAGGATTGCTTAAGAGCCTGTTAACTCTAAATAGCAAATCCATAAAGTGATTTCAACTTTAGTGATCATATGACCTTCACATGAAGTGCCTTGGCCAAGGACTTGCTAAGTTGAAACACAAGCATTTCTTCTTTTAACGGGATAGGTCAAATTCCATCTTGATCCACAATTGACTATGACAAGTACTTGACTCCACCCAGTAACCTTTCGTAGCTGGAATTAAAATCTAGGTGGTCTGGCACCTAAGTATAATAAGTTGCTTGCAAGTCACCGGTTGTGATCTTCAAGTCTTAAGGATACTTATACCCATATCTTCTTGGATTAACTCTTGACAGTAAAGTGTCCAAAAATGAGTCACGTTCGATGAAATATACTCCTATACTTCCACCTATAAGTTATACCAGTATCTCTACACTCCTTGGTTAAGAGGACAACCAGCAAACATGATATACAATGTCCTATAATTGATAGTACTATGGCCCTGTTATAGTATATCATTTGGTCGCGAACACTTTTGAGGACCTTCAAAGATAAATTCTCCTTTATTGTAAAAGAAGATCCTAAGGACTTCATTACCATTAGGAGTTTAAGAAGATGTTCTTGTAATGATAAACTACCAAATAACTTTTATTAATATATCAATTTATATGCTATTTACATTAGCATAATCATCAAATGATTGGCTTTAGGATACAATTCCTAACTGCTCATTCCTTCCTCATTCTCACCACACCAAACCAACTCTTCTCTCCTTCCCTACTACTATTATTTCTCTCTTCTAGCAAGCTCCAGCAATTTAATTTTTAGTTTACAAGACTAGCGAGAGCACAAGAGGAAGCTCACAAATCTCGGCTCCATGCCTCTACCTCTGATCCTCTTCTAAATTCCTTCTTGTGGTTAGTTTTAATTTTTTTGTATTTATTAATTAAAAATTTTAGATATGACATCTTATAAAGAAAGTAATTTTGGCATTCACCCTTTTTTTGAGGGTGAGAAAACTAATCCCCAACCCCAAGTTCCCTCTAGAGTCAGTGTTAGTGAATGTCAAACCTTTTCTCGTAAGAGGACTAGTAATATTTGAAATAATTTGATAAAATTATGGTTGATGGAGTCTACAAAGAAAAATGTAGAAAATGTAAGAAACTTTATAGTTATAATAGTACTGGGGAATAGGGCATTTAAAAGATATATAGAGACTCATAGGATGCATAATTTCCGTCAGCAAAGTAACCTTAATATATAAGAGGGATCACTTGTAGGTAATTTTGCATATAACTTTGAAAATAAAAAAAATTACTTGTAAGATGGATAGTTTAGGATGAATTACCTTTTTGTTTATGTGAATCTTATAATTTTAAACATTATGTTCAATTAGGCCTGCAACTTGCTTATAGAAGAACTAGTAGGCGCATATTTAGAAGAGTGGCTATGACAAACTTTTTAGCAATAAAACAAAGTTTAATTGAAATGCTTTCAAATTTAAATGCTAGAATTTCTTTAACTTCTGATATTTGGTCGGCATATGTAGGTAGTAATTGTTTTATTGCTATTACTACTCATTATATTGATAATGATTAGCAATTAAATAAATAAATTCTTGCTTTTCATGCTTTTATTCGGGACAATAAATTTTAAATGCTATTTATCAAACTATATGCTAATATAATATTAATAATAAAATAATATCTATTACTTTTGATAATGCATCTAATAATAATTCTATTGTTGTATTATTAAATAACTCTTTGCATCCCATTTTAAATAGACAATTATTTCATATTAGATGTGCATATCATATATTAAATCTTTCTGTTCAATCTGGCATGGACATAATTCAAGAGGTTATTTCAAAAATTAGAAATATCGTTTCTTTTATTCATGCTTCAAGAGCAAGACTTCAAGAATTTAAATAATTATGTGTAGATCATGGTAAATATTTTAAAAAATTTAAACTTGATGTAATTACTTGTTGGAATAGTACCTATACCATGATACATGATGCATATCCATATAAGAACTTATTAAGTGCTTATATTAATGATCATGGATTAGGATTTACATTGACTGAAACTGATTGAAATCAAGGTAAAATTTTAGAAGATTTTTTTGTTACTTTTTATGATGCTACAAATATTTTTTTGGTATTTATTATCCAACTTGTTCATTTTTACAAAAAGCATATGTAATTAATGAAAAATTTAAAGAATATAGAAATGATGATGTTTTAATACCTATTATATATTATATGGAAACTAAATGGAATGAATATTGGAATAGGATATGTCCTTTGCAAGCTGCTATTTTTTATCCTAGAGTTAAATTAAATGACATAAATATTTTAATTGATGAATATTATGAAAATATGAGTTAAAATCCTGAACCTGCTAAAGATGAGGTAACACGACTTATTAATGATATTTATGTTTTAATGATGATAAAATTCGTGGATCTAGAATACCTGCTTAAAGCTCTGCTTCTTCTTCTAGATCTCGTTCGTCATCTATTTTTTCATTCATTAGAAGGCACACAAATGCTTCATCATCTTCTTCATCTTCATCTTCTTCATCTTTAAGTAATGAATTAGAATTTTATTTATGAAACAATCTTCATTCTGCATATGATGAAGATCAAATAGAGAGTCTAGATATATTAGCTTGGTGGAAGAGTGTTAGAAATTAATATCATGTTATGTCTGTCATTGCCGGGATATTTTAGCTGTGCCGATATCCACAGTAGCATCGGAATCCGCTTTCAGCGCAGGTCGGCGTATGCTGGATGAAAAGAGAAGTAGGATGACTGGCGAGACGGTTGAGATGCTTCTCTACTTCAAAGATTGGTTGGATGCTGAGGCGAGGCTTTAAGATAAAGGTGGACATGACTTAACAGCGAAGATGATGATGACACAAATACTACTAATGATGAGTCATCTCTTTTAATTATATTTTTTTAATTATTAAAGTGAGTCATCTCTATTTTTTCTCTTTTATTATTGTATTCTGGAGGTTAGGCCTAACCCTCCATTTATGTACCATTTTAATTTTAAATTAATAAACTGGTAGGGGTCTATGCCTAACCCTCCACAATTAAGGTAGCTTCATATTAATAAATTTTTTTGTTTCCAATTTTTTAAATTTATTAAATAATATTTTTTTATTTAAATTTTTTATTAGGCCCTCATGGGCCGTGCCTGGCACGACATGACACAGGCCCACCTGGGCCGGCATGGCCTAGGCCCATGTGGGCTGTGCCTGGTATGGCATGGTGGGCCATGCCGTGCCGGGCCAATGGGCTGATTTTTTCGAGCTCGACATGGCACATGAGCGGCACAGCCCGATGCCCAACTCTAACCAATGGAAAATAAAAATTTATCCATCCTCATCGAAAATCCCTCATTTTTTTTGATATGATCCCTATCCTCATTCTTATATAGAGATTTCTACCTCTAGAAAAATCATCCATGATCATAAACTCCTTTATAAGTAATAAACATATCCAACCATAAATCTTAATAAATACAAAATTTATGGTCAAAATAGTTAACTAATTAATTAAAAATACAATAACTTTAAATGAAAGCAATGCAAACCCGTGATGATGAATTGGTTTATAAGAAATAAGAAAAAGACTTTGTACATCGAATTCGATGCAGCAAGTCCTACATGGGCTGCACTGCCCCTTCTTATTGGTTCACATGCTTACGATACCCATTAAAAGATGTTAAGTCAACTTTACGACATCCCGAGAAAAAAAATTACGACATCCAAGTTTTAAACTTATGACATCGTAATTATAAAATTAAGACACCTGTTCAGAAAGAAAAAAAAATCACGACATCCCAATTGTAAACTTATGACACCGTAGTTATAAAATTATGATACACATTCAAAAAACGTGTTTGTACACAAATTCTAAAAAAAAGCTGAATGGATATTAATGCATGTACGGTAGCATAAATTCACCACTGAAATATTATATATATATTTTTTTTACTTTTTGAATGAATATCTTAATCTTATAACTAAATTTAAAAATAAAATATCATAATTATTTCTTTTACTTTATCAACGATTATCTTAATTTTATAACTATCATAAAGCGTCATAATTTTTTCCTTGTACAAAGTCTTTTCAAGAAATAAATGTATTCAATTGCAAGTCAGAATAAAGTGTTCGCTGCCTTCCACCGGCTTGGCATGTGGAGGGCGCTGAGCTGGACGTGGTACTGGGAAAGAGAAAGGAGGGGGACCGCGAGGGGGCCCTATGATTCCAAGCGGAGTCCCGTCGTCCAGGGAAACGTGGAAAATTGTCATTCCCGTCTCCAACGCCTACCGGAGAGCTCCATCCATCTCCTTAAATTAGCAAGCGAGCTTGAGCCCCCGGCACAGCACTAGTAGCTCATCTCTCTTTTCTCAAAGCTCCATTACTCCACTGCCCCAGTTATCTTCCATGACGACTTCCATCTCTACAGTCTCCGGCCAGGGCCTCGCGACGAGCCTCCCTCTCCTCCTCGCGCCGCGCCCAGCATCAATGGCAAGAAGGTCACCCTCCTCAAGAAACCGTCACCGGAAGGCGCCATAGACTTGATCCAGTCCATCATCACCTCCACCAGCGACCCCAAAGAACCCTTCTACGTCCTCGACTTAGCCGTCGTCGTGGACCTCTATAACAAGTGGGTGCAACGCATGGCGAACGTCCGGCCATTCTACGCCGTCAAGTGCAACCCTGACCCAGCCCTCCTCGGTGCCCTCTCTGCCCTAGAAGCCAGCTTCGACTGCGCCAGCCGTGCCGAGATGGAGGCCGTCCTGGCCCTAGGTGTTACTCCTGAACGCATCATCTACGCCAACCCATGCAAGCTGGAGTCTCACATCAAGTTTGCCGCCACCGCCGGCGTCGACCTTACCACCTTCGACTCCGTCCACGAGCTTGACAAACTCCAGAAGCACCACCCCAGGTGCTCCCTCCTCTTGAGGCTGAAAGCCCCGGATGACACCGGAGCCCGTCGACCGCTTGGGACCAAGTACGGCGCGCTGCCGGAAGAAGTCGTTCCGCTCCTCCGTGCTGCCCGAGCAGCAAGCCTTTCGGTGGTCGGCGTGTCGTTCCACGTCGGCAGCGGTGCTACGAACTTTGCGACGTATCGCACTGCGGTGGCCTATGCCAGAGCTGCGTTCGACGCTGCCGACAACGTCGGAGGGCCGCGCATGCAGGTACTCGACATAGGTGGGGGTTTCTCGACTGGTGCAATCCCCTCATTGCATCAGTAACCAAATATAATAAGGGTAAGATTACATCAGATATACAGCTACTTAAATGATCAAATAAGTAATATAAATAAGATAAAAATAAAGAGCCTGATTTAGAAGATTTCTGAAGTTAGCTTTTCTTCTTTTATTCTTTTATTCTTTTTCTTTTTTCTCAGAAATGATCTTCTCAAGTTGGACTTGAAGCTTTGAAAGATTCGTTGATGTAGAGGCTTTTGAAGAACTAGAAATTTCTTCTTCTTCTTTCTATTTGATGAAAATCCTTCAAGATTGGTATTTGAATGCTTTGGATTTCTCTAAACTCTTTTTCGAATACTTTTGGGATTTTAAATCTAAACTTTTTCTTTTTAATTTTTCTCTTCTCTCTTCTATATTTTCAAACGGTCAGATAAATTCATTTATAATCTTCTCTTAATCCACTCTTAGATAAAAACTAGCCATTAAAGTACTTATGGATGTGTTTTGCACGAAAGAGGAAAGAGTTGTTGAGGTTTATTGAAGAAAAGATAACATCTGGAGTCATCTCTGACACTTCTAAAATTTGCCTCTAACAGATTAGAGTCGGCTCTAATCTGGCCTGAAGTTAGCTCTAAGTCGGGCTGCTCAAAAATATTTGCTCATCATGAAGTCGGCTCTAGCTTTTCGTGGGGTCGACATCTTTATGTACTAGAGTCGACTTTAACAAATGCGGGAGCCGGCTCTAATTGAGCCCCAAAAAACATAGTTTCTGTTTCACCATTAGAGTCGGCTCTAATTCTCTAATTTGATGTAGAAAAGAGATTCTCTGTCTTTAGATTAGAGTCGGCTCTAATCTTTGTAGGAGTCAGCTCTAATCTGTGCTGAAAGTGCTAAACTGTTTCGATATGCTCCAGAGTCGGCTCTAATCCATTTAGAGTCAGCTTTAATGACTGAAACTTGACACTTAACACAAGACATGGATTCAAACTCAATTTTTTTTGAATTTTGATTAATTAAATATTTTAAATTCCTGAAACACTTAAATCAAAATCATTAGTAACATAAGAAATATACTCATATAATATTTGTTATTTATCAAAATCAATAATTGGGTCAACAGATAGTCCTTTAATCATAACGATGAGCCAAAAAATGCAGCGGGCAGAGAATGTGAAAGAGGAGGACATCATGGCAGAGGTGGTCCAGATAAAGGTAGAGAATAATATGGTAAGCAAGATGAACATAGGCCGTTCGATGACAAGCAAAAAGCATCAAAAGTAGCGTTCAATGTTACTACCGCAAAAAATATGGGCATATAAAAGCTGAATGCTAGAAAAGGGAAAAGCAAGCAAATTATGCTAAAGATGAGGAGGAGATCAAGTTATTCATGGCCTATCAAGATGACACTAAAGCTTTAAGTGACATATGGTTTTTGACAACCGCTATTCCAATCATATGACTGGAATAAAATCTTTATTCAAGGAACTAGATGAGTCATACAAGATGAAAGTCAGACTTAGTGATGACAAACAAATGCAAGTTGAGGGCAAAGGCACAGTGGCAATAAACAATAGTCATAGTAACATAAAGCTCCTTTATTTAATGTCTATTTTATTCCTACTTTGTCCCAAAATTTATTGAGCATTGGGCATCTTATGGCTACTGGGTATTCTATTATATGTTTGATGATGTGTCTTGTGTGATTAGAGATAAAAAATTAGATCAGATTATTGCTGATGTTCGAATGGCACCTAATAAGCTTTTTCTACTTAAAATTTCTAGTGTAGCTCATCTCTCTTTTCTCAAACCTCCATTATTCCACTACCCCAGTTATCTTCCATGACGACTTCCATCTCTACAGTCTACGGCCAGGGCCTCGCGACGAGCCTCCCTCTCCTCCTCGCCTCGCCCTGCATCAATGGCAAGAAGGTCACCCTCCTCAAGAAACCGTCACCGGAAGGCGCCATAGACTTGATCCAGTCCATCATCACCTCCAACCGCGACCCCAAAGAACCCTTCTACGTCCTCGACTTAGCCGTCGTCGTGGACCTCTATAACAAGTGGGTGCAACGCATGGCGAACGTCCGGCCATTCTACGCCGTCAAGTGCAACCCTGACCCAGCCCTCCTCCGTGCCCTCTCTGCCCTGGGCGCCAGCTTCGACTGCGCCAGCCGTGCCGAGATGGAGGCCGTCCTGGCCCTAGGTGTTACTCCTGAACGCATCATCTACGCCAACCCATGCAAGCTGGAGTCTCACATTGTAACCCCCCAGCACTTATTTTGGACACCTGGCATCCAGAGAACCTTGTTGTCGTTTAGACTTCTATCATGACGTTTAGGCCCGACTTGACGATTGGATGCCTAAGTCGTCGCGTGTCTTTTGAGTGCCCGATCTCTTTACCTGACCGAAGCGTCATGTGGAGGGGTTTAAAGGGTGACGGAGGGTGTCTCCCTCCTTCATCCTGGCAGACGTTCTCCTCAGATAATCCTTTCCTATCCATGCCATATTGAGAGAGAGAGAGAGAGAGAGAAGAGAATGGAAGGGGAAATCCGACCGGCCAACAGGCTGACCGTGCTGCTGGTGCCGTAACAGGCCACGGCTGTGCGGGAGATGAATGAGAGAAAGAGAGAGAGAGATAAAATCGGAGAGAGTGGATGGAGGGAGGCGGCTAGCCGCGGCGACGGCCAGCTCCGATCCGGCCAACAGTGGCCGGACTGCCCTCAATTCGTCGATCAAGCCGACCGGCACAGTAACGGCTGTGCAAGAGAAATTGAGAGAAAGAGAGAGAGAATGAAATCGGATAGAATGGAAGGAGGGAGGAGGCTGGCCGCTGCAGCGGCCAGCTCCGGTCCGGCCAACAGTGGCCGGACTGCCCTCAATTCATCGGTCAAGCCGACCGGCACAGCAACGGCTGTGCGAGAGAAATTGAGAGAAAGAGAGGGAGAGGAATTGAGAGAGAGAAGGGGGGGGGGGGTTTGCCGGCCTCGGCCCGACCGACGACGGCCGGGCCGCCTCCAATTTGGCCGGCGGTGGCCCTGGCCGCTGGATCGCAGAGCCCCTGTTTTGGATGAAACAGGGGATCTGGGACGATGAACCTCAGTGGGCCGGCTGGGCTGCCACATATGGGCCTTATTGGGCCGTTTTTGGAGCCCTCTTTGGGCGGGATTTTGGGCCCTATATTGGGCCGAAAAATGAAAAATAAATTATGGCTAGATTCTGGATGAATTCTAGTTTCTTGGGGTAATCTTGATTCTCCATTTGGACATTTATCTTGGAAGATATTCAAGCCCAAAGTTGGGCCCGTGGATTAGTTTGGGTAGAGTTGTAGGAGTCTTTTATTATTCAGATTTTAGAGATCTAATTATGAAAAATAATGCTGTAGGTGCCCAGAGGTCCATGTAGCTGATTTATCACCTTGGATTTGCGTATTGAGGTAAGTAAGCCAAATATAATAATTTCATAAATTATAAATGATTGTATTTATAGTTTTATGCATATTTATGCAATGGTCAAAATGTATAAACCACTGTTTATGTGTTATGAGAGAAATTATGCTTATGATGATGCATAATATGTGACATGCATATGTAAAATGATTTGAATTATATTTATATGTGTCGCCGCGGTTCTCCTTTGATATGGCATGTGGAGGCCACGCACATCTAGAGGATGTGTGCAGATTGATGGAGGCATTGCAGGGCGTGGGACACATATGATATAATATAACAATAATTAAATATAAACATGGATTTGAATTATATTTATATGTGTCGCCGTGGTTCTCCTTTGATATGGCATGTGGAGGCCATGCACATCTAGAGGATGTGTGCTGATTGATATGCATGTGGAGGCTATGCACATCTAGAGGATGTGTGCAGATTTATGGAGGCATTGCAGGGCCGTGGGACACATATGATATAATAAGACAATGATTAAATACAAACAGTGGATTTGTTTATAATGCATATTTTGGTATCTGTTTTATAAGCTTCCATGATTATTTTGACTTAATGATATGCATGATTATGATAGCATATGTTAATTAAATTGGAAGTTTCTATGAAAATTCATTACAAGAGAAATTAAATATTGCGATGCCCAAATGCGTCGCAATTGCATCGCTAAACATGATATTGCGACGCAATAGCGACGCAATGACGGCGTCGCTCAACTGTCCGTCGCAATACCCATTTATTGCAATTGCGTCGCAATATTGCGACTCTCTGCGACGCAACTGCGACGCATGCAAATGCGTCGCTATATTTAAAAATAATTTTTAAAAAAAAATTATTATTAAATATTGCGTCGCACTATATTGCGTCGCAATATTGCGACACACTATATTACGTCGCAATATTGCGACGCATCTGGATGCGTCGCAATATTTAATAATAATATTTTTGGTATAATAGCGACGCAATTTGAGTCGCTAATGCATCGCAAATAAAAATTATTTTAAAATATTACGACGCATGGTCATTGCGTCGCAATATTTATTAAAAATTTTTAAGATAAAATAGCGATGCATTTGTAGTCACTAATGCGTCGCTATTAAATTTATTTTTAAATTATTACGATGCCAGATCATTACGTCACAATATTTAATAATAATATTTTGAAAATATTAGCGATGCAATTTCAGTCGCTAATGCGTCGCAAATTTTGTTTTTAAAAAAATATAAAAGTTAAAAATTAAAATAGTTAATACAATTTCACTAAATCTAAATATTGATACAAACATTTTTCACTCAATCCAAACAATAATAAATTTCCAAAAATAATTTATATATTAAAATTTTAAAGTTTTTACAACATAAAAAAAAAATACATCAAGAATTTGGGCGATCACGTGGAGGCTGTGGAGGCTGAAGACTCTGCGACAAGCGTCTAACCATATCCCACAAATAATGCATCTCATCTCGCATGTCTGCAACCTCCTGATCCCGGCCTCGCATACGATCCTCAAAATCCTGCTCGACCTCCTGGTGAACCTCCTCTGCAATAGATCTGCGAAGGTCTTGTAAACGCTCGGGAGGAAGATCACCAGGAACTCGTGAGCTGGAGGCCTGATGGGGAAAAAATGTAGAAGCTCTAGTGCCCAGACCATAGACCCTGCGGTCTCGTGGCTGGGCACCAACAGCCTCCAAAAATACACGCCGACTCTCCTCTGCTGAGAGTTCGACGGGCGTCTCCCCATCAGTAGAGTCGACCTGCGATGCCTGGGAGCGAAGCTCCTCGACTCATGTTTTGAAATTATGAAATCAACAATAAATGAGTTAATAAATTTCTCGAAATAAAATTTTAGAAATTAAACAGATACTACATATATCTAATTTCTTACCGCAACCTCCCGTGATCGCGTATCGACCCAGGAACCGTCCTCCTGGTGTGTGTCGCCTGAATAGACGAAACTCACCAGGATCTATGCCCTCCTGCTCAGACTGTAACAATAAAAAAAATGATATTAATACAAATATTTGTAAATAACTAAAATAGTAATTAAAATATTTTGTTTTCTTACCATATGCCGTCTGTGCTCCTGAATCGAAATGGAGCCCGAAGTATGGCGGGAGAGACCCGTGCCAGGACCGCCCTTCTCAGATAGGCGGTTCGCTGGCTGATGCGGACCTCCTGCGCCAGCCATCGGACTCCCAGGCCTACTGCCACTCGTGCCAAATACCCTCTGGCACGTGCGCAGGACGCTGACCCGATGACCTCCAACGATGAAGCATGTCGGAGTATCGGCGTTGCGTCAGAGCCTCCCATGCTGCCCTAATGGCATCATGGCTGGCAGGATCCCACGTAAACTTTTTCTGCATTAAAATAAATAGTTAGTTTATGAATTTATTAAGTTTAAGAAATTTTATATCACTGATAAATTATATTTAATAAGTTTACCTGAAACTCAGAAAAATAAAACTCCCTCGTGGCTGGAGATACGTGGCGCCAATCGTAGCCACTGGGATCTGCACGCCTCTGAAATACGGCACTGATGTGGCTGGATACATGATGCTGCTCAATGAATCTGTTAAAAAAATGCATGTTTATAAGTAATTGACTTAAAAACATAAACATATATTTTTAATTAGTATATACTTACATCCCCTGAGCATCAAGTCAAAGTACAGTGCGCCGAGGGTGGAAGAACTCTCGGAGGTCTGTGCCGATCGGCTGGATGGTAATACTATTGCAGAGATCGAAGGCTGCGCCTCTGCTGGAGATCCAAACTCTCCATCTCCGATGCTCATGTGATCTGATGTAGCAGGGCTACGTCTCTGCTCACTCTATCTGTCGTCGGTAGATCTACCTCTGCCCGTCATACTGAAAATACTAAAGATTCACACAATTAAATTACAATTAATGATTATGTAAGAATTTAACTTTTTAAAAAAAGTTAAATTTTAAAAAACCTCTATGTTTAATCGGTGTCATTTGTTTCGTGAAATGTTGGTTCAACATCCGATGCCGTATCGGATTGTGAATCAGTTTCATTATCATCGGAAGGAAACCGAACATTTGCATCCACAATTTCTTGGACATCACCATTTGGATCTCTAAGTGATGTTTCAGGAGCCCTTGTGTTGTCCTCAATTGCATGCATTTCCATCTCATCCTCTTGAAATGCAGGGCACTCGGCTGATTGACTTGATGAACTCTCCTCTAATACGATTGTTGAACGTGGGACGATTTTAGAAACGGCCCACCAATCTCGCTTGTCGTTGCGCAAACTTGGATATCCGCAGTAAAAGACTTGCTGAGCTTGGGATGCAAGGATGAATGGGTCATATTTCTGCAATCTTCGTCGATGGTTCACTTCAACCAAATTGTAGTCGTTATGAACCCTTTTGCCCACAGGAACTATGGATCGAACCAGTCACAACGAAACAATACGGTTCGTTTCATAGGCCAACCGGGATATTCAACTTCAACCACCTCTACTAACTTTCCATAATAATCCTGCATATTTGGTCCAACACTTTCTCCTTTCACACATACGCCCCAGTTCTGCATGCCTCTTGAAGCTGCTAATCGTTCAATCTAAAATTTGTTACTGAAAATTAAATAATATTACAACAAGACTTTTTATTTAGCATTACATAATTTAATGCATCATTTAGTTTGCAGCAGAATATAAATAATCAAGACATAACAAATGTAAATAGTTACAAATGCATAAATACTATTGCATAAACATTCTGCTTAAATTAATTATTGCATAAACATTATACAAATTAAATAATAAACATTATACAAATTAAATAATAAATAAAATTATACAAGAAATAAAATGGGGAGGGGGGGCGGGCCCCCCTGTTAAGAAATTTTTTTTTTTTTTTTGACAGTGGCCTGGCCACCGTGGCCAGGCCACTGCCGGCCACGGCCGGGGGGGGGGGGGGCGGGGGGGGGGGGGGGGGGGGGGTTTCCCCTCCTGTTAAGAAAAGAAATTTTTTTTTTTGACAGTGGCCTGGCCACCGTGGCCGGACAAGAAATAAAAGGGGGGGGGGGGGGGGCGGGGGGGTTCCCCCCCTGTTATGAAAAAAAAAATTTTTTTTTTTTTGACAGTGGCCTGGCCACCGTGGCCAGGCCACTGCCGGCACGGCAGCGGCCGTGGCCGGACAAGAAATAAAAAGGGGGGGGGGGGGGGGGGTTTCCCCCCGCCACCCCCCCTGTTATGAAAAAAAAAATTTTTTTTTTGACAGTGGCCTGGCCACCATGGCCAGGCCACTGCCGGCCATGGCAGCGGCCGTGGCCGCCTTGTCCGGCCGCGGCCGTGGCCGTACAAGAAACAAAAGGGGGGGGGTCCCTGTTATGAAATTTTTTTTTTTTTTTTGACAGTGGCCTGGCCACCGTGGCCAGGCCACTGCCGGCCACGGCAGCGGCCGTGGCCGGAGAAGACGGCCACGGCAGCGGCCGTGGCCGCCTTGTCCGGCCGCGGCCACGACCGTGGCCGGACAAGAAATAAAAGGGGGGGGGGGGCGGGGGGGTTTCCCCCGGCCCCCCCAGTTAAGAAAAAAAATTTTTTTTTTTTTGACAGTGGCCTGGCCACCGTGGCCAGGCCACTGCCAGCCACGCAGCGGCCGTGGCCGGAGAAGACGGCCACGGCAACGGCCGTGGCCGGAGGGAAATCATTAAATTTTTTTTTTTTATAGTGTAGGGGCTTACCTTCGTTGAGAGAAGAAGCCGGAGTCGGATGAGAACGCCGGGGAGCCGGAGGAGCGAGGTGGGAGCCGGATTTTTTTTGAGCACGGCGGCGGCGGCGGCTAGGTCAAGACGGGGAAGAAGAAGAAGAGAAGGGCGGTTTATATATAAGTTCTTAGCGACGCAATTATTTGCGTCGCTATATGGTCGCAATATTTTTTTTAATTTATTCTGTCTTAGCGACGCATTAGTGCGTCGCTAATGCGTCGTTAATATTTTTTATTATTAATTTATGAAAAAATAGCGATGCTAATAATTGCGTCGCTAATGCGTCGCTAACTTGGCGCCAACATCCGGCGGAAAATTTATTTTTATTTTCTAAGCATTGCGACGCAAAAATGCGTCACAATAATTTTTTAATATTTTTAATCAGCTATATGTATTTTAATAATATAATTGCGACGCATATATTTCGTCGCAATATTTTTTTATTTATTTTAAAAAAAATGTGTCGCTAAGGTGTCGCAATATTTTTTTAATATTTATAAATGATAATATTTATAATTAATGTTAATAATTACGATGAAAAATTGCGTCGCAATATATTTTATAAAATTTTTAATTATATAAATTTATTTTAAAAACATTGCGATGCAACTTATGCGTCGCAATATTATATTGCTTTTATTTTTAAGACTGAAAAAATTTTTTTAACTTAAAATAATTGCGATCCATAAGTGTTGTCGCAATATTTGTTTAATTTTTTCCTAAAATGAGTCGCTACGGAGTCTCAAAAATTCTTAATTATTTATAATGTTAATATTAATAATTTATGATAATTATTGCGACGCCTTATTGCATCGCAATAATTTTTTAATATTTTTAATTAGATATATTTATTTAAAAATAATTTGATGCAAATTATGCATCGCAATATTATATTTTTTTATTTATTAATACTGATAAAAATTATATTGACTAAAAATATTGTGACGCATACATTGCGTCGTAATATTTGTTTAATATTTTTTCTAAAATGCGTCGCTACGGCGTCGCAATAATTTTAAAATATTTTTTTTTTTAATTTTTTTTTGAGTAATTATAAGTGATCCGACGGATGCGATCGATCCAAGCCCTGATCCCGATCGGCCACGACCGATCCCAGACCGTTGCGATCGGTCCAAGATCGGCGACGATCCAACGGTTGCGATCCATCCAAGCCCTGATCCCGATCGGCCACGACCGATCCCGGACCGTTGCGATCGGTCCAAGATCGGCGACAATCCGACGGTTGCGATCGATCCAAGCCCTGATCCCGATCGGCCATGACCGATCCCGGACCGTTGCGATCGGTCCAGATCGGCGACGATTCGACGGTTGCGATCGATCCAAGCGTGATCCCGATCGGCCACGATCGATCTCGGACCATGGCGATCGGTCCGATCGGTGATGATCCAACGGTTGCGATCGATCCAAGCCCTCATCCTGATCGGCCATGACCGATTCCAGACTGATGCGATCGGTCCGACATCGCTGGCAATCCGATAGTTCCAATCGATCCAAGCCGTGATCCCGATCGGCCACGACCGATCTCGGACCGTGGCGATCGGTCCGATCGGCGATGATCCGACGGTTGTGATCGATCCAAGCCCTGATCCCGATCGGCCACGACCGATCCCGGACCGTTGCGATCGGTCCAAGATCGGCGACGATCCGACGGTTGCGATCGATCCAAGCCGTGATCTCGATCGGCCACGACCAATCTCGGACCGTGGCGATCGGTCCAAGATCGGCGACAATCCGACGGTTGCAATCGATCCAAGCCTGATCCTGATCGGCCACGACTGATCTCGGACCGTGGCGATTGATCCGATCGGCAACGATCTGACATTTGCGATCAATCCAAGCCCTGATCCCGATCGGCCACGACCGATCTCAGACCGTGGCAATCGGTCCGATCGGCAAAGATCCGACGGTTGCGATCGATCCAAGCCCTGATCCCGATCGGCCATGACCGATCCCGAACTGTTGCGATCGGTCCAAGATCGTTGGCGATCCGACGGTTCCAATCGATCCAAGCCATGATCCCGATCGGCCACGACCGATCTCGGACCGTGGCAATTGGTTCGATCGACGACGATCTGACGGTTGCGATCGATCCAAGCCCTGATCCCGATCGGCCACGACCGATCCCGGACCATTGCGATCGGTCCAAGATCGACGACGATCCGACGGTTGCGATCGATCCAAGCCATGATCCCGATCGGCCACGACCGATCTCGAACCATGGCGATCGGTCCGATCGGCGATGATCCGACGGTTGCGATCGATCCAAGCCCTGATCCCGATCGGCCATGACCGATCCCAGACCATGGCGATCGGTCCAAGATCGGCGACGATCCGACGGTTGCGATCGATCCAAACCCTGATCCCGATCGGCCACGACCGATCCCGGACCGTTGCAATCGGTCCAAGATCGGTGACGATCCGATGGTTGTGATCGATCCAAGCCGTGATCCCGATCGGCCACGACCGATCTCGGACCGTGGCGATCGGTCCGATCGGTGACGATCCAACGGTTCTGATCGATCCAAGCCCTCATCCCGATCGGCCATGACCGATTCCAGACCGATGCGATCGGTCCAACATTGCTGGCGATCCGACGGTTCCAATCGATCCAAGCCGTGATCCCGATCGGCCACGATCGATCTCGGACCATGGCGATCGGTCCGATCGGCGACGATCCGACGGTTGCGATCGATCCAAGCCCTGATCCCGATCGGCCATGACCGATCCCGGACCGTTGCGATCGGTCCAAGATCGGCGACGATCCGACGGTTGCGATCGATCCAAGCCGTGATCCCGATCGGCCACGACCAATCTCGGACCGTGGCGTTCGGTCCGATCGGTGACGATCCAACGGTTGCGATCGATCCAAGCCCTTATTCCGATCGGCCACGATCGATTTTGGACCGATCGCTATTTAACATAATTAATTTTTTAAATATATTACGAGCAAAGGGTAGCATGGTAATTTTTTAATATGATAATTATATTATATAAAAAATTAATTTTAATTATTATAATTATGACGCAACAAGTGCGTCGCTATATTAAAACATAATTTTCTTAATTAATTTTTTGGTTCATTACGTCGCTAATGCGTCGCTATTTAACATAATTAATTTTTTAAAAACATTGCAACGCACTGTGTACGTCGCAATTATTTTTTCTCATATTTATACTTTATAAAATTTAATTTTATTTAAAATAATTGCGACGCATTTATTGCATCGCTAAATTTAAAAATAATTTTAATTTATTTTCTGATTTCTTGCATCGCTAATGCATCGCTATTTAAAATATTTAATTTTTTTTAAAACATTACGATGCACTAAATGCATTGCAATATTTTTTTAAATATTTATACTTTAAAAAATTTAATTTTATTTAAATTATTTGTGACACAATTGATGCGTCGCTAAATTAAAAATAATTTTTCTAATTTTTGTTTATTGCATCACGAATGCGTCGCTATTTAATATATTTAATTCTTTTAAAAACATTGCGATGCACTGTGTTGCATCGCAATATTTTTTTTGATATTTATATTTTATAAAATTTTATTTCATTTAAATTATTTGCGACGCAATTGGTGCATTGCTAAATTAAAAATAATTTCTCTAATTTTCTATTTTATTGCGTCGCTAATACGTACGTCGCTATTTAACATATTTAATTCTGTTCAAAACATTGCGACACACTGAGTTGCGTCGCAATATTTTTTTCTGATATTTAAATTTTATAAAAAATTAATTTAAAAATATTGCGATACATTATTTGCGTCGCAATATTAAAATATTAATTTTTTTATTTTCTGGTTAATTGAGTCGCTAATGCGTCGCTAATTGCGTCGCAATATTTTGTTGTCACAGAGGCATCGCAAAGTGGTCGCAATTTAGCGACGCAATTATGCGTCGCTAAACCTGCATCGCTATTTCAGTATTTTCTTGTAGTGATTATGACTTGATAATATCTTGAGAGATAAGATGATATATGATTGTTTTATGTCATTATTATAGGCTTACTTATTGAGTGTGAGCTCATGTAAATCTCACAATATTTTTCAGAGCCTCGGGATTGAAGATGAAATTATGGGTAGATGGAGCTTCAGTTAAATAAAATAGTTCCATAGTGTTGATGTAACCCCAGTAATATTTGTGTGTAGGGCTTGTAGCCCAAAACTTATATAAGTGGTTGTAATAAGTATGGATTTGGATTGACTTATTATACTTATTGCCGTAAAATGATCGATGTGTAAATTTTGAGACGCCTTGCATGCCCGGCATGCGGCGGGTTGTCACCCTAGCTCAAACTTTTGGGTCTGGGGCGTGACAGCTTTAGTGGTATCAGAGCCTAGGTTATTGACCTTAGGACCACATACATGATGACACCCTAGGCAAACAAATAGGTTGACATTGAGACAATTATCACTTTAGATGAATTTCAAACCTTATGTTTTGGAAGCTTGACATGAAAAGTTTACTATGTTATTAACAATAACTAATTTGTCAAGGGATAGGAATGGCTCGTCGCACTAGGAGCCAACAAAATGATGAGGGCTCCCAGATTGGAAATGTCGGTCAACCAGGAGGTCAGGAAGCTACTGGAGCTGCTGCCCCTGTTAATCCTGTCGGGGTTGATCATCAGCGACTCCAGACCGAGATGCTTCAGGTTCTTTCAGGCATGGCACAGTCGATGAGAGACATGCAGCAACAGATTCAGCAAGCTTTACCCTCTCAGTCAGCCACTCCTGCTCCGCAGACTCAGCCTACTCCCACAGTTCCGTTGAGTCAGCCTACCCCTATAGTCCCGCAGACGCAGCCTGCTTCCACTATGCCATAGACTCAATTTGTCCCTCCTGCTCCACAAATTCAGTCAACCGTACCTACTACTCATTTCACACCATTGACCCAGTCTACTCCATCTCAACCCTGGGTAGGAATTGGCCACAGCTTTGCGGATTTCAAGAAGTTTGCCCCTGCCCCTTTTTCTGGATCCACCAACCCTGTCGATGCTGAGCGGTGGGTGCGAGACATGGAAAAGGCCTTTATGGCCCATGGTAGCCAGGAGGTGGAGCGGATCAGGTTTGCCACTTATCTTCTTCAGGGGGAAGCCTATGATTGGTGGCTAGTTGAGGAGCAGCGTCGGGGTGGTCAGGTTATTTCTTGGGGGGAGTTTAAGGAGGTGTTCTTCGACAAGTATTTCCCCAGGAGTGTGCAGAGGCGGATGGAATCAGACTTTCTTAAATTGGAACAAAGGAATCTTACTGTGGCACAATATGAAGCTGAATTCACCAGGTTGGCTCGATTTGCTCCCAGTATTGTGACAAATGAAATGGCTAAGATCACCAGATTCACTGAGGGACTGCGACCCAGACTGATGCAGGCAGTCAATGCTTTCGAGCTTCATTCTTACAGTGCTGTGGTGAATAAAGCCTTAGTGATTGAAAGAGATATGAATACAGTTCAGAAGGATTGGGAACAACAGAGGAAGAGGAAAGGGTCTAATTCTGGCCAACCCCCAGTTCAGGCCAAGAAGAAAGGTGCACATCAGGCCCCAGCAGGACAAAAGAATAGGGAGGCTCGCTGCCATCACTGTGGGAATTTTCACCCAGGAAGACCTTGCCGAGGTGGGCCAGGTGCCTGCTTCCTTTGTGGAAAGACTGACCATAAGATTGCCACATGTCCTCTTCGAAAGAATCAGCAGCCCTCTTCAAGTCAAGGGATGAGTCAGCAGCATCAGCAGCAGCCACCGAGGGCCCAGGGAAGGGTCTTCACTCTCACTCAGCAGGATGCTGCCGCCTCTAATTCTGTGGTGACAGGTAAACCATTTAATTTGACATCTAGTATTACATTCTTATCTAGTGCAATGCATTGATAGTTAATTATAACACTAGGTTAAATATTTGATGTTAAAACAAATTTCACTTATGTTCAGGAATGATTAAAGTAGGCACTACTTATGCTCAAACTTTAATTGACCCGGGTGCCACGCATTCTTTCATATCTTACACATATCTTGACAAGAATGCATCATTGACGCCCGTTCCTCTAGAGCAAGAGTTGCATATTGCTTTTCCAAATGGAGACATTATGAGAGTTGACACAGTTTGCAAATCCTGTCCGATTGTTATGGAGGATAGAAGGTTGAATGCTGATCTAATTGTTCTTCCACTGAAATTCTTTGATGTTATTCTTGGAATGGATTGGTTGGCCTCTTACCATGCTTTGGTAGACTGCTTCGGGAAGACTGTCAACTTCAAAATTCCAAGTCAGCCTGAGTTTAGTTTTACTGGTGGTCAAAAACAACTAGCCTCAGTGTTCATATCAGCGCTGCAGGCTGGAAAGTGTCTGATGAATGGTGGTCGAGGATTTCTTGCTGTAGTCAAGGATCTTCAGAAGGAGGAGACCAAGTTGGAGGATATTCCTGTTGCTCGAGAATTCCCTGATGTTTTCCTGATGAATTGACTGATTTGCCCCAGATCGGGAGGTTGAATTCTCCATTGATTTAGTTCCTGGAACTGGACCTATATCTAAGGCCCCTTACCGCATGGCCCCAGCTGAGTTAAAGGAATTGAAAGATCAATTGCAGGAGCTTCTTGATCGAGGATTTATCAGACCCAGTGTTTCTCCTTGGGGTGCTCCAGTTCTATTTGTTAAGAAGAAGGATGGCAGTCTTCGGCTCTGCATTGATTACCGAGAAATCAATAAGGTAACAGTGCGAATAAGTACCCTCTGCCGAGGATTGATGACTTGTTTGATCAACTCCAAGGAGCCCGGATATTCTCAAGGATTGATCTTAGGTCAGGTTACCATCAACTCAAAGTCAAAGAGGGGGATGTGCCTAAGACCGCATTCAGAACCAGATATGGCCACTATGAGTTCTTGGTGATGCCGTTTGGTTGACTAACGCCCCGGCAGCATTCATGGACTTGATGAACAGAATTTTTAAGCCATTCTTGGATCAGTTTGTGGTGGTTTTCATTGATGATATCTTGATCTACTCCAAGAGCCATAAGGAGCATGAAGATCACCTGAGGATTGTGCTTCAGATTCTTCGGGAGAAGAAGCTTTATGCCAAGCTGCAGAAGTGTGAGTTTTGGATGGATCAAGTCTCTTTCTTGGGTCACATAATCTCTAAGGATGGCATATCTGTGGACCCGAAGAAGATTGAAGCTATCATTAGCTGGAGCCGACCTTCCAATGTAGTTGAAGTCAGAAGTTTCTTGGGGTTAGCTGGTTATTATCGTAAATTTGTGGAGGACTTCTCTCGCATTGCTCTACCCCTAACTCGCTTAACCCAAAAGCGAGCAAAGTTTGACTGGTCAGAGGAGTGTGAGAATAGTTTCCAGGAGTTAAAGCAACGCCTGGTGTCAGCTCCCATTCTTGTTCTTCCGACAGGATCTGAGGGATTTACTCTATATACGGATGCTTCTCGGAAAGGATTGGGATGTGTTCTGATGCAGAACGGGAAGGTGATAGCCTATGCCTCCGACAGCTGAAGCCTTATGAGCAGAATTACCCTACTCATGATCTGGAGTTAGCTGCTGTGGTTTTTGCTTTGAAAATTTGGCATCATTATCTTTATGGAGTATCGTGTGATGTGTATACAGACCATAAAAGTCTAAAATACATCTTCACACAGAAGGAATTGAATTTGAGAGAGAAGGTGGTTGGAACTACTGAAGGATTATGATCTGACTCTTCATTATCATCCTGGGAAGGCTAATGTTGTGGCTGATGCCTTGAGCAGAAAGTCCTCTTCAGAGCTAGCTGCTATGATAACGTCCCAGCCTCACATTCTGAGAGACCTTGAGAGGTGGGAGGTTGGATTGAGAGTTCAGCAGTCTGATGGGATTGTTGCAGCACTTGTACTTCAGCCGACCTTGGTTGACAGAATTAAGTCCTCCCAGATTGAAGATCCAGATCTACAAAGAATTAGGGAAGCAGTACAGTCAGGAGTTCAGAAGGAATTTTATGTCATGGAAGATGGATCTCTGAGATTTGAAGGAAGACTTTGTGTGCCAAATATTAAGGAGCTAAAGGCCGAAATCTTGAAGGAGGCTCACTATTCTCCATATACTGTGCATCCAGGTGGCACTAAGATGTACAGAGATTTAAAGAAAAATTTTTGGTGGAAGGGCATGAAGAGGGAGATTGCTCAGTATGTGGCCAGGTGCTTAGTGTGTCAGCGAGTAAAGGCTGAGCATCAAAGGCCTGCGGACCTCTTCAATCTTTGATGATTCCTCAGTGGAAATGGGAGAAGATTACTATGGATTTTGTGACTGGTTTGCCCAAAACTCTAGGAATAATGATGCGTATGGGTTATTGTGGACAGACTAACAAAGTCAGCTCATTTCCTACCTTTCAGAGTTGGGGTCTCTAGTGAAAGATTGGCTAATTTATATATTGAGCAGATCGTGAGACTCCATGGTGTTCCTGTCTCTATTGTATCGGATCGGGATACTAGGTTTGTGTCCCAATTTTGGAAGAGTCTTCATAAGGCCCTGGGAACCAAATTAGACTTCAGTACTGCTTATCACCCCCAGTCAGATGGACAATCAGAAAGAACCATACAGATTCTGGAGGATATGTTGCGAGCCTGTGTGATGGACTTGGGTGGTACTTGGGATAATCATTTACCCTTGGTGGAATTTGCATATAATAATAGTTACCAAGCCAGTATCCAGATGGCTCCATTCGAGGCTTTGTATGGTAGGAGGTGCAGATCTCCTTTGTGTTGGGATGATGTGGGGGAAAGGAAATTGTTAGGCCCTGAGCTAATTCAGCAGACAGTGGATAAAGTGCATTTGATCAGGGAGCGTCTTCGTACAGCTCAGAGCAGACAGAAGAGCTATGCTGATATCAGAAGAAGGGAATTGGAATTTCAGGTTGGGGACCATGTATTCTTAAGGGTATCACCAACCAGGGATGTAATGAGATTCGGGATTAGAGGAAAGCTAAGTCCACGGTATATTGGACCTTTTGAGATCTTGAGCAGAGTTGGAGAGGTGGCTTACAGCTTAGCATTACCTCCAATTCTATCTGGTGTGCATAATGTGTTTCATGTTTCTATGTTGAGGAAGTATGTTTCTGATCCCAGCCATGTAATAGAATATGAGCCTATTCAGTTGAAGAAAGATTTATCTTATGAAGAGCATCCTGTGCGTATCGTGGACCGCAAGGATCAGGTTCTGAGGCATCGCACCATTCCCTATGTCAAGATTCAGTGGAGTAATCACTCTGAGAGAGGCAACTTGGGAACTTGAGGAAGAAATGAAGAAGAAATATCCACACTTATTTGCTGGTAATTCTCCATTCAAAATTGTTGACTATTGAATAGACCTATTTGAATTCTATAGTTTATTTAAGTGGGTCAATTTCGAGGACGAAATTTTTATAAGGGGGGAGAATGTAACCCCCAGCACTTATTTTGGACACCTGGCATCCAGGGAACCTTCTTGTCGTTTAGACTTCTGTCATGACGTTTAGGCCCCGACTTGACGATTGGATGCCCAAGTCGTCGCGCATCTTTTGAGTGCCCGATCTCTTTACCTGACCGAAGCGTCATGTGGAGGGGTTTAAAGGGTGACGGAGGGTGACTCCCTCCTTCATCCTGGCAGACGTCTCCTCAGGTAATCCTTCCATGCCAGATTGAGAGAGAGAGAGAGCGTGAGAGAGAGAGGAAGAGAAATGGAAGGGGAAATCCGGCCGGCCAACAGGCCGACCGTGCCGCTGGTGCCGTAACAGGCCACGGCTATGCGGGAGATGAATGAGAGAAAGAGAGAGAGAGAATGAAATCGGAGAGAGTGGATGGAGGGAGGCGGCTGGCCGCGGTGGCGGCCAGCTCCGGTCTGGCCAACAGTGGCCGGACTGCCCTCAATTTGCCGGTCAAGCCGACCGGCACAGTAACGGCTGTGCAAGAGAAATTGAGAGAAAGAGAGAGAGAATGAAATCGGAGAGAATGGAAGGAGGGAGGAGGCTGGCCGCGGCGGCGGCCAGCTCCGGTCCGGCCAACAGTGGCTGGACTGCCCTCAATTCGCCGGTCAAGCCGATCAGCACAGCAACGGCTGTGCGAGAGAAATTGAGAGAAAGAGAGGGAGAGGAATTGAGAGAGAGAAGGGGGGGGGGGGTGGCCGGCCGCGGCGGCGGCCGGCCTTGGCCCAACCGATGACGGCCGGGCCACCTCCGATTTGGTCGGCGGCGGCCCTGGCCGCTGGATCGCAGAGCCCCTGTTTCGGATGAAATAGGGGATCTGGGACGATGAACCTCAGTGGGCCGGCTGGGCTGCCACGTATGGGCCTTATTGGGCCGTTCTTGGAGCCCTCTTTGGGCGGGGTTTTGGGCCCTATATTGGGCCAAAAAATGAAAAATAAAATTATGGCTAGATTCTGGATGAATTCTAGTTTCTTGGGGTAATCTTGATTCCCCATTTGAACATTTATCTTGGGAGATATTCAAGCCCAAAGTTGGGCCCGAGGATTAGTTTGGGTAGAGTTGTAGGAGTCTTTTATTATTCAGATTTTAGAGATCTAATTATGAAAAATAATGCTGAGAGGTCCATGTAGCTGATTTATCACCTTGGATTTGCGTATTGAGGTAAGTAAGCCAAATATAATAATTTCATAAATTATAAATGGTTGTATTTATAGTTTTATGCATATTTATGAAATAAAGTTTTATTGATTATTTTGAAATTGGTAAGCTGTACCATGTGTATCTAATTGCATATTTGTTATAATAGTTGATATTATTTGCAAAGTGAATTGATTATATGCAATGGTCAAAATGTATAAACCACTGTTTATGTGTTATGAGAGAAATTATGCTTATGATGATGCATAATATGTGACATGCATATGTAAAATGATTTGAATTATATTTATATGTGTCGCCGCGGTTCTCCTTTGATATGGCATGTGGAGGCCACGCACATCTAGAGGATGTATGCAGATTGATGGAGGCATTGCAGGGCCGTGGGACACATATGATAATATAACAATGATTAAATATAAACAGTGGATTTGAATTATATTTATATGTGTCGCCGCGGTTCTCCTTTGATATGGCATGTAGAGGCCACGCACATCTAGAGGATGTGTGCAGATTGATGGAGGCATTGCAGGGCCGTGGGACACATATGATATATAATAATGATTAAATATAAACAGTGGATTTAAATTATATTTATATGTATCGCCGCGGTTCCCCTTTGATATGGCATGTGGAGGCCACGCACATCTAGAGGATGTGTGCAGATTGATGGAGGCATTGCAGGGCCGTGGGACACATATGATATAATAAGACAATGATTAAATATAAACAGTGGATTTGTTTACAATGCATATTTTGGTATCTGTTTTATAAGCTTCCATGATTATTTTGACTTAATGATATGCATGATTATGATAGCATGTTAATTAAATTGGAAGTTTCTATGAAAATTATGATTTGATAATATCTTGAGAGATAAGATGATATATGACTGTTTTATGTCATTATTATAGGCTTACTTATTGAGTGTGAGCTCATGTAAATCTCATAATATTTTTCAGAGCCTCGGGATTGAAGATGAAATTATGGGGTAGATGGAGCTTCAGTTAAATAAAATAGTTCCATAGTGTTGATGTAACCCCAGTAATATTTGTGTGTAGGGCTTGTAGCCCAAAACTTATATAAGTGGTTTGTAATAAAGTATGGATTTGGATTGACTTATTATACTTATTGCCGTAAAATGATCAATGTGTAAATTTTGAGACGCCTTGCATGCCCGGCATGCGGCGGGTTGTCACCCTAGCTCAAACTTTTGGGTCTGATGCGTGACACACATCAAGTTTGCCGCCACTGCCGGCGTCGACCTTACCACCTTCGACTCCGTCCACGAGCTTGACAAACTCCAGAAGCACCACCCCAGGTGCTCCTCCTCTTGAGGCTGAAAGCCCCAGATGACATCGAAGCTCGTCGACCGCTTGGGACCAAGTACGGCGCGCTGCCAGAAGAAGTCATTCCGCTCCTCCGTGCTGCCCGAGCAGCAAGCCTTTCGGTGGTCGATGTGTCGTTCCACATCGGCAGCGGTGCGACAAACTTTGCGACGTACGCATTGCGGTGGCCTATGCCAGAGCTGCGTTCGACGCTGCCGACAACGTCGGAGGGCCGCGCATGCAGGTACTCGACATAGGTGGGGGTTTCTCGGCCGCGGAGGTCATTAAGGCAGCGATACAAACGTTATGTTGGAAATGGTAAACTTAACTGTGATAATAAAATCGAGAGGTCATAATAAATTCTGAAAAATTAACTAGTTTCAGAAATGAAGAGTCACATTTAAATCTAAAGAGTCATTTTGTAAAATCAAAAGTCATATGGAAAGTCTAAAAGGTTCGTTATGATGTATTAATGAGGAAAGATCAATAGTCACTTTCTATATCTATAAATAGGTCATATTGTAGTGAGTTATAGAGTGAGTGAGGAAAGCTAATAGAAATGATATTATAGAAACTTCTCTTACTCCCAGCATTTCTCTTTGAGCATTCTAGCGCGCTACCAAAAATATTGTTTTCAACAATTGGTATCAGAGCTCCTTGTGTGGCCACCTTGTTTTCAACAAGTGGTATCAGAACCTGGTTGATCCCCAACTATATCAGAGCTTGGTCGATCCCCAACCAAGTGGTGTCAAAGAAATCAAGATAGCCCAAGAGCCTGGCGTAAAGAAGTTTATATCCTCCATCTAAGTGTTAAGTATCCGGATCAAAGGAATCCGTTGAGAAGTGTGCAAGTCTAAGATAACAAGACTTTGCAAAAGAAAAAGAAGACAATAGCAGTCTTCAGAGGTCGAAGAATAGAAACTTCAACACCAATTGAGCAAAATAGAGGATGAAAAAGGTAATAGTTGTGGTTGCACCATACAAGGTAATGCTCAAAGAAATGCTTGAAAAACTAAATTTTTCTCCAGCAAAGTATACAAGTGAGAAGTCTGGACCAGATCATTCTCCAAGTTTTATGGCAACAATCATTTTTGAAGATATAAGTGAAAGTTTTATGATTGATGGTCCAGTTTTTATTTCAAAGAAGGAAGCAAAAAATTCTGCAGCATTACAAGCAATTATCTATTTGAAAAATATTTATAATATTACTATGAAAGATGTTCATATTCAGGAAATTGAAGATGTCAAGATAGTTATGTAAGATTTGCATGAACGCTATGAAGAGCTGAAGAACAAATGTAAAGATAGTATTAAAGAATCAAATGAGCTAAGCTGACAATGATAGAAGAGTTATTATAGAAGATGAAGAAAGGGTGATTGAAGAAGATACAAGATATCCACATCATACATCAATGAGAAGGACATTTGCAAGAAGAGATTTTTCCTCCGGGTTACGGTCCAAATCATTATTGAAGATATGATGAACAAGACAATTAAGTTTAAAGGGGTGTTAGAAATGATAAACTTAATTGTGATGATGAAACCGAGAGGTCATAATAAATTCTGAAGAATTAACTATAGTTGTAAAAAATGAAGAGTCACATTGAAATATGATGTTGTAAAACCAAAAGTCATGAAAAGTCTAAAATGTTCATTATGATGTATTAATGAGGGAAGATCAATAGTCACTTTCTATATATCGTTATAGAGTGAATGAAGAAAGCTAATAGAAATGATATTATAGAAACTTCTCTCACTCCAAGTATTTCTTTATAAGCATTCTAGCACGCTACCAAAAATATTATTTTTAACAAATGGTATCAGAGCTCCTTGTGTGCCTACCTTGTTTCCAACACGTTCTTCAGCGATCGGCGGGACGTGCCCGTCATCGCAGAGCCACGGAGGCTCTTCACGGAGACGGCGTTCACGTTGGCGACGAGCGTGATGGGAAAGAGGGTGAGGGGGTTGGTGAGGGAGTACTGGATCACGGACGGCATCCACGGGTCGATGAGCTGCATCAAGAACAACTCGGCGAATGTAGCGGTGATGCCGCTGGCGGTGGAGACGGATCCGGCGAATGCGAGATGCAAGGGGAGGGAGACGTACGATTCGACGGTGTTCGGACCGACGTGCGATGCGCTCGACACGGTGCTGACCTGGGTGCGGCTGCCGGAGCTCGGGGTGGGGGACTGGCTGGTGTCGCCCAACATGGGGGCGTACACGGCGTCCATGGGTTCCAACTTCAATGGCTTTGCCACCTCGGCAATACCGGTCCGCTTGGCCTTCTCGAATGACACTCGGGCCAAAATCTAGCAGGATACCCGTCCTTGTCGGTAGCTTTACATTGGAGATTGATTCAAATCCTACCGCTATCCGCTTTGTGTTTGAATTATTTTATATTTACAGTCACAAATATAATTATTAAATATATAGGATCATTATTAAATAAGTTGAAATTAATATAATCTAATTTGGAATAAAGTTTATGATTTAACATGAATATCATGATGTTATTGTGTGGATATCATAAGTAAAAATTTTAATTTGACGAGAGATCAAATTAGAAATAACCAATTAGTAACTATAAAAGGAGTTATGAATTTGAATGAACAATTTTTCTTCACTTGTATTCCCATCAACAAGCAATAACTCCAAATTTCGAAGATCATGATCATTCAAGAAAGTAATTCAATGAATCCTAGTATGCTTTCGCTATTCTCTTATTCCTAAGAATTTCGGTACGCTTCCTTTATTCTTCTGTCTTTTATTATGAATTTCTCTTAAATTAAATTAAGCATGTTTTCTTTGGTTTTACCAACAATTAGTATCAGAGTCATATCATATTCGATTCTTAAGAAATTTTGAATTTTTCGATCATATGCTATTGATATTCATATTATTTATGTATATCTTCTTTGATTTTATTCAGCAACCATAAGACAAATATTTATTATTTTATTATAAATTTTGTTTTAGTGCCATTGATATTCAAGTTTATAGATCCATTTTCTAAACAAAATCAAAGGTCCGGGTGCATCAAAATTTTATTTTACTTTAGTTTGATAATTGTTGCCACCAAGTCATGTTCCTTTAACGCAGGGAGACGAAGATCCTCCTCCTCGAAGAAGCTCCTGCAAGAATGTCCTCGAAGACCGGTTGCACTAGTGGATACCCTCTGACGCTCAAGTAAGCGACTCAGGAACAGTGAAGAAAAGACATAGTAGAGAAATAGATAGAGAGCTTGAGTTCAGATCCCTTTCCTCGTTGTGAGTGTGGGTTCTTATATCTATTCGAAAATCCCCTTTTCTGCTTTTAGAAGGTGGCTAATTTCAAGGTGTCGTTGTCCGGTAGTGAACAGGTAGCCAGGTTGACAGAAACAGGTCGCAACCGACACTGGGCATGTCAGAGGTGACTTGCCCTGTCAGCCACCTGCCAGGTGCGGCGCCACAGGTGACAGGTGAGTCTAGTCGTGTCAGGCGTGCGTCATTACGGGTAGTGGCCAGCATAGTTGCAGACGGTTAGTAGACCATGTAGCAGCTGCGGATGGTTGATGGGCCACGTGGTAGTATCAGGCGGCTCGAGGTAGAGGGGACCTGAGGTCTGAAACCAAGGGGACTTGAGGTCCGAGGCCGAGGGGATTCGGAGCTGGAGGCTGAAGGGACGAAGTCCGAGGCCGAAGGGACTTGAGGTCCGAGGCCGAGAGGACTTGAGGTCCGAGAGGACTTGAGGTCCGAGGTTGAGGGGACCCGCAGCTGGAGGCCAAAGGGACGAAGTCCGAGGCCTAGGGGACTTAAGGTCGAGGGAACTTGAGCTCCGAGGCTGAGGGTACTTGAGGTACGAGATCGAGGGGATCCGCAGCTGGACGCCGAAGGGATGAAGTCCGAGGCCAAGGGGACTTGAGGTCCAAGGTCGAGGGGATCCGCAGCTGGAGGCCGAAGGGACGAAGTCCAAGGCTGAGGGGATTTGAGGTTCAAGGCCGATGGGATCCGCAGCGCAGCTGGAGGCCGAGGGGACCCGCAACTGGAAGCCAAGGTCAAGAGGGCCTCGGAGGCTGAGGTCGAGGGGGCTTCAGAGGCCGAGGCGAGGGTTTCGTGGTTACTTCCTCCATCAACTCTAACGCGGCTTGATCAGCCACATCAATAATTATGAATTTTGATATCAAATACGAAAGATATTCGCTACATCATGTAATCAGTCTCACACGATCCTCTCCATTCCGATAAATTTTACCTCATAAAAGATAAAATTTAATTATATATAAAATAAAATTTATATTTAATTTAATTTTAAATAAAAAATTTCTTCTTCTTCCTCCTTTCTGGAGGCTTTGCGTATGGAGGAGAACCCATCAAAGTTTATCTTGACGTGGGTTCCCATTCTTACCCTTCCCCTCACAGTGTCGGTCGCGTGATTTTTCAAGCTAATATATGGGAATACCATCTCTTTATCTGTTGATTAGATAAAGTTAAATTGGTACACTCACGTGAAAAAAAAGGAAATCCTGGGATTCCCATTGCATGGGGAGCGCTGGGGAAAGAAGGAAAAGGACTTCATTGCATATCGTGGGAAGCATTGGAGAAATTGTGAATAAAAATAAATAAAAGAGGAGGCGTGTGTTGCCTTATTTTCCCAAGGCCTCCGCGATGCTGTCAGCTAGAAATTTTTTCAGGCCGCTGAAAATGTTTCACCTTATTTTTTTATATAATAAAAAAAAAAAAAAAAAAAAATAAAAGAAAAAAATTACAGAGGTCAGAATGTTGGGTTATAAACCAATGCCTTCTTCATTGTTTCGAATCAACTTTTCAATTATAAAGATGGCTTTAAAATGGATAAATTTTATTTTTGATATAGATTGAAACTAACTTATGCAGTGATATAAAATAATAAAAAATAGCATATTTGATGCGACATCAAAGTTCGAAAGAGGTTTCGATCTAATTCAGTATGGCTTTAATTCTTTCATATGTCCTATAAATAGAATAATTATTTTACTTCTTTAAATTTGAGTCATGTAATTAAAGTTGGTTTATTTCAATTTGGTTAACTCTTGAGACCACGTAATGTCAAATTGGTTTGTATTTAGTAGTTTAGTAGTTGGGTCCAAGAGAGGTATAGAATTGGGTTCAAGGTAAGCATGTGAGCTTGAAGATTGGATGCATTCAATCACTCCAACAAATCAATCCAAGATGGACGCCACTTCATAAGCATTGTTGGGTGCCATGTCAACCTCTTGGTGTATACCTTATCAAGCCACATCATCACATTTCACGTCACCAAGGAGAATTTAAATTCAAAGGCGCCATCCGCTTTTCTCTCCTCTTTTTAAGCTTAGTTATAAGTTGTTTCAACCTCCCATCCTTATGGCTAGATTAGGTTGCAATTTCCCATGAAAAGCTCCATGTAATTTTAATTTTTAAAAGTCCCTTGGAGGCTTATAAATACTATTCCAAGCTCTCTTGTAAAGAAAATTTATGATAAATGAAAGTTGAGTTTATTTTCTTCCATTTGTGTTGGCAAATATCCTTCGAGAGGGAGTGGGTGAGAGGCCCTTAGCTACTATTTATTTTCTTCCATTTGTGTTGCAAATGTTCTCCGAGAGGAAGTAGGCGAGAGGCCCTTAGCTACTTCAAGAAAGTCATTACTACGCCAAGATCCCTTAGCCATTCTTCATTCCATTCTACCATCCCATCCCATCTTCCAAGGTGCAAGAAGACTCCACAAAGAAGGTCGGCCAAGTTATCTCAAATCCTCCAAGCTTCATCTTAATTTCAACCTTCCCTTTCTCTTCTTTCATTTCATTAATACTCCACCAAATTTTTATATTCTTAACTCTAATTTGGTTTGTGCAGAATTCCAAAAATTTCAGGTTCCAAAGAAGAAGGTCTTCCATGATAAGAAACAGATACAAGAAGTCCTACAACTAGAGGAATCTTCTTATTATCCAAGAACTTTATCCTTGAGTGTAAACCTTCCAATCTCTGATATATTAATGGCCGTATACCCCTCTTTCAATATTTTTTGATGTGAAATATTAGAGTAACTAAGCCCTAGCTTGTGTGGTTTCTTAGCCACAAAGATCCTTTCTCTTTACTATTTTAAAGGATTCTCCTTCAAGTCTAGTTTAACATGCAAATTCTTTCATGAAAATTTCTGCTCTTTTACATAAAAATGTAGCCTAGCTTCACTTCATTTTTTATTTAGTTATTACTATCTCCTCCTATATTGCATCATTCCACTTCATCCTTCATCAAATTAGCATCAAAGAATGGTAGGTTAGGGCATATTTTTCTATTTTCTGAATTTTTTGTTATTTTCTGTAATTTCTGCATATAGAACATAGGGCTGAAATTCCATTCATTTAAGGATGGATTCATGGAGTTCTTTTATACTTTTGTGATTCTTAGCTTATATTAGACTCCAAAATTAAGTCATGCCAATTCAAACCAGATTTGAAAACTTTTTCAATAGGTTTCAGATCTGAAGTTTCTTTAAATATTGCATGAAAATTTTCTTTTTAGCACATTAGACACATAAATTTTGGCCACATTTTAAATTTAAAGTTTTCCTTTAAGAAAACTTAGAATTTAAAATTTAAAATTTGAATTTTAAAATTTGAAATGTGAAATTTAAATTTAAAATTTAAAATTTAAAATTTTGTTTAGTTAAATTAGTTATAACTTGTTTGAAGTTAAATTCTTAATTAGTGTAGTGACATTGCTTTGTTGCATGCCATCATTTGCATACATTACTAGAAAAGTATGATTTACCAAGTGATTTTACCAAGGAAAAAAATTCCTCGCAATTCCGAGGGATTTTTCGATAAAAAAATATAAACTATAAAATTTTTCGATAAAAAATATTTTCTCGCAAAAGCGGCCACAAAATTAATTTTCTGATGGATTTTCCGAGGGATTTTCTGAGGAATATTTTTATAATAAATGGCTTATTTGTAAAAAATTGATAAAAACATCCCTCGAAAAATCCCTCGGAAATTAATTTTGCAAGGGATATGCCGAGGGATTTCTTTTTCGTTAATGAGTTATTAATAAAATTTTTGATTAAAAAAATCCCTTGGAAACTCCCTCACAAAATTAATTTCCGAGGAATTTTCTAAGGGATTTTTTTGATGATTTTGCGAGGGATTTGCTGAGGGATATTTTTATAATAAATGGTTTATTTGTAAAAAAAATTGGTAAAACAATCCCTCGGAAAATCCCTCAGAAATTAATTTTGTGAGGAATTTTTCAAGGGATTTGTTTTTTATTTATGAGTTATTAACAAACTTTATGATGAAAATAATCCTTCAGAAACTCCCTCGCAAAATTAATTTTCGAGGGATTTTTCGAGGGATTTTTATTTATGATAAAAAAATCCCTCGAAAAATCCGTCGCAAATTAATTTCCAAGGGATTTTTCGATGGATTTTTTTTTTAATTTTTTTAACAAATAAGCCATTTATTAAAAAAATATCCCTCGAAAATCCCTCGCAAAATTAATTTCTGAGGGATTTTTCGAGGGATTTTTTCATGATAAATTTTGTTAATAACTCATAAATGAAAAACAAATCCCTTGGAAAATCCCTCGCAAAATTAATTTCTGAGGATTTTTCGATGGATTTTTTATCAATTTTTTGCGAGGGATTTTCCTAGGGATATTTCTTTAATAAATGGCTTATTTGTTAAAAAAATTGAAAAAAATATCCCTTGAAAAATCTCTCGCAAAATTAATTTCTGAGGGATTTTTCGAGGGATTTTTTTCATGATAAATTTTGTTAATAACTCATAAATGAAAAACAAATCCCTCAGAAAATCCCTTGCAAAATTAATTTCCGAGGGATTTTTTATCAATTTTTTGCGAGGGATTTTTTGAGGGATATTTCTTTAATAAATGGCTTATTTGTTAAAAAATTGAAAAAAATACCTCGGAAAATCCCTCGGAAATTAATTTTGCGAGGGATTTTTCGAGGGATATTTTTCATGATAAATTTTGTTAATAACTCAAGTAAAAAATAAATCCCTCGAAAAATCCCTTGCAAAATTAATTTCCATGGGATTTTTTAAGAGATTTTTTTATCAATTTTTTTGCGAGGGATTTTCCAAGGGATATTTCTTTAATAAATGGCTTATTTGTTAAAAAAATTGAAAAAAAATTCCTCAAAAAATCTCTCGCAAAATTAATTTCGAGGGATTTTTTGATGGATTTGTTTCATGATAAATTTGGTTAATAACTCATAAATGAAAAACAAATCCCTCGAAAAATCCCTCGAAAATTAATTTTCCGAGGGATTTTTCTTTAATAAATAGCTTTGTGTTAAAAAATTGGAAAAAAACATCCCTCGGCAAATCCTTCGGAATTTAATTTTGCGAGGGCTTTTTCAAGAGATATTTTTCATGATAAATTTTGTTAATAACTCATAAATGAAAAATAAATCCCTCGGAAAATCCCTTATAAAATTAAATTCCGAGGGATTTTTTGAGGGATTTTTTATGAATTTTTTGCGAGAGATTTTTCAAGGATGTTTCTTTAATAAATGGCTTATTTGTTAAAAAAAATTGGAAATAAAAATCCCTTGAAAAATCCCTCGCAAAATTAAGTTCCGAGGGATTTTCCAATGGATTGTTATTTATGATAAAAAAATCCCTCAAAAAATCGCTCGTAAAATTAATTTTCAAGGGATTTTTCAAGAGATTTTTTTATCAATTTTTTGAGAGGGATTTTTTGAGGGATATTTCTTTAATAAATGGCTTAATTGTTAAAAAAATTGAAAAAAACAATTGGTTGGAAAATCCCTCAAAAATTAATTTATCACATTTATGATATACTTAAAAAGAGGCATGCTTTCATTAATAATACTAATTTTTAAAATAATTAAAGGATTAATTTTTAAAACAAAATCCTTTACTTTAAACAAGTTTTATCATGACGGCTTCTTTGATAAGACTAAAACAAATTAGCCTTTAACTAAATATGTTGATATAATTCTGTGTTGGTGATTGATCTATTAGCCAAGTTTGAAAAGAGACTACCTTTGACTCAATAAGAAAATATGCCAAATGATACCATGTATTAGTGATTGCTTTAGTATCTATGCTTGAAAGAAAAAATGTTCTTGCACACATGAGATGTCTTTATGCACATATGTGTCAATAATGAGTTCACTAGCTTAGTTGGAAAGAAAACATAATTTTTAGTGAATACCATGTTCATACACATACATCTGCCCATTATCACCTCTCTGGTTCGACCTAAAAGGAAACATACTTTGATGTATGAAAACACATTGATGTATGCTAGTGGTAAGCATCAATGAACTTGTCTTGAAAGGAACTTATTCATGATTACACATAGTTAGTGGTCTATTCCAATGGCTAAGTCTTAATTATAGTTAGACTTGAGAGAGTGAACACTAGGGGTGTAACTGAGTCGCGACAACTCGCGAGTAGCTCGAAATCAACTCGAAAAATACTCGAAATCGACTCGCTATTTATTGAGTCGAGCTCGAGCTCGAGCTACTCGAGTATATTATCGGGTCGAGCTCGAGTATTAAAATACTCAGCTCGAAAAGCTCAGCTTGATCGAGCTTATGCAATTTTACTATTTTACCCTTATTCTTTAAATTTTTAATTAAAAATATTTTATTTTAATTAAAATTTATTTTTAAATTTTTATACAGAAATTCTAGTCGAGTCGAGCTCTAGTAAATCGAGTATTTTATCGAGCTTGAGCTCGAGCTCTAAATAAAAAACTCGATCGAGCTCAAGTCGAGTTTCGAGCTTCAAATTTAAGAGTTGAGTTGAGCTCGAGCTTAGCACTGTGTTGACTCGACTCGGCTCAATTACAACCTTAGTGAACACATTCCCCAATTTCAAATTAATTTATAAATCATACAATAATTTCACAAGATCCATAAACATACTTTCACAAATAAGTTTAGATACATCAATTCATAATACAAATACTCATGTCTAGTCAATCAATATGATTTTTAATGTATTATAATTCATTATCAAGTCTAAGTAAAACATGTTATTTTGGATCCATAAAATTTTTTTAAAAAAAATCTATGTAAGATAGGCATAAATAATTCCCATGAAACAAAAAAAATCTTATTTTAGTATTTTTAAAAAATAAATTTATAATAAGTAGATAGAAGGATTTGAACCTGAAACCTTAAAAAAATACTCACTGTCATAACCACTATGATGCCAACCTTTTTTTTAATAAATTTATTATAAACATATTTAAATAGTATAAATTATTTTTTTATAAATTAAATTAAAATCAAAAATTAATTCCCACCGCTTCCACCGCCCAGTGCCCGAATTCCCTCTCTTCTGAATTATTTTTTATCAATTAAATTCAAATAAAAAAATCAATTCCCATCGCTAGGGCATATTTCATTTGGCATCCTCTCTTCCCGTCCGCTCGCATTCCTCTCTTTCCGTCTGCTCTCATTCCTCTCTTCTATCCATTGTCGTTCCCATCTCTTTCGTCCTTCCATCCGCCGGCTTTCCATTTCTTTCGTCCGACGACCGTCGGGCTTCCATCTCTTTCGTCCAAGAAACTCAAGCCCTAGGGGACGACCAAGGGAGCGATTGAAAGCTTAGGAACGTGCAAACAGGTAAATATTTCTGTTCGTATCCCTCTTAATCCCTTCGTAAGGCTATGGGGAGGAGGGGGAAGGGGAAGTGGTCGGGCCAATGGATCTGCCCAGATTTCCATGCTTCTCCATCTGAGAGTTTTATGTCAGTTTCGTTCGTATAAGAATTGAGTACTTAAAAATCCTTTTATTGAATGACTCCCTGAGTTAATCTGGTTCATGAATCATGCAAACTATTTATGAGTATTCCAGGAACTGCTTGTGTGGATTCATATATTGGTTTATTATTTCAAAATTTGGCTGTTGATGTTAATGTAGGTGTCACCATTTCTTTTTACAGTTTCTCTCTTCTTTTAGTTCTTGAACTCTTCCCTGGCCTATTGATTTGTGAATATAAAACTGTGACCATTCACCACCAGCTGATTGTGGCTTCTATGGTACTGTTGTCTTTTTTAAAATGCTTTAAAGCTTCCCCCTAAAGCACCTTTGTCTCATATTGCTTAGAAGAATTTTGAATGACTTCTATCACGTCGACGCTTGTTTGTGAGGACCCCTTCTCAATAAAGTGAATTCCATCCATTCATGTACCATGGTACAGATATATTCCTTGAGTCAATAATGAAGACAAACACCAAAGTCTAAGCTTCTCGGCTCAAGTGGGATTTTAACTGCATGTCTTGTGTCAAATGATAATATTAAATACGCAGGGCGTCTCCTGAGTGTCAGTGGACTGCACTTCTGTTTTTAAAACACACATTGGATAGTTCAACCATTGTTTTAAGGTATTCCAAGTTAGGCATAATCCAATTTATTGATGCTTATGGATGAGAGGTCAGGTGGTCGGGCCAATGGATCTGCCCAGATTTCCATGCTTCTCCATCTGAGAGTTTTATGTCAGTTTTGTTCAACTTGTTATAAGAATTGAGTACTTAAAAATCCTTTTATTGAATGACTCCCTGAGTTAATCTGGTTCATGAATCATGCAAACTATTTATGAGTATTTAAGGAACTGCTTGTGTGGATTCATATATTGGTTTATTATTCCAAAATTTGGCTGTTGATGTTAATGTAGGTGTCACCATTTCTTTTTACAGTTTCTCTCTTCTTTTAGCTCTTGAACTCTTCCATGGCCTATTGATTTGTGAATATAAAACTGTGTCAGTGGACTGCACTTCTGTTTTTAAAACACGTGCTAAACCTAGCAGTGCAGTACTAGCTCTTTTATTATGACGTAGTTTGACTGTGTTGACCCTTTCCTTTGACAGTTGACTGGGTGTATAGTGACATATTTGCTGTTATATTTGCTATTATAGTGACATATTTGCTGTTATAGTGCTAAACCTAGCAGCGCAGTACTAGCCCCACCCTTTCGTTCTCTTTTATAGTACTATTCTTTCCAAATTTTTGCTTTATGGTGTTACTTCTTATTTTACATGAAAAAGTAAAATTGTACTTTTATTTTGTTGCTGCTGCTTTCAAGCTTATTCTTTTATTATTCTTTTATCTTATGTGATAAAAAAAGATTGATTTGACTTTTTTATATGCTTGTTAACCATTGACTTGACATATTTGCTGCTTGATCATTATTATGTTAATTACTTTTTATATTCTTCATCCATGTGTTCTATAGAAAAAAAATTAATACCTATAAACTATTACTTTATATTTACTCCAACAATGGTTAACAAGCATTTGTATAGTACATGCATACAAATTCAAAATTAACATGCATCAATTGTTTATGGTTTTAGCTGGTTATCAAGAAAACACTCTAAAGCTTCATTATTATGGACATTCGTCATTATCGTAGTTGGATGTATAATAGACTTTTACCAGACCGAAAGGGTTATACATATGAGTTTCTAATAGGGTTGGAATGGTTTATTCACTTTGCATGCCAACAACCAATATTTTTGAGTGAGAAGAAAATTAGGAGTCCTTGTTTCAAGTGCAAAAATACAAAGTACTTGACCGTAGAGAAAGTGAAGGTACATCTTTACAAAAAAGGTTTCAAACCTGACTACTGGTATTGGACAGAACATGGAGAAATTGAACCAATTGTGAATTATGGTGTTGATCAAATGCAATTTGCTGGTTCAAGTATTGCTCAATTAAGTGCTTCTAGTTGTGGTCAATTGAATAATAATGAGCCAACCGATAGATTCGAAGCCATGATTTTTGATGCTGCTGGTCCGAATTTGGAGATGTTTATAATAGCAATGTGGATGCTTATCAGAATAGGGATGCTCCAAATTATGTGGAGGAGCCTCCAAATAGAGAGGCTGAAAAGTTTTATGAGATGTTGCATGCAGCACAATGGCCGCTCTGGTCAGGTTGTACTAATCACTCAGAGTTGTCAGTTGCGGTTAGAATGATGAGTATCAAGTCTAATAACAATATATCTCAATATTGTTTTAATTAATTTGCGGGGCTTATGAAAGAAATATGTCCTCTCGGTAACTTAATACCTCCTGACTTCTACAAGACAAAGAGTTTAGTTTCAAAGCTTGGCCTATCTGCTAAAAAAATAGACTGTTGCTTCAATGGATGTATGTTGTATTACAAGGATGATGAGTCTTTAACTGATTGCAAGTTCTGTGGTCATCCTCGATACAAACCAGGTAGGATGGGAAGTGGGAATCACAGTCAAGTATCTTATAAGAGGATGCATTATTTGCCACTTATCCCTAGACTTAAGAGGCTTTATGCCTCGAACAGGTCGGCTGGGCACATGAGATGGCATTATGAGAATAGACGAGAACAGGATGTTTTGTGCCATCCATTAGATGGAGAAGCATGGAAACATTTTGATCGTACATATCCTGAGTTTGCATTAGAGCCAAGAAATGTTAGACTTGGGTTATGTGCTGATGGCTTTACTCCATACAGTCTCTCTGCTACACCATACTCCTGTTGGCCAGTAATTGTTACGCCCTACAATATGCCTCCTGATATGTGTATGACCACTCCATATATGTTTTTAACCTTGCTCATTCCTGGACCGCATAATCCGAAGATCATGATAGATGTATATTTGCAACCATTGATAGATGAATTAAAAGTTATGTGGAATGAGGGTGTAGTTACTTATGACATTTCAAGAAAGCAAAATTTTCTATTAAGGGCTACTTTAATGTGGACAATCAATGATTTTCCAGCATATGGCATGCTATCAGGGTGGAGTACAGCTGGAAAATTAGCATGTCCATATTGTATGGAGAGAACAAAGGCTTTTTGCTTGGAGCATGGGGGTAAAAATACATGGTTTGATTGTCATCATCAGTTCTTGCCTTTTGATCATGTGTTCAGAAGAAATAAGAATGCCTTCCGGAAAAACAAAATAGATAGATCGGAGCCTCCTCTCAGATTAACAGGTGACCAAGTATGGGAAAAAAGTTCATGGATATCCCAAAATAAATGAAACAAGTCCTTGTAAATTTAGTGGATATGGAGAAAGTCATAATTGGACAAAACATAGCATATTTTGGGAATTACCATATTGGAAGACAAATTTAATCCGACATAATTTAGATGTCATGCACATAGAAAAAAATGTGTTTGACAATATTTTCAACACTGTTATAGATGGAAAAAAACAAAACAAAGGATAATGTTAAAGCAAGAATGGATTTGAAAGAGTATTGTAGGCGGCGATATTTGGAGCTCTATGAGTTACCTAATGGAAAGGTGGTGAAACCAAAAGCAAATTTTAGCTTTACACTAGACCAAAAAAGAGTTGTTTGTGAATGGATAAGAGGATTGAAAATGCCTGATAGATATGCTTCAAATCTAGGTAGATGTGTAGATATGAACGAAGGCAAGTTATGTGGTATGAAGAGTCATGATTGTCATGTATTTATGGAACGTTTGTTATCTATTGCATTTATTGCATTACCGGAACCAATATGGAAGCCTCTTACTGAGTTGAGTATATTTTTTTATTGACATTCCGAAACTTAGAGCAAATCTATTAACATCACTGAAACATCTGAAAATGAACCTTCACAAGCCTTCATTAACTCAGCTTTATTAACTAAGTATAAGTTGCATGTTTTGACTCCAAGGTAAACCTTCTTAGTTACAGCTTCAGGACTCAATTTATATCTTTTAGAGCAACAGGACTATTAACTCAACTTTATTAGCTAAGTATAAGTTGCATGTTTTGGCCATTTAATAGTCTGGTGCAGCAAAGATGGCTGATTTTTTATCTCTATGATGTCTTCTTCACTTTGAAGAATCGAAAGTTCTGGTGCATCTTCTGCATCAATGGGTTCTGGTGCTTCTCCACTTTGAGCTGTAGGTGGTGCAAACCCCTCTTCCTCTCTAGCAGAGAAGGGAAAAAAAAAAGTTGAAAGCATTGCTTCCAAGTGAACTAATTTTTGCTGCTTCTACCTTGTTTGGCCTCCAAGATTCAGATCCACACAATATTGAAAGCAACCATCCCATACTAATTCATATTAGCACTTTCAAATCTTTCTTGGAATTTTCACATCTTTCTGAATTTTCAGTGTCATTTGTTCCCACTACTTAAATTAGGACCATTTTCTAAGGATCACTTAGAAATTCCGCACCCTACAATATTGCTGCTTAGAGATGTCACAACTGACATTGACTATCATTTCAACAAAATATATCCAATATAAAGCCAAATCCAGATTAGATTGTTATTTTAGTCCAAGGTCAAAGATGTCACCTTAGTCAAACTAGGGCTCCAGGTCATAAGCAACCACAGCTTGGATTTTGTCCTATGTTTACAAACAAACTGATGAATATCTCAGTGTTGCAAGGCCATTAATTTATTCCAAAAGATCCAACTGCTGGACTAGTAGATTCCCATGAGATTTTTGCTGTCATTGAGCAGTCTGAATAGCTAACCGGAGGTAAGCTTGATGAACTGGGTTCAGCAGCTGTTGCTCTGCACCATGCCCTTTATTCTGGTTTTCTAAAATGAACTTGAAGACCATCATGAGGATGATGCACATCATTGAAATTCCTTAGTGTTTGGGAACCAGATGTAGCACCCAAAGATAATGGAAAGTTAGCCCTGCATGCAAGGACTTCATCTAGCCCCCCTGCTCTATAAGGACCTCCTTCAGGGTTTCTTAGAGGCAGCTGTGGCTGCTGCTGCTGCTGCGAGGACTGCAAAGAATGGGAGAATTGAGGTACATCATTTAAAATAGAAATTACTAAATGATTGTAATAAGTTCAGCTTTGCAATAAATTATCCCTCAGTTACTGCAACTCATCATAGTAAAAATAGAAACAGAATGTACAAGAAAAGGCTAACATCATTGAATATTCAAAACCATGTTATTATTTCATCCAAGTCTTAGGCCAAAGAAGTGTGAGATTTTCCTCACGACATGATGTTTTAGCATGCAGAGAGCTTGTTGCAGGATTGAAATAAATAAATAGTACCCACCAAGCAAGTAGTAACCAATTCACTACTTTTGCAGCCTCTACCAAGTCAAGTCCAGTTCTCATGCATATTTCTTCCCTGCTGAGTTCTTATTGCCTACCTTACTTTTGTTTTTGTTAGATCTATCTTAAAGATGTTTCCATGTTCAATTGGCTTATGTGAGTGCCTTTAAACATATGCAATTATTAGGTTCATATCTTTTTCTTTATTTATGTTAGTTATTTATGTTATTAAATTCTAATTTGGTAATATCTTTTTCTTTACATATTATGAAATTCAGACACAGAAGTTGAACCGCCCACCAACATTAGATGAGCTCTTCAGACACACCCATCAAAAGAAAAAGGATGGCAATCAGTGGGTTAATAAAAAGGCAGAGACATCACATGTAAGTATTTAAAAAATCTACTTTAATTCATATATTTATACTATTTGTATGTTTAACCAATTGTGTCTTATATCTTTTACAGACTAATTTTATACAAAAATGGCAAGAGGTGGAATTAAGTCAAAGCTTAACTGGAGAGGATGGTGTGGAATCATCACAGCAGCAGCCTCAACCCTCCATGATGCATATATGGAAAGAGATAGTTGGAGTAAATAAGGGACAAATTTATGGACTTGGATCCTAGGCTAGCTTGCTGACAGGCTCATCTTCTAGCCGCACATCTTCATGAGTTCCTAAGGAGTGAATTCAGGAGCGAGAAAGGATTTATAATATGTTTGCCTGCAATGAGGAGTTAGCTGTCCGAAATGAGGGGTTGGCTACCCGAAATGAGGAGTTAGCAAATCAGAACAGTCAATTAGCATCTCAAAACAATGAGCTATCTGCTCGGATTTCCCGTACAGAGGAGTTTATACATCTTATGATGAAAAAGATGTAGGTTAATTCATCTACAGTTTCAGCACCATCTCCAACTGCTACCTCTGCAAATGATGATGATTGCGATGTCGATGATGATGATGATGATGATCATGAGGAGGAGAATTTATAATTTCTCTTTTTCTATAATTGGAATGATACTTGTTTGTGATACTTTTTTCTTTTGTTATGAAACTTTGATGTAATGACACTTGTACAACTTTTCTGAACATGTTTGTTATGAACTTGTTATGAACTTGGATATGATGAACTTGCTATAAATTTTTTTGAGCTTGTTATGAGTTTGTTATGAACCATATATAATCAGGTATATAATGAAACTTTGGATATGATGAAACTTGTTGATAATTTGAATATATAATCAGGTATATTTAAAAAAAAGACCATTTTGCGAGGGATTGTTCCCTCGAATATTTATTTAGTGAGGAATAATTTTCTCGGAAATAAAGAAAAGCTATTTAAAAAAATTCAAAATATCCCTTGGAAAATCCCTCAGAATTTTTTTTTCGCAAAATCCCTCGAAAAATCCCTCAGAAATTCCCTTGGAAAATCCCTCGCAAAATCCCTCGAAAAATTCCTCACAAAATCCCTCAGTAAATTGCCAAAAATCCCTCAAAAATTTTTCCTCGGAAACTCCCTCGGTAAATTACCCTCGGAAACTCCTTTGGAAAACCCCTCGAAAATTTTCCCTCGGAAAATCCCTCGGTACATTATCCTCAGAAAATCCCTCGGAAAGTATCCCTCGGAAAAGCCCTTGGAATTTTTCCCTAGGAAAATCCCTCGGAAAAGTTCCCTCAGAAAATCCCTCGAAACATTTCCCTTGAAAAATCCCTCGGAAAAGTTCCCTCAGAAAATCCCTCGAAATAGTTCCCTCGGAAAATCCATCGAAAATTTCCAAGGGATAAATTTTATCGAAAAATCCCTCGGAAATAAATTCCCTCGGAAAAAGTCATCGAAAAAATTTTTCAAGGAGGGTTTTTCCGACGACCATTTATCCATCGGAAATCTGTCGGAAATATAAATTTTCGACAGATTTTTTTCTTTTTCCCTCGCAAAATCCCTCGCAAATGACCATTTTTCTTGTAGTGATAAGCTATCTTAAGGGCACTCCTATCAAAAGATAAGGAAAAGATTTCATCACCTTTCCTTAGCCCAAAAACCATAATCCTTTATGTCCGAACCCAAGCCTCTAACTAAAAGAAAGTAGTAATCTAATTTGCTCTAGTGAGATAGGAACACCCATAAGGTCGGGTTCGAACCAGTGTCAAGTTAGTGTAAACATCTTTTATGTGTGTTCTTGTGCATTTGGTGTCTAGAACAAGTGGTTCAGGGACAAGATCCCAAAGGAAGGTGGGCTGGTTTGCTTACCTGGCCAATTTTAATTGGTGTCTTAGGCAACAACGAAGGACCTCCACCAACCTTACACTTACCTAGCCAGGAGCAAAGTTACTACAGTCTAGATTGTTACCTTGACTAAACATCTGGTTTGGGCTTCTAGGTCTAGCATACTTTAGAACGAGTCCATTTGTATTGTATGAAAACTAGATCAGGGACCCCATACCAGCACAATCCAGGTAACCTAGTGTAGCAATGGACCCAAATCTAGAAGTTTTAATGAGGACTATGATTGAGCAGTATAATCAATTGAACACTAGGTTTGACCAGATGCAAGAAAGGATTGATTCCTTAGAAGAATCTCATATGACTCCTGCTAAGCCTGAATCACCCAGAATGACACCTCTGAATCCTAGAGTCCAATATCTTGAACCTGTTGTTGAACCCCACCAAAGAAGACCTCATCATGGCTACATTGATCAAGATGAAAGAGCCCTTAGGAGTATTCGACTTGATGCACCCACTTTTGATGGGGACCTAGACCCTAAGTTGTACATAGATTGGAAGGGAGATATGGACCAACATTTTGAATGGTATGAAATGTTAGAGGATAGAAAGTTCAAATTTACCAAGCTTAGGCTAATCCGACAAGCTAGGTTGTACTGAAAACAATGTTGAGCAATTGTGTAGGTAAAGAGGAGACATGCCAATAGGGTACTTGGAGAGCCATGAAAATCAAGCTTATGGAGAAGTACCTGCCTATTTCCTATAAGCAAAGGTTACTGGACCAATGGCAATGCTAAGTCAAGCGAATAAGCCCGTGTCAGAATATATTGCTAAGTTTGATGAATATGTTATGCGATGTAGTATTGTTAAATCAAAAGATGTAACCCTATCCAGATTTAGAGCCAGTTTAACGGAAGAGATTCAGAGAGAACTGTTCCTTAGAGAAGTCTATGACTTAGAACAAGCATACCAAGTAGTTAGGGACTTCGAAAGATTCCAAAGAGTACCATTTGTCCATCGATTTGAACCCAATAAGACGAGTGCCCCAAGCTAAAGGCCTAATCCAAGCCAGACTCACTTTAGCCGACCCATACCTAATAATCCTTTAGTTCGAAAGGTTGATAAAGGAAAGAGTCAAAAAATCCAAAGGAGTAATACTCAAAACATACACTGTTTCAAATGTCATAAGGTAGGTCATTATGCAAGTTAATGTCCTACTAGAGCCTTGCATATAGGAGAAGTAGAGGAGGAAGTTGATGAATCAATTGAGAATTTGAAGGAAGAGATTTATGAAGCAGAAGTGAATCTAGCGGATGAGTATGATGGAGATGAAGAAGTTTTAGACTCGTCTGAGTTTTTAGGAGTTGTTAGATGTATCTTGACCTAGACCAAAGAGCAGGAAGACTGGCGTAGGACTAACATCCTACAAACTTTTGTCAAAATAGGGGAGAAAGCGTGCAAAATCATTATAGATAATGGGAGTTGTGTCAATGCAATTTCATCTATTACTGTTAAGAGTTTAGGATTAACCACTGCTTCCCATCCCAACCCTTATAAGGTTTCCTGGATAGATTCCACTTCGATACCAATCAAGTTTAGATGTCAAGTTCAGATGCAATTCCAGTCGTACCTAGAGAAAATTTGGTGTGACATACTTCCAATGGGGGTTAGTAGCATTATTCTTGGTAGACCTTGGTTATATGATTGTGATGCTACTTTATTCGGTCGATCTAATTCTTGTTCCTTTAATTTTAATGGAAATAAGATAGTTATAAACCCTTTTCCACCCAAAGACAACATTAAGAGAGGATCTAGTAACTTGAAGGAAAAGAAATAGGGGTTGTATTTGATGAATGATAAAGACTTAGAAAAGAAAATTAATGAAGGTTCACCAATTTGAATCCTATCAACCTAGGAAATCCAGAACTAACCCTAGAAGGAACAACCCCAGAAAGTAAAAGAAATTTTAAGGGAGTTTCAAGATGTCTTCCCTGAAGATCTATCTGATTACCTTCCACCACTTAGGGATATCCAACATGCCATAGATTTAGTCTCTAGTGCTATATTACTAAATCTACCACATTATAGGATGAACCCTAGTGAGCATGTTGAGTTACAAAAACAAGTTGGAGAACTCCTCCAAAAGGGATTCATTAGGAAAAGTTTGAGTCCATGTGCCGTACCCATATTATTGACTCCTAAGAAAGACTTCCTTCATACATATCAAAAAATTATGAAATTTATTTCTTTGGATTTATTATAATTTAAATTATTTTTTGTTATTTTCTAAGAATTTAATTCAATCTATGAATTTTTTTAAGATTTATTGCTATTTATAGATTTCTGGATTAGGGTTTGTGTTTTGCATGTCATTTATTTGCATTAAATTACTCTTAAGGGCTATCATTGATGTCAGATAAGAGAGAGATTGAGATACCTTTCTTGGCCCAAAACAACCATCCATGCATTCCGATTCTAAGCCTCTAATCTAAAACTGAGTAGCAACTTAATTGACATTTTCCTTAGAGGGCTAGGGACACCAACAGTCGGTCTAGTGTATTGGAGGAGACTAGTACAAATCAATCTAACATGTGCTCTAAAATTGGTGTCTAGAAAGGAGGTCAAATGTCAAACGACTTAAGTGAAGTATTGGGGTTATTCTAATTAGGCACCTGCAATTTGCGGGATAAGCCTTCCTCCCCTCCCACCTATCCTAACTCGCCAATCGAAGAGTTATATTAGATTGGCTTGCATTAAGTCAAATTCTTTACTCTGGATGACTAGGTCTAGCATACCGTAGTCCGAGTCAGTTTGAGTCTTGTGTGTTTGATTGTGTTTGCATGTGTACTAGATCAGGAGCATCTTTCCATCCATCACCACCTCCATTACAGGCTGAACCCATGGCTAATCAAAATATTGAGGATCACTTAAGGATAATCATTGAACAACTAGCCCAAATGAACCAAGACATTAAGCAATCTAAGGCTAGATTAGGGTCTAGGTTTGATCAAGTCGAAACTAGGTTAGGCATCCTAGAAGAAGCCCGTGAGGCCCACACTAAGTCTGATCATGAGACCCCACCTCATCCGAGGAGAGCCCAATAGCCTGACCTCTATATAAGGCCAAACCCTAGGGGACCTCCACATCATGATCCTTTGGGGATGGGCTTAGGAGACCACCTCGATCTGATCCAGTCCTTGATGTCCTCCCTAGGAGACCCAATCATGAGGTAGTAGACCAAGAAAAAAGAGCCCTTAGAAGTGTTAGACTTGAAGCACATATTTTCGATAGTTCTATGGACCCTAAGGACTACCTAGATTGGGAGGAAGAGATGGACCGGTACTTTGATTGGTATGACATGTCTGAGGAGCGTAAGTTTAGATTTGCTAAGCTTAAGTTAGTACGACATGCTAGGTTATATTGGGCCACTATGGAGGAAGGAAAGCACTAGAGGGTAGGGACCCCATAGTCACCTGGCATGCCATGAAGGCTAAACTTCGGTCCAATTATGTCCCCACATCGTATGACCAAAGCCTATTGGACCAATGGCAAGGATTAATTCAGGATAGTAAAATTGTGAATGAATACATTGTTACATTCCAAGAGTATACCATGAGAAAGTCACCCTATCCAAGTTTAGGTATGGCCTGAGAGTAGACATTCAAAGAGAACTCTACCTGAGAAGGGTACACGATTTAGATGAAGCTTACCAAGTTGCTAGGGATTATGAACATTTTCATAGAGGGCCACCCTATCATAGATCAGAGGCTACCAAGAGCCCTAGCCCATATTCAGGATCTAGCCAGGCCTATCTTAGTCGTCCCAGACCTACCCAGTACTCAGACCCCCGCCAGACTTACTCGAGTCGACCTAACACTAGCCAACCCAGTATAAGCCGAACCGAGTTGAGTCGACCCCAAAATAGTATCCCTATACCCCAGAGAGAGAATAAGGGCAAATTTGTAGAGGTCCAGATAAATCTCAACCCCCAGATCAAATGCTTTAGATGCAACAAACCAGGACATATGATCAGTCAGTGCCCAATCAGATCCCTTCATATAGATGAGCTACCTGAGACTGAGTCCAAGCCCCTAGTTGAGCCTGAGTGATGCAGGACCGATTTGCATGCAAGTAATTTTTTTTTTTTTTTTAATGATTAATAATTGTAGTTGATTATTCTTCCAAAGTAATAGTCTAAGAGGGATTCAGAAAAATTCACAGTAAATCCACACGCGAAACAGTTCCTAAAAAATAAGAAAGGACAGCTGAGGCTAAGAAGCCTCGGTAGGGCTTGCTCTCCTACAATAAAGTTACTAGTAGATTAGACTGGTGTAACTGGCAAGAGGGGGAAGATCAAAGTGTTGAAAGGGTTGCTTTGCCTGGTGGATGCGTCCTAGATGACCAAGCCTTGATGAAGGTGGTGACGGGCGAAAAGATGCTCCTGATCTAGTGCACATGCAAGCACAATCAAGCATACAAGACTCAGACTGACTCGGACTATGGTATGCTAGACCTAGTCATCCAGAGTAAAGGATTTAGCTTAATGCAAGCCAATCTAATAGTAACTCTTCAATTGGCCAGTTGGGACAGGTGGAAGGAGGGAGGCTCATCCCACAAATTGCAGGTGCCTAATTAGAATAACCCCAACACTCTACTTAAGTAGTTTGACATTTGACCTCCTTTCTAGACACCAATTTCAGAGCACACGCCAGATTGATTTGTACTAGTCTCCTCCAATAAACTAAATCGACTGTTGATGTTCCTAGCCCTCTAGGGCAAATGTCAATTAAGTTGCTACTCAGTTTTAGATTAGAAGCTTGGGATCGAAATGCATGGGTGGTTGTTTTGGGCCAAGGAAGGGGTCTCAATCCCTCCCTTATCTGACATCGATAAAAGCCCTTAAGAGTAATTTAATGCAGATGAATGAAATGAAAAACACAAACCCTAATCTAGAAATCGGTAAATAGCAATAAATCTCAGAATTTTTTTTTCACAGATCGAATTAAATCCTCAAAAATTAATAAAATCTCAAGAATTTTTACATTTTTTTATGAGTAATCAGGCATGCAATTAATTCACAGATTGAATTAAAATCTCAAAAAATAATAAAAAATACTTTAAATTATACCGAATCTAGAGAAATAAATTTCATAATTTTATGATGTATATGCAGGCAGGAACAATTTAATTAACAGATGATATACTAATAATAACGTGGATTAAAATTAAGCCCTAACTATGCTTTGATACCAAACTGATGCAGGACCGATTCACATGCAAGTAATTTATTTTTTTTCCTTTTTTTAATGATTAATAATTGTATTTGATTATTCTTCCAATGTAATAGCCTAAGAGGGATTCAGAAAAATTCACAGTAAATCTGCACGCAAAACAGTTCCTAAAAAATAAGGAAGAAGGACTACCGAGGCTAAGAAGCCTCGGTAGGGCTTGCTCTCATACAATAAAGTTACTAATAGATTAGATGGATGTACCTGGCAAGAGGAAAAAGATCAAAGTGTTGAAGGGGTTGCTCTGCCTAGCGGATGCGCTCTAGATGACCAAGCCTTGAGCCCACGAATCTGTGGCCAAGTATCCGCTGACCTGGATGACAATCACCTTGAATCCTGGATTCGTGGCTACTGAGGGATCTATAAGATCACCATACAAGGGTTAAAGAATAATAGAGAAAATTTAGAATAAAGGTAAAGAAACAAGGAAGGAGTATAGAAAAGGGGAGGCCGGCCAAGGGCTCTTGGGCGTCCACTATTGGAAGACAAAGGTGGCAGCCAGGGTTTCTCCAGGAGACTTGGGATGTTGGCACGTGCAGGAGGAGGGAAACAAGAGCACCAGAGAACCAATTAACAAAAATCACAATAACTCAAAACTTGGATTGATTGATTAATAATAAAAGATACATCATTTATACAAGAGGGTATCTTTTATAGAGCAAGAGACTTGGGGCCCAAGAAAACAAAGATATGGAAAGAGAGAAGAAAAAAAGGTGCCCTAATCAAATTTGACATGAAATCTGCAATGTCCAGATGAGGAAGGTGATCTTCTAGATGCAATCAGCGGCAGCTGGATTCGGCATAAAATCTGTAGCATCCAGATGAGGCAGGTGATCTTCTAGATATGATCGAGATGTAATCAGAGGTAGCTGGATTCGGCATAAAATCTGTGGCATCCAGATGAGAAAAATGATCATCCAGATCGGAAAGGTTGCTTGTTCTGCTAGGTGGCATGTGGGCTGCTTGAAGTAGGTATGGCACCAACTTGAATTTAGCAGCTGCTCTGTCTGACTGTGATGGCCTTGTCTTCTGCTCCAATACTGATGTCTCCTCTTGTAAGCTGATGAACTTACTATAGGACTCACATTAAAATAAACTAAACTGGATATGACTCAATTTAGAATAAAATGAACTGGACATGACTCAAAATAAACTAAACTTTATTTTTCAACTCAAGACTTGAATCATAACTAATCAGATATCCACAGAGGGTTAAGAATCCTCTGCTTGATCCTAGTGCCCGCACCAATTCTTCCGGGGTGGGAAGAACTCGATCCCGTCAAGTATGGGTTATTCTGGCTTTGGTATCTCTCTAGTAGGTCTGGGTCGAGGTGTTGTAAGTCCTCTCGAGTAATCCATGAATCATCAGATTCGGGGTGACCCTGCCATCGGACCAGGTAGCGTTGATAAGTGTGGTTTCGGGTTGTAATGGCTTGATCGTCTAGGATACGCTCGATCCGCTCTCCTCGCTCAGGTAAAATTGGTGGTGGACACTCTTGGGTAGGTTCGCTCATGAAAGGAGGGTTAGGTCCAAAGTACTCACTAGGAATCGCTGCTGGTTCCCTATATTCTACTAGGTCTGCGATATTGAAGGTAGAGATAATGCCTCAATCCGAGGGCAGATCTAGCACATAGGCATTGGGTCCTACTTTCTCTATTATTTTAAAGGGACCAGCTTCGCGAGCGTAAAGTTTCTTAATGGTACCTAGTGGGAACCGTTCAGGCCTAAGCCTAACCATGACATAATCCCCTATACCGAATTCTTTGGCTCTTCTTTGAGAGTTAGCCAGTCTTTTATAAGTTTTATTACTTAGATTTATTTTCTGGCTAATGTCCTTATGTAAGTCTTTGATATGTTGTGCAAATTCTTGTGCCGACTCTAAGACTCGTGTATGGAGGGGTAAAGGAATTAGATCAAGTGGACGATTAGGCTTGTACCCATGGACTATCTCAAATGGACTCTTGCCCGTGGACCTGTTCACTGAGCTATTATAGGCGAACTCTGCATGAGGCAGAAATAAATCCTATGTCCCTAGGTGTTTGCCTACAAGGCACCTAAGAAGGTTTCCTAGACTATAGTTCACCACTTCAGTTTGCCCATCCGTTTGGGGGTTAAAGGTTATGGAAAAATTAAGTTTGGTCCCTAACAGATGCCATAGCATTTTTCAAAAGTAGCTGGTGAACCTAACATCCCTATCAGAAACAATGGTCTTAGGTAGGCCATGGAGCTTGACCATGCTGTCTAAGAAAAGTCGGGCTATCCTAGACGCGTCAAAGGTTTGCGAATAAGGGATGAAATGAGCCATCTTAGAGAACCTATCGACCACTACAAAGATGGAGTCATGCTTCTTCTGGGTTTTAGGTTATCCTAGAATGAAGTCCATACTGAGGTCTTGCCAAGGACGATCAGGCACTGGCAAAGGAGTATATAGACCGGTGTTCTACTTCTGCTATTTTGCAACGGCACAAGTTCTACATCGGGCTATTATTATAGCAACGAGCCTTTTTAATCCTGGTAGTAAAATTAGTCCTCTATCGCTAGAATAGTCTTATCTCTTCCAAAATGACCAGCTAATCCCCCAGCATGCATTTTCTAGACTAGGAATTCTCTAAGTGATGTCCTAGGGATACAAAGTCTATTGCCCCTAAAAAGGTAACCATCCTGGATGGTATAACCTCCACTGGTACTGGATGGCATAATCTCCACTGGTACTGGATGGCCCTAGCTGAAGGATCTTATAAATTTCACCAAAGTCATGATAGGTCTCATACTCATCTTTTATCCGATCGAATCCTATAACTTCGATGCTAATAGTACTCAACAACAAAGACTTACGGCTTAGGGCGTCTGCTACCTTATTTTCTATACCGGCACGGTGTTTCAGGACAAAAGTGTATGCCTAAATGTATTCAACCTATTTGTCGTGCCTAGAATTTAGCTTCTTTTGGGAGTTCAGAAATCGGAGTGCCTCATGATTAGAAAATAAGATAAACTCCTGCGGTAGTAAGTAATGTCTCCAATACTTAAGGGCTTGTACTACCGCATAGAAATCCTTATCATAGGTGGAATATCTAAGTTTAGCTTCATTTAGTTTTTCACTAAAGAAAGCTATGGGGTGATTTTCTTGGCTTAACACTCCACCTATGCCTACTCCCGACGCATCGCACGCAACCTCAAACACCTGAGAAAAGTCTGGAAGTCTAAGTATGGGTGCATGAGTCATCCTATCCTTAAGCTCTAGGAAGACCTTATTAGCTGACTTAGTCCACTCAAAATTATCCTTCCTAATACAATCAGTGATAGGTGCGACGATGATGCTAAATCCTCTAATGAATCTCCTGTAAAAGATTGCTAGGCCATGGAAGCTAGGAACATCGTGGACGTTCATGGGTACTGACCACTCTACGACCAACCTAACCTTTTCAGGATCTGCTGAAACACCTTCTGGGGTTACCACAAAACCTAGAAAGATAACCCTATGCATCACGAAATCACACTTCTTAAGGTTTGCATATAGGCTATTCTCTCTAAGGGTCTGACAGATTAATCTGAGATGGTTAAGATGGTCCTCTTTGGTCTTGCTATAAATTAATATATCATCAAAATAGACCACTAAGAATTTTCTCGTGTACTCTTTCAGGACCTGGGTCATGATTCTCATGAATGTGCTAGGTGCGTTTGACAGCCCAAAAGGCATCACGACCCACTCAAACAGACCATCTCTAGTCTTAAATGCAGTCTTTCACTCATCCCCTGGTCTAATTCTAACATGATGGTAGCCACTCTTAAGGTCTATTTTGGAAAAGATAGTGCCACCCGCTATCATGTCCAACATGTCATCTAGTCTGGGGATAGGGAACCTATACTTGATAGTGATTTTATTGATGGCCCTACTGTCCATGCACATTCTCCAGGTACCACCCTTCTTAGGGGTTAATAGTGCAGGAACTACACAAGGACTTAAGCTCTCCCTAATGAAACCTTTCCTAAGTAATTCTCCCACTTGTTTTTGTAGTTCTTGATGCTCAGTGGAGTTCATCCTATAATGGGAAAGGTTTGGGAGGGTGGATCCTGGGATTAGGTCAATGGCATGTTGGATGTTTCTCAGGGATGGTAACTGATCAGGCAATTCTTCAAGGAAGACATCCTTAAACTCCTCTTGGATCTCAATTACTTCTGGGGGTTGTTTCTTTTGGAATGATTCATAGATCTCTTTAGTGGTCAAAATCCAAACATGATTACCCTCAGTGATGTCCTTTTCTAATTCCTTAGCTTTAATCAGATTAACTCTTGGCTTGCTATCCTTAAGGTTGCTAGATCCTTTCTTGATTGGGTCCCTAGGTGGAGTTGGATGTATCATATACTTGTTCCCATTGTGTTTAAAAGAGCAGATGTTGGATTGACTAAACAAGGTGGCATCGTGATCGTAAAGCCAAGGTCGACCTAATATAATACTACTAACACCCATAGGAATTACATCGCACCAGACCTTTTCCTCATAATTTTGCAATTTGATTAGTATTTAGCATCTGGACTTGATTGGGATAGATGTGGAATCTACCCACGAGACCTTATAGGGACTAGGATGGGAAACTATGGTCAATCCTAATGACTTAACTGTATTGGTAGAGACGACATTGACACAACTCCCGCTATCCACTATGATCTTGAGCACCTTATCCCCTATCTTAACAAAAGTCTGTAGGATGTTAGTCCTATGCCAATCTTTCTGGTCCTTAGTTTGAGTCTGGGTCAAGATACATCTAACCACTCCTAGTAGGTCTTTAGACTCAAATGTTTCCTCCTCTCCATCGTACTCATCTATCATATGGGTATCAGCCTCATAGACCTCTCCCTCAGGCTCAACTAGGGACTCGGATTCAGTCTTAGGTAACTCATCTATATGAAGGGATCTGACTGGGCACTGGCTGATCATATGTCCCGATTTGTTGCATCTAAAACATTTGATCTGGGGGTTGGAATTTCTTTGGACCTCTACAGATTTACCCTTATCCTCTCTCTAGGGTATAGGGGTACTATTCTGGGGTCGACTCAACTCAGTTCGTCTTGTACTGGGTCGGCTAGTGTTGGGTCGACTCGAGAAAGTCTGGCGGGGGTTTGAGTACTGGGTAGGTTGGGACGACTAGGATGGGCCTGGCTAGATCCTGGATATGGGCTAGGGCTCTTGGTAGCCTCTGATCTACGATAGGATGTCCCTCTCTAAAAACGTTCATAATCCCTAGCAACTTGGTAAGCTTCTTCTAAATCGTGTACCCTTCTTAGGTAGAGTTCTCTTTGAATATCTGCTCTCAGGCCATACCTAAACTTGGATAGGCTGACTTCCTCAAACTGAACGATATTACACCTCATGGTATACTCTTGGAATGTAGCAATGTATTCATTCACAGTTTTACTATCCTGAATTAATCCCTGCCATTGGTCCAATAGGCTCTATTCATACGATGTGGGGACATAATTGGATCTAAGTCTAGCCTTCATGGCGTGCCAGTGACTATGGGGTCTTCCCTCTAATAATTGCCTTCGCTCTAAAGTGGCCCAGTATAACCTAGCATGTTGTACTAACTTGAGCTTGGCAAACTTAAACTTACACTCTTCAGACATGTTGTACCATTCAAAGTATTGGTCTATCCCTTCCTCCCAATCTAGGTAGTCCTTAGGGTCCATAGAGCCATCGAAAGTAGGTGCTTCAAGTCTGACACTTCTAAGGGCTCTTTCTTCTTGGTCTACTGCCTCATGATTGGGTCTCCTAGGGAGGACATCTAGGACTAGATCAGGTCGAAGTGGTCTCCTAGGGTTTGGCCTTATGTAGAGGTCAGGCTGTTGGGCTCTCCTAGGATGAGGTGGGGTCTCATGATCAGACTCAGTGTGGGGCTCACGGGCTTCTTCTAGGATGCCCAACCTAGTTTTGACTTGATCGAACCTGGACCCTAATCTAGCCTCAGATTGCTTGATGTCTTGGTTCATTCGGGCTAGTTGTTCAGTGATGATCCTTAAGTGATCATCAATGCTTTGATTAGCCATGGGTTCAGCCTGTAATGGAGGTGGTGACGGGTGAAAAGATGCTCCTGATCTAGTGCACATGCAAGCATAATCAAGCATACAAGACTCAGACTGACTCAGACTACAGTATGCTAGACTTAGTCATCCAGAGTAAAGGATTTGGCTTAATGCAAGCCAATCTAACAGTAACTCTTCAATTGGCCAGTTGGGATAGGTGGAAGGGAGGAGGCTCATCCTGCAAATTGCAGGTGCCTAATTAGAATAACCCCAACACTCCGTTTAAGCCATTTGACATTTGACCTTCCTTCTAGACACTAATTTCAGAGCACACCCAGATTGACTTGTACTAGTCTCCTCCAATATACTAAACCGACTGTTGATGTCCCTAGCCCTCTAGGGCAAATGTCAATTAAGTTGCTACTCAGTTTTAGATTAGAGTCTTGGGATCGGAATGCACGGGTGGTTGTTTTGGACCAAGGAAGGGGTCTCAATCCCTCCCTTATCTAACATCAATGAAAGCCCTTAAGAGTAATTTAATGCAGATGAATGAAATGTAAAACATAAACCCTAATCCAGAAATATGTAAATAGCAATAAATCTTAGAAATTTTTTTTCACAAATCAAATTAAATCCTCAAAAATTAACAAAATCTCAAGAATTTTATATTTTTTATGAGTAATCAGGCATGCAATTAATTCACAGATTGAATTAAATTCTCAAAAAATAACAAAAGGTACTTTAAATTATAGCAATCTAGAAAAATAAATTTTGTAATTTAATGATGTGTATGCAGGCAGAAACAATTCAATTAACAGATGATATACTGATAATAACGTGAATTAAAATTAAGCCCTAACTATGCTCTGATACCAAACTGATGCAGGATCGATTCGCATGCAAGTAATTTATTATTTTTTATTTTTTTAATGATTAATAATTGCAGTTGATTATTCTCCTAAAGTAATAGCCTAAGAGGGATTCAGAAAAATTCATAATAAATCTGCATGCGAAATAGTTCCTAAAAAATAAGGAAGAAGGACCGCCGAGGCTAAGAAGCCTCGGTAGGGCTTGCTCTCCTATAATAAAGTTACTAGTAGATTAGATGGGTATATCTGGCAAGAGGGGAAAGATCAAAGTGTTGAAGGGGTTGCTCTGCCTGACGGATGCGCCCTAAATGACCAAGCCTTGAGCCCATGGATCTGCGGCCAAGTATCCGCTGACCTGGATGACGATCACCTTGAATCCTAGATTCGTGGCTACTGAGGGATCTGCAAGATCACCATACAAGGGTTAAAGAATAATAGAGAAAATTTAGAATAGAGGCAAAGAGACAAGGAAGGAGTAGAGAAAGGGGAGGCCAACCAAGGGCTCTTGGGCATCCACTATTGGAAGACAAAGGTGGTGGCTAGGGTTTCCTGGAGACTTGGGATGTTGGCACGCGTAGGAGGAGGGAAACAAGAGCACTAGAGAACCAATTAACAAAAATCACAATAACTCAAAACTTGGATTGATTGATTAATAATAAAAGAGACATCATTCATACAAGAGGGTCTCTGCAGATATGTAAAGAGAGAAAAGAAAAAAAGGTGCCCTAATCAAATTTAGCATGAAATCTGCAGCATCCAGATGAGGAAGGTGATCTTCTAGATGCAATCAGCAGCAGCTGGATTCGGCATGAAATCTGTGGCGTCCAGATGAGGCAGGTGATCTTCTAGATATGATTGAGATGCAATCAACCGTAGCTTAATTTGGCATGAAATCTGCAGCATCCAGATGAGAAAGGTGATCTTCTAGATGCAATCAGCGGTAGATGGATTCGGCATGAAATCTGTGGCATCCAGATGAGAAAAATGATCATCCAGATTGGGAAGGTTGCTTGCTCTGCTAGGTAGCATGTGGGCTGCTCGAAGTAGGTGTGGCACCAACTTGAATTTAGCAACTGCTCTATCTGACTGTGATGGCCTTGTCTTCTGCTCCAATACTGATGTCTCCTCTTGTAAGCTGATGAACTTACTACAGGACTCACATTAAAATAAACTGAACTGGATAGGACTTAATTTAGAATAAAATGAACTAGACGAGACTCAAAATAAACTAAACTTTATTTTCCAACTCAAAACTTGAATCATAACTAATCAGATATCCACAGAGGGTTAAGAATCCTCTGTTTGATCCTGGTGCCCGCACCACTGAGGGAGAGGTCTATGAGGCTGATATCCATCTGATAGATGAGTACGATGGAGAGGAGGAAACATTTGATTCTGAAGATCTATTAGGAGTGGTTAGATGTATCTTGAACCAAACTCAAACTAAGGACCAGGAATCTTGGAGTATGACTAACATCCTATAGACTTTTGTTAAGATAGGGGATAAGGTGCTCAAGATAATAGTTGATAGCGGGAGTTGTGTCAATGCCGTTTTTGCCCATACAGTTAAATCACTAGGATTGACCACATTTCCTCATCCTAGTCCCTATAAGGTCTCGTGGGTAGATTCCACCTCTATCCTAATCAAGTCTAATGCCAAATACTAATCAAATTGCAAAATTATGAAGAAAAGATCGAGTGCGATGTAATTTCTATGGGTGTTGGTAGTATTATATTAGGTCAACCTTAGCTTTACGATCACGATGCCACCTTGTTTGGTCGATCCAACATCTGCTCTTTTAAACACAATGGAAACAAGTATGTAATACATCCAATTCCACCTAGGGACCCAATCAAGAAAGGATCTAGTAGCCTTAAGGATAGCAAGCCAAGAGTTAATCTGATTAAAGCTAAGAAATTAGAAAAGGACATCACTGAGGGTAACTCTATTTGGATTTTAACCACTAAAGAGATCTATAAATCAGTCCAAAAGGAATAACCCCCATAAGTAATTGAGACCCTAGAGAGTTTAAGGATGCCTACCCTGAAGAGTTGCATGATTAGTTACTACCCTTTAGAGACATCCAATATGCCATTGACCTGATCCCAAGATCCATCCTCCCAAACCTTCCCCATTATAGGATGAACCCCACTAGGCATCAAGAATTACAGAAATAAGTAGGAGAATTACTTAGGAAAGGTTTCATTAGGGAGAGCTTAAGTCCTTGTGTAGTTCCTACACTCTAACCCTTAAGAAGAATTGTACCTGAAGAATGTTCGTGGACAGTAGGGCCATCAACAAAATTACTATAAAAAATAGGTTCCCTATCCCCAGATTAGATGACATGTTAGACATGATGGTGAGTGCCACTATCTTTTCCAAAATAGACATTAAGAGTGGCTATCATCATGTTAAAATTAGACCAGGGAATGAGTAGAAGACTGCATTTAAGACTAGAGATGGTCTGTTTGAGTGGGTCGTGATGCCTTTTCAGCTTTCAAATGCACCTAGTACATTCATGAGAATCATGACCCAGGTCCTGAAAGAGTACATAGAAAAATTCTTAGTGGTCTATTTTGACGATATATTAATTTATAGCAAGACCAAAGAGGAGCATCTTAACCATCTCAGATTAATCTATCAGACCCTTAGAGAGAATAGCCTTTATGCAAACCTTAAGAAGTGTGATTTCATGACGCATAGGGTTATCTTTCTAGGTTTTGTGGTAACCCCAGAAGGTGTCTCAGTGGATCCTAAAAAGGTTAGGTCGATCGTAGAGTGGCCAGTACCCATTAATGTCCATGATGTACATAGCTTCATGGTCTAGCAACCTTTTACAGGAGATTCATTAGGGGATTTAGCACCATCATCGCACTCATCACTGATTGTATTAGGAAGGGTAATTTTGAGTTGACTAAGTCAGCTAATAAGGCCTTCCTAGAGCTTAAGGATAGGGATGTTAGGTTCATCAGCTACTTTTAAAAAATGCTATGGCATCTGTTAGGAACCAAACTTAATTTTTCTACAGCCTTTCACCTCCAAATGGATGGGCAAACTGAAGTGATGAACTATAGTCTAGGAAATCTTCTTAGGTACCTTGTAGGCTATTGGCCCAGATGGCAACCCAAGAGGGGGGGATGAATTGGGTTCTTTAAAAAATTTAACAATTAAAACTTAAAACCAATTAAGTTAACTAGCAAATCAATGCAACAATGTAAAGCACAATGAGAGAGAAATATAGAGAGATAAAGACAAAGGCACGATAAACACACAAAGATTTATAGTGGTTCGGTGTATCCCACACCTACGTCCACTCCCAAGCAACTCTTGGGCCAACACTATAATCCTCTGATTATAGTCGAGTTGTTTTACAAGCTCACAACTCCAACTTGTTGTTTTACACGGGATCACAACGAACCCAACAAGTTTTCACAGGCTCACCCGCACAAAACCTTAACCCAAGCTAAACTAGCTTGTCCCCCGAGGTAAACTACCTCAACTAATTCAATCCTCTGATTGAATTAGACAAACAATAAATCCATTAAGAGTTTATAACAATAACAACTCCTTAATTGAGCAAATAAGCAATGTAAGTAAATGGAAATAGAAAAGCCTGATTTCTGAAGCAATGTAGGGCTTGAGCTTTTCTTCTTTTCTTCTCTTCTCCTTCTCTTCTGAATTGAATGGAATTAGAACACTTGAAGAAATTTTGGTGAAGAAATGGTTGAAGATTTAGGACTTTTCTTCTTCTTCTTCAAAACTAGGGAAATCCTTTGAAATAGCTCTTTTGACGCTTTTTGGATTCCTCTTCTAACTCTCAATAGTGGATAGGCTTTGGCTCAGAAAATTTCTTGAAGTGGGATTTTTGATTACTCTTTCTTTCTTTTTGTTTCACTATTTTTTTTCGTTCTTGTTATTTCAAATGGTTCAATCCCATTTTATAGGCATTTCAATCCACAAGTAGGTGAAAAATAGCCATTGGAGTTGTCCTTGGATGAACCTTACCAAAAGCAAATAGATCTGTTAGAGGTTAGGTAAGAAAAATATCCATTGGAAAACTTAAAATTTCGTTTCTGATGTGGAGGTGTTGGCTCCAGGTCTTCATGTGTTGGCTCCAAATCGGATTTCCAAAAATAGTAATAAACAATCCATTAAGGTATCGGCTCCAAGATTTTTAAGTATCGCTCGGCGAGATCTGGAGTTGGCTCTAACTTTATGAAGGTGTCGGCTCTGCCAGTGTCCAAAAAATCGCTCTCTGTAACTGGTTTGGAGTTGGCTCCATACTCTGCAGGTGTCGACTCTAACTTTTCATATGTCAGCTCCAGAATTTTAGGTGTCGACTCCGAACCGTGCCAAAAAGAACACTGTTCTGATACTCTCTGGTGTCGGCTCCGAGGACATAAGGTGTCGACTCCAAGTTCTGAACTTACATAAATTCCATTAAATTCAACTTGAAACTAATTTTCTAAGTAACATATTGATGAATAACTGTTGACCCAATTGAGAATTTTGATGATTAACAAAACTATTTGAGTATAACATTTGAAGTTACAAATGATTTTGATTAAGTTGTTCAGCTTATAAGTCGATTTGATAATCAAAATTAAGAGTCAAATCAAATTCTGGTTCGAATCTAATGTCAAGGTAAGTTTGTAGACATTAGAGTCGATACATGGAATCACAGAGTCGACTCCGAAAAATGGCACAGACTTAGAGTCGACTCCGGAACTGCTAGAGCCGACTCCAACAGATAAGACAGAATGATGGATTTTCAAGCCACGGCTTAGAGTTGACTCCAGGACTGTTAGAGTCGACTCCAGAAGTTTTTTGTGTTGACCCTAGAAAAGTCAGAGACGACTCCAGATCGAGCGGATTAAAGAATTTCGAGTTAGAGCCGACTCCAAAAAAGTTAGAGCCGACTCCAGAATGTCAGACACGCTCCAGAACTGTCAGCATGTCTCTAAACTTTATCTTTATCTTTTTTAATCCCAACTGCTATTGCAATTTTTGATTCTAACCCTTCTTACACTTGCTTCTAATGGATAGTTTTAAACTATTTATGGATTAATCGGGATCTATAAAAAGAGGGTTTGTTGCATCCGAAAAAGGAGAACAAGAAGAGAAAAAGAGAGACAAAAAAGAAAAGAATAGAGAAAATCTGTGAAATCTATCAGAAAATCTAAAGAGAAAAAAGGAAAAACTCGAAAGGAAAGATCATATTGATTCCCCAAAAGAAAAGAGAGAGATTCCAAGCTTGTGTTGTTCTATTTCGAAGAAATCTCAAGGAAAGAAAGAAGCCCTAGTTTTCTGATCTTCTGAGTCTCAAGAGCATCTTGAAGGAAGATCCATTCAAAGGAAGAGAAGGAAGAAGCCACCAAGATCTGCGAATCAGGCTTTGATTCCTATCCTTTTATTTCTATATCATTATTGTATATTTGCTCATTGGAGGAGCTGTTTATCTTATAAGATAAATATTGTTTGCTGGGTCAATCTGGCGATTGATTCAGTTGAGGCTGTTAGCCTTGTGCAAGCATTAGCTTGTGGTGTTAGGTTTTGTGCTGGTGAGCCTTGAAAACTAGCTCGGTTCGTTGTGCACCTGGAAAAATAATAAGTTTGAGTTGTGAGCTTGGAAAATAATTCTGCTGTAATCAGATTGATTATAGTGTGGACCCAAGAGGTACTTGGGAGTGGACGTAGGTGTAGGTACACCGAACAACTATAAAATCTCCTGTGTTTGTCGTGATTGTCTCTTTATCCTTAACTCTCTATTTATGCATATTCTGTTTTAATTTGTGTGAATCTAAGTTTCTATTTTCGCTGGGGGCTATCTTTCAAAAGAGTTTAAATTTTTGAAAAACCCAATTCACCCCCCCTCTTGGGTTGCTATCTGGACCAACAATTGGTATCAGAGCTAGTGCTCCTTTGATTTGATCTAACGATCAAGAGTCAAAGATCCACATGGCAACTCAAGCTGGTTCATCTTTTTCCAAAGGCCAATCTACTAATAGACCACCCTTGTTTAATGGTTCAAACTATGATTATTGGAAGGCTAGAATGAAAATTTTCATTCAAGCACTTGACTATGATTTATGGAGCATTATAGTCAATGGACCACACACACCCACTGCTAGAGTTAATGGCATGGAGATTTCTAAATCAGAAACGGAATGGATGAACATGATAAAAAATTGGCACAACTCAATGCCAAAGCAATGAATGTTTTATACTGCTCATTAGATGCAAATGAATTCAATCGTATATCTATTTGCATTTCTGCTAAGGAAATCTGGGATAGACTTGAGGTTACCCATGAGGGAACAAATCAAGTCAAGGAATCCAAGATTAACATGCTAGTTCATAAGTATGAATTGTTTAAAATGGATGCATGTGAATCTATTGCTGATATGTTTACAAGATTTACTGATATAGTTAATGGTTTAAAAAGTCTTGGTAAATCTTATGATAATTCTGATCTTGTGAGAAAGGTTTTGCGTTCCTTGCTTAGGACTTGGGAAGCTAAAGTGACTGCAATACAAGAGGCAAAGGATCTAAGTACCCTACCCCTAGAAGAATTATTGGGATCCTTGATGACTCATGAGCTTCAAATTAAGAAACATGTTGATGATGATGAGTCAAAAAAGAAGAGGACTATGGCTCTTAAGATTTCTGAATATATGGAAGAGCCTCATGAATCTGAAGATGAAAGTGATGATGAGGATATGACACTCATCACAAGGAAATTTAAAAGATTCATGAAGAAGAAGAAGTTTGAAAAGAAAAAGCCCTTTGCAAGAAAAGATAAGGATAAGGGCAAAGAAAAAGAAATTATCTGCTTTGAATGTAAAAAGCTGGGTCATTTTAAATCTGAATGCCCTCAACTAAAGAAAGGCACCCGGAAATTCAAAAAGGCAATGATGGCCACATGGAGTGATTCGAAAAGCTCAAGTTCCGAAGAGAAAGAAAAGAGTGAAATGGCCAATCTATGCTTCATGGCAGACAATGATGAGGAGTGTCTTGCAGTCATCAGACTGAAAAGAAAATGGTATCTGGATAGTGGTTGCTCAAGACACATGACGGGTGACAAAGATCAATTCATCACCCTTGAATCAAAAAGAGGTGGAGTAGTTACTTTTGGTGATAATGGTCAAGGCCATATCATGGGTATTGATAAGATTCAAATTACTCCATCTACTCATATTGATAATGTTTTATATGTCGATGGACTTAAATACAATTTGATAAGTATTAGCCAACTGTGTGACAAAGGTTTCAATGTTTCCTTTGAATCTTTTGTTTGCACTGTTACTAATCTCATTGATAACAGCATTATTCTTGTTGGTAAACGTTATGGCAATGCGTACTTAATTGATTTGAGTAATTTATCTCCAAGTAATCATTGCTTAGTTGCTAATAATGCTAAGATGAATGAGATTGGTTAGCTATGGCACCGTAGATTAGGTCATGCAAGCACACACCTAATTTCTAAATTATTAAAAATGGATTTAGTTAAAGGTATTCCTAGCTTAAATTTTGAAAATAGTCGAATATGTGATGCATGTCAATTTGGAAAACAAACAAGAACTTCTTTCAAATCTAAGAATGTTGTTTCAACTACTAGGCCACTAGAGCTACTACACATGGACCTTTTTGGACCTACTAGAACCACAAGTCTAGGAGAAAGAAATATGGTCTTGTGATAGTAGATGATTACTCTAGATTCACTTGGGTAATGTTTTTGGCTCACAAAGATGAGACTTTCTCAATATTCATGAAATTCGTTAAGAAAGTCACTAATGAGAAAAATACTACCATAGTGTCTATTAGAAGTGATCATGGAACTGAATTTGAAAATCACTTATTTGAAAAATTCTGTTTTGAAAAAGGCATACATCACAACTTTTCAGCACCTAGAACACCTCAACAAAATGGAGTTGTAGAAAGAAAGAATCGGACTTTAGAAGACATGGCCCGTACCATGCTATGTGAAAGCCAACTTTCAAAATATTTTTGGGCGGAAGCTATAAACACAGCATGTTACATCCTAAATAGAGCCTGATTAGACCTATCCTTAAGAAGACTCCCTATAAACTATGGCATAATAGAAAACCAAATTTAAGTTATTTTCATGCATTTGGTTGTAAATATTTTATTCATAACAATGGTAAGGATAATCTTGGGAAGTTTGATGCAAAGTCTGATGAAGGTATTTTCCTAGGATATTCTACATCTAGCAAGGCATATAGAGTATTTAATAAGAGAAGCTTAGTTGTAGAAGAATCCATTCATATAGTATTTGATGAGTCTTTAGCATCAAGTTCAGATAAAATTGATGATGAGGAAGATACATCTTTGATTGAAAGAGATATTGAAAAATTAAATGTATCTTCAGATCAAGAACCTGAAGTTAAGGATGATGACTCACCTAAGGATGATGGTATTGATATTACTCATAATGATAAAGATCTACCTAGAGATTGGAGATATGCTTATGGTCATCCTAAGGACCTAATCATAGGTGATCCATCTCAAGGTGTAAGGACTAGATCATCAATGAGAGATATCAATAATCATCTTGCATTTGTATCTCATATAGAACCTAAAACTATAGAGGAAGCTGAGAAAGATAGTTATTGGATGTTAGCAATGCAGGAAGAGTTAAACCAATTCACTAGGAACCAAGTTTGGACCCTAGTAGATAGACCTAAAAACTACCCTATAATAGGATCTAAATGGGTTTTTAGAAATAAATTGGATGAAAATGGATTGGTAATTAGAAATAAGGCTAGATTAGTTGCAAAAGGATATAATCAAGAAGAAGGTATAGATTTTGATGAAACTTTTGCACCTGTTGCTAGATTAGAAGCCATTAGGCTACTACTTGCATTTGCATGTCATATGAATTTCAACTTATTTCAAATGGATGTTAAAAGTGCATTTCTAAATGGTTTTATAAATGAGGAAGTTTATGTTGAACAACCTCCTGGTTTTGAAGATCATGAATTTCAAACCACGTCTTCAAACTACACAAAGCACTTTATGGTTTAAAGCAAGCACCTAGAGCTTGGTATGATAGATTAAGTAAATTTTTAATTAAAAATAATTTTTTAGAGGAAATGTTGATAAAACCTTGTTTTTAAAAAGAAAAGAAAAGAATTTATTAATTGTTCAAATTTACGTTGATGACATTATATTTGGTGCTACTAACAATCTCCTTTGTCAAGAATTTGCTAAGTTAATGCAGGGAGAATTCGAGATGAGCATGATGGGAGAACTAAACTTCTTCCTTGGACTTCAAATCAAACAAGAGAAAGCGGGGATTTTCATTAACCAAATAAAGTACACAAAGGAAATACTCAAGAAATTTGGTATGGAATCTGCTAAACTTCTTGGTACGCCAATGAGTCCCTCATGCAAGCTGGATAAGGATGAAGAAGGTAAGAATATAGATCAGAAGCATTACAGAGGTATGATCGGATCACTTCTTTACCTAACTGCAAGTAGGCCAGATATCATGTTTTGTTTGCTTATGTGCAAGATATCAATAATCCTAAGGAATCACATTTATTTGCTGTTAAAAGATCTTTAGATACTTAAATGGAACTAAAAATGTAGGATTATGGTATTCTAGAGACTCAATCTTAAAATTGATTGCTTATTCTGATTCTGACTATGCTGGTTGTAAATTAGATAGAAAGAGTACAAGTGGGGCATGCCAACTTTTAGGAAGTAACTTAATCTCTTGGTTTAGCAAGAAGCAAAATTCGGTTGCATTATCCACTGCTGAGGCACAGTATGTTGCAGCTGGAAGTTGCTGTGCTCAAATCCTTTGGATTAAGCGACAACTTAAAGATTATGGTATCACACTTGATAAAATTCCTATTAAATGTGATAATACTAGTGCTATTAATCTAACTAAGAATCCAATTCAACATTCAAGAACTAAACACATTGAAATTAGACATCACTTTATTAGAGAACATGTAACTAACAAAGATGTTTGTCTTGAATATGTTAATACTAATGATCAATTAGCTGATATTTTACCAAACCTTTGAGTGAGGAAAGATTTTGTTATCTTAGAGGAGAATTAGGAGTTTGTGATCCTTTAGAATGATTTTCTGAAACTCTTAAGGACAACAACTATCTAGACTTCATTAATTTCTTGAAAATCCTCTATGTCCAATAAGGAAAATTATCTAGAAATTTGATTTATTGTTTCCCCAATTGTTAAGGAACACTTATCTAGAGTTTGATGATTAATTTGATTAGTTTCAGATCCTTGAAATTCGAATTTTTCACTGAAACTGTTGTGGAGTCGACACCTGCAGTTTGTGGAGTGGACACCTTCATATTTTGATGTTCTGTCTGGGCAATTAGAGCCGACTCTGGCTTTGTAGAGCCAACTCTAATTCGAGCGCTGACAGATTCTCTGGTTCAGAGCCGACACCTCGTTTTTGGGAGTCGACTCTAAGTAGAACTAGGTCAAAATATAAAAGGGCGGAGTCGACCCCAAACGAAACCTATCGTCTCCTAAACCCCTCCAAACCGTTCCAAACTGATTTCAATCCCTCCAAATCCCTCAAATCTCTCAATAACTCATTCCAATCGAATCCCATGGCTCCCAAAAGGTGTGCTATCATTGGTGGTTCGACTATTCCGATGAAGCGCCATTCAAATCGGAGGCAACCGTCGTCATCTTCTTCATCTGCCACTCAGGATGACTCTCCACCCTCATCATCTTCTCCACGAGTAGACCAATTAGCGGGTAAGGCCATTACTACTGGAAGAAAAATAGATTTTGACTTTTTTGCTTCGGAGGGCTTCGCCATTGGTCGTTTGTTGAAAGAAATGGGATGGGAGAAGGTCTGTTCTTTGGATGTCCCTACATACCCTGCCCTAGTGAGAGAATTTTATAATGATTTATGTAGAGGAGAGGGAGGCTTAGTAAGTTTTGTAAGAGGAACTAAAGTGATTATCACGGCTGAAACTCTTGGAAATCTATTGGAGATGCCTACCATTGGTCTAGTTGAATATCAACATGATAACAGAGGAGGTGCCCTATCAAGGATGTTAGGGAAAGAAGTTTCTAAGTTTGAAGAAATCTTGGCTAATCAACTTAATTTGAACTTAGATTACTTCACAATATTTGTGGAAGTATTTTATTTCCTAAAATCGGAAGGTTTGAGTATGTCTCGGAGCGAGACATCTTATTGATGGACTGTATTCTCACTGGAAGACCTGTTAACCTTGCCGGTATGATGATTGGTTATATGGCAGAAGCAGCAACTAAGAAAAGATCAACACGGCCGTATGGTATGATACTAACCTTAGTCTTTAGAAGCCAAGGTGTACTTATAATGGATAATGAGCCACTAAGAAAATTAAGGCATACAGATTACTATAGTGTCTCTACAATTCACCGGATGGGCTTCAGAAAAGAAAATAGAAATTGGATAAAAAGAGGACAAGAGGCTAGAGCTGAAGAAGTTAGAGTTGAGGAGGTCAGAGGAGAGGATATTCCTGGACCATCTGCTGGACCATCTACTGCTGGACCCTCAGTGGCTGGACCTAGCACTCACCCTCCACATCAGTCAGCATTGGCATCTGGAAGATTTTCTGAGGAGCAAAGCTTTACTGGCTGAGTATGATAGTCAAAGGACAAATGATATGTGTCAGTTGAGAGAGGAGTTCAATCAGTTGAAGGAAAGATCAATTCAAGGCTTGACATGATTTCTTTTTCCATTAGCAATTCAGTAGAATCCTTTAGCGCTGATCTTCATAAGATTTTTGAAAGGATGGAAGGAATTGCAGACGGTTCTGGAACTTATCTTCATGCTACCAGTCAGCTAAAGAAAGATATCGACCTCGCCGTTTCTCAAATTGAAGCTTGTCTTGAAAGTTTTAAGAAGACTCAAAAAGATGATATTATGGAAATGATTGGACATTTAAAGAAAATTATGTATAAGCATGTTTGATTTTGATATCCTATCTTAGGTTGTATTTTAGGATTTCTTGCTTTCTTGCTTTAATAGCATGTACCTAGGAATTACATATTTGAATATGTCACTTTACTGTAACACATGTAATGAATCTTGCTTTGGAATACAATTACACTTTTATTGCAAATTTGTCTATGATTGATTGATTGAAATTCAATGAATGAGTTTACTATCTCTATGATTAATTGAACCAACAACCCCGCTCTGATAATTCAAACTTTTTTTGCTGATAACAAAAAGGGGGAGAGATAATTGTATATGCATAAAAGAAATAAGAATGAACGAATATAAGGAGTATAAGTATAAGATTTCAATCTTTTGGCATATCAAAAAGGGGGAGAGAAATTTTGAGATTCTAATCAAAAATGATTCAATTGAATTCAATTTATCTACATAGAGAGAGTTATTCAATGCAGGAGGAGCTTAATA
>UESW01002193.1:2500-7500 GCA_900491605.1 Calamus simplicifolius | reverse complement strand
GGGTTTCGGGTTTCGGGTTTCGGGTTTCGGGTTTCGGGTTTCGGGTTTCGGGTTTCGGGTTTCGGGTTTCGGGTTTCGGGTTTCGGGTTTCGGGTTTCGGGTTTCGGGTTTCGGGTTTCGGGTTTCGGGTTTCGGGTTTCGGGTTTCGGGTTTCGGGTTTCGGGTTTCGGGTTTCGGGTTTCGGGGGGTTTCGGGTTTCGGGTTTCGGGTTTCGGGTTTCGGGTTTCGGGTTTCGGGTTTCGGGTTTCGGGTTTCGGGTTTCGGGTTTCGGGTTTCGGGTTTCGGGTTTCGGGTTTCGGGTTTCGGGTTTCGGGTTTCGGGTTTCGGGGGTTTCGGGTTTCGGGTTTCGGGTTTCGGGTTTTTCGGGTTTCGGGTTTCGGGTTTCGGGTTTCGGGTTTCGGGTTTCGGGTTTCGGGTTTCGGGTTTCGGGTTTCGGGTTTCGGGTTTCGGGTTTCGGGTTTCGGGTTTCGGGTTTTTCGGGTTTCGGGTTTCGGGTTTCGGGTTTCGGGTTTCGGGTTTCGGGTTTCGGGTTTCGGGTTTCGGGTTTCGGGTTTCGGGTTTCGGGTTTCGGGTTTCGGGTTTCGGGTTTCGGGTTTCGGGTTTCGGGTTTCGGGTTTCGGGTTTCGGGTTTCGGGTTTCGGGTTTCGGGTTTCGGGTTTCGGGTTTCGGGTTTCGGGTTTCGGGTTTCGGGTTTCGGGTTTCGGGTTTCGGGTTTCGGGTTTCGGGTTTCGGGTTTCGGGTTTCGGGTTTCGGGTTTCGGGTTTCGGGTTTCGGGTTTCGGGTTTCGGGTTTCGGGTTTCGGGTTTCGGGTTTCGGGTTTCGGGTTTCGGGTTTCGGGGGTTTCGGGTTTCGGGTTTCGGGGTTTCGGGTTTCGGGTTTCGGGTTTCGGGTTTCGGGTTTCGGGTTTCGGGTTTCGGGTTTCGGGTTTCGGGTTTCGGGTTTCGGGTTTCGGGTTTCGGGTTTCGGGTTTCGGGTTTCGGGTTTCGGGTTTCGGGTTTCGGGTTTCGGGTTTCGGGTTTCGGGTTTCGGGTTTCGGGTTTCGGGTTTCGGGTTTCGGGTTTCGGGTTTCGGGTTTCGGGTTTCGGGTTTCGGGTTTCGGGTTTCGGGTTTCGGGTTTCGGGTTTCGGGTTTCGGGTTTCGGGTTTCGGGTTTCGGGTTTCGGGTTTCGGGTTTCGGGTTTCGGGTTTCGGGTTTCGGGTTTCGGGTTTCGGGTTTCGGGTTTCGGGTTTGGGTTTCGGGTTTCGGGTTTCGGGTTTCGGGTTTCGGGTTTCGGGTTTCGGGTTTCGGGTTTCGGGTTTCGGGTTTCGGGTTTCGGGTTTCGGGTTTCGGGTTTCGGGTTTCGGGTTTCGGGTTTCGGGTTTCGGGTTTCGGGTTTCGGGTTTCGGGTTTCGGGTTTCGGGTTTCGGGTTTCGGGTTTCGGGTTTCGGGTTTCGGGTTTCGGGTTTCGGGTTTCGGGTTTCGGGTTTCGGGTTTCGGGTTTCGGGTTTCGGGTTTCGGGTTTCGGGTTTCGGGTTTCGGGTTTCGGGTTTCGGGTTTCGGGTTTCGGGTTTCGGGTTTCGGGTTTCGGGTTTCGGGTTTCGGGTTTCGGGTTTCGGGTTTCGGGTTTCGGGTTTCGGGTTTCGGGTTTCGGGTTTCGGGTTTCGGGTTTCGGGTTTCGGGTTTCGGGTTTCGGGTTTCGGGGGTTTCGGGTTTCGGGTTTCGGGTTTCGGGTTTCGGGTTTCGGGTTTCGGGTTTCGGGTTTCGGGTTTCGGGTTTCGGGTTTCGGGTTTCGGGTTTCGGGTTTCGGGGGTTTCGGGTTTCGGGTTCGGGTTTCGGGTTTCGGGTTTCGGGTTTCGGGTTTCGGGTTTCGGGTTTCGGGTTTCGGGTTTCGGGTTTCGGGTTTCGGGTTTCGGGTTTCGGGTTTCGGGTTTCGGGTTTCGGGTTTCGGGTTTCGGGTTTCGGGTTTCGGGTTTCGGGTTTCGGGTTTCGGGTTTCGGGTTTCGGGTTTCGGGTTTCGGGTTTCGGGTTTCGGGTTTCGGGTTTCGGGTTTCGGGTTTCGGGTTTCGGGTTTCGGGGGTTTCGGGTTTCGGGTTTCGGGTTTCGGGTTTCGGGTTTCGGGTTTCGGGTTTCGGGTTTCGGGTTTCGGGTTTCGGGTTTCGGGTTTCGGGTTTCGGGTTTCGGGTTTCGGGTTTCGGGTTTCGGGTTTCGGGTTTCGGGTTTCGGGTTTCGGGTTTCGGGTTTCGGGTTTCGGGTTTCGGGTTTCGGGTTTCGGGTTTCGGGTTTCGGGTTTCGGGTTTCGGGTTTCGGGTTTCGGGTTTCGGGTTTCGGGTTTCGGGTTTCGGGTTTCGGGTTTCGGGTTTCGGGTTTCGGGTTTCGGGTTTCGGGTTTCGGGTTTCGGGGGTTTCGGGTTTCGGGTTTCGGGTTTCGGGTTTCGGGTTTCGGGTTTCGGGTTTCGGGTTTCGGGTTTCGGGTTTCGGGTTTCGGGTTTCGGGTTTCGGGTTTCGGGTTTCGGGTTTCGGGTTTCGGGTTTCGGGGGTTTCGGGTTTCGGGTTTCGGGTTTCGGGTTTCGGGTTTCGGGTTTCGGGTTTCGGGTTTCGGGTTTCGGGTTTCGGGTTTCGGGTTTCGGGTTTTTCGGGTTTCGGGTTTCGGGTTTCGGGTTTCGGGTTTCGGGTTTCGGGTTTCGGGTTTCGGGTTTCGGGTTTCGGGTTTCGGGTTTCGGGTTTCGGGTTTCGGGTTTCGGGTTTCGGGTTTCGGGTTTCGGGTTTCGGGTTTCGGGTTTCGGGTTTCGGGTTTCGGGTTTCGGGTTTCGGGTTTCGGGTTTCGGGTTTCGGGTTTCGGGTTTCGGGTTTCGGGTTTCGGGTTTCGGGTTTCGGGTTTCGGGTTTCGGGTTTCGGGTTTCGGGTTTCGGGTTTCGGGTTTCGGGTTTCGGGTTTCGGGTTTCGGGTTTCGGGTTTCGGGTTTCGGGTTTCGGGTTTCGGGTTTCGGGTTTCGGGTTTCGGGTTTCGGGTTTCGGGTTTCGGGTTTCGGGTTTCGGGTTTCGGGTTTCGGGTTTCGGGTTTCGGGTTTCGGGTTTCGGGTTTCGGGTTTCGGGTTTCGGGTTTCGGGTTTCGGGTTTCGGGTTTCGGGTTTCGGGTTTCGGGTTTCGGGTTTCGGGTTTCGGGTTTCGGGTTTGGGTTTCGGGTTTCGGGGGTTTCGGGTTTCGGGTTTCGGGTTTCGGGTTTCGGGTTTCGGGTTTCGGGGGTTTCGGGTTTCGGGTTTCGGGTTTCGGGTTTCGGGTTTCGGGTTTTTCGGGTTTCGGGTTTCGGTTTCGGGTTTCGGGTTTCGGGTTTCGGGTTTCGGGTTTCGGGTTTCGGGTTTCGGGTTTCGGGTTTCGGGGGTTTCGGGTTTCGGGTTTCGGGTTTCGGGTTTCGGGTTTCGGGTTTCGGGTTTCGGGTTTCGGGTTTCGGGTTTCGGGTTTCGGGTTTCGGGTTTCGGGTTTCGGGTTTCGGGTTTCGGGTTTTTCGGGTTTCGGGTTTTTTCGGGTTTCGGGTTTCGGGTTTCGGGTTTCGGGTTTCGGGTTTCGGGTTTCGGGTTTCGGGTTTCGGGTTTCGGGTTTCGGGTTTCGGGTTTCGGGTTTCGGGTTTCGGGTTTCGGGTTTCGGGTTTCGGGTTTCGGGTTTCGGGTTTCGGGTTTCGGGTTTCGGGTTTCGGGTTTCGGGTTTCGGGTTTCGGGGGTTTCGGGTTTCGGGTTTCGGGTTTCGGGTTTCGGGTTTCGGGTTTCGGGTTTCGGGTTTCGGGTTTCGGGTTTCGGGTTTCGGGTTTCGGGTTTCGGGTTTCGGGTTTCGGGTTTCGGGTTTCGGGTTTCGGGTTTCGGGTTTCGGGGGTTTCGGGTTTCGGGTTTCGGGTTTCGGGTTTCGGGTTTCGGGTTTCGGGTTTCGGGTTTCGGGTTTCGGGTTTCGGGTTTCGGGTTTCGGGTTTCGGGTTTCGGGTTTCGGGTTTCGGGTTTCGGGTTTCGGGTTTCGGGTTTCGGGTTTCGGGTTTCGGGTTTCGGGTTTCGGGTTTCGGGTTTCGGGTTTCGGGTTTCGGTTTCGGGTTTCGGGTTTCGGGTTTCGGGTTTCGGGTTTCGGGTTTCGGGTTTCGGGTTTCGGGTTTCGGGTTTCGGGTTTCGGGTTTCGGGTTTCGGGTTTCGGGTTTCGGGTTTCGGGTTTCGGGTTTCGGGTTTCGGGTTTCGGGTTTCGGGTTTCGGGTTTCGGGTTTCGGGTTTCGGGTTTCGGGTTTCGGGTTTCGGGTTTCGGGTTTCGGGTTTTTCGGGTTTCGGGTTTCGGGTTTCGGGTTTCGGGTTTCGGGTTTCGGGTTTCGGGTTTCGGGTTTCGGGTTTCGGGTTTCGGGTTTCGGGTTTCGGGTTTCGGGTTTCGGGTTTCGGGTTTCGGGTTTCGGGTTTCGGGTTTCGGGTTTCGGGTTTCGGGTTTCGGGTTTCGGGTTTCGGGTTTCGGGTTTCGGGTTTCGGGTTTCGGGTTTCGGGTTTCGGGTTTCGGGTTTCGGGTTTCGGGTTTCGGGTTTCGGGTTTCGGGTTTCGGGTTTCGGGTTTCGGGTTTCGGGTTTCGGGTTTCGGGTTTCGGGTTTCGGGTTTCGGGTTTCGGGTTTCGGGTTTCGGGTTTCGGGTTTCGGGTTTCGGGTTTCGGGTTTCGGGTTTTTCGGGTTTCGGGTTTCGGGTTTCGGGTTTCGGGTTTCGGGTTTCGGGTTTCGGGTTTCGGGTTTCGGGTTTCGGGTTTCGGGTTTCGGGTTTCGGGTTTCGGGTTTCGGGTTTCGGGTTTCGGGTTTCGGGTTTCGGGTTTCGGGTTTCGGGTTTCGGGTTTCGGGTTTCGGGTTTCGGGTTTCGGGTTTCGGGTTTCGGGTTTCGGGTTTCGGGTTTCGGGTTTCGGGTTTCGGGTTTCGGGTTTCGGGTTTCGGGTTTTTCGGGTTTCGGGTTTCGGGTTTCGGGTTTCGGGTTTTTCGGGTTTCGGGGGTTTCGGGGGTTTCGGGTTTCGGGTTTCGGGTTTCGGG
>UESW01002192.1:245937-266455 GCA_900491605.1 Calamus simplicifolius | reverse complement strand
ATGCAAAATGAATTGAAATGTTAATCAGTTACAATTTGATGTTTATATATAAGGAGCTACTCAATGCAGGGGGAGCTTAACAAAAAGCTCATTTACAATCTTATGCACATTAAGTTTAATAATTCAATATTGATGGATTATATTGAACTCATGTACAATTTTAAAGTTTACATTGAACATTGGCATCAAAACCTTAATTTCAATGGTTTAAAGTTAAAATGACTATAATCCTTAGTTTGATTGAATTTTTGAATGCATATACTCAAAGTTTTTGTTATCATCAAAAAGGGGGAGATTGTTGACCCAATTGATGATTTTGATGATTAACAAAACTATTTGAGTATAATTTTTGAAGGCTCTGATGATTTTGATTTAGTGTTTCAGCCTATAAGACTATTGAAAGATCAAAATCAAGTTTACAATGTGTTCTGGATCGAATCTAATGTCTAGGTAAGAATTGCAGACATTAGAGTCGACTCCGAGAATCACAGAGCCGACTCCGGAACTGGCACGGTCATTAGAGTCGACTCCGAGACTGTGAGAGTCGACTCTCACAGACGGAGCAGAAAGTCGATTTTTCTGGCTCCAACCTAGAGTCGACTCCGGGTAAGTTAGAGTCGACTCCGGAAAAGCATCTTGTCGACCCCAGAAAAGCCAGAGACGACTCCGGAAATATCATTTTAAAACGCCTCGAGCTAGAGCCGACTCCAGAAAAGTTAGAGTCGACTCCAACCCACCTGGAACGAAAAACGAAGTTGCCAGATCAGCTCTAACGGTAACTTTCTATTTTTACTCATTTCTAACGGATATATTTTGATAGAAGGTACACTCCAACGGATAGTTTTATTCCAAAAGAGGTGTAAAAGAAATCTATAAAAAGGGGAGTCTATTGTTCAAAAAAAGAGAGAAAAGAGAAAAAAAAACGAAAAATCTGAAAAAATCTGAGATAGACAAATCCCATTTCAAAAATCCGTGAGCTTGAATCTTGAAAGGAAAACCTTCTAGCTCAAATCCACTCCACTCCAAAAGCCTCAAGAGGAATCCAAAGCGTTCAAAATCAAAGTCTTGGAGGATTTCCCAACTTGGAGAAAGGAGATTCGTTTCTTGCTTTTCAACCCTTCTCAACTGCTTCAACCACGAAGAATCGGAGCTGAGGCTTGATTCAATCCAGCAAGGAGAAGAAAAGAAGAAAAGAAGAAAAGATCAAAAGCCAACCTATCTACAAATCAGGCTTTTCTAAACCTTATTATTAATTTGTATATTTGCTCATTGAGGAGCTTTGTATTCACACACAATACTTATCTTATTTTTGCCTAGTTCAATCTGGGGGATTGAACTAGAGGAGGTAGTTTTACCTCGGGTTAAGCTTGTTTAAGCTTGGGTTAGTTGTGAGCCCGTGAAAAACAACGTGTAGGGTTTTGTGCTGGTAAGCCCGAGTAAAACCAGCTGGGTTCGTTGTGCACCCGGTAAAACAACAAGTTTGAGTTGTGAGCTTGGAAAACAACTCGGCTGTAATCTAGAGAGATTATAGTGTGGACCCAAGTGAATCTTGGGAGTGGACGTAGGTGTTGAATACACCGAACCACTATAAAATCTTTTGTGTTTGCAGTGTCTCATTGTCTCTTTATCTATCTCTATCTTACTCACTGCACTTTATAGTTATCTTGCATTTGCCCTCATTAATCTCAAGCAAACTATTTTAAAAAGGGCTAATTTTTTAAAGAACCCAATTCACCCCCCCCTTGGGTTGCCATCTGGGCCAACACAATAGCTGGGTGTCGTCACGCTAAAAGCTTCGGTGTTATCGCGTGAGTACTGGGATGTCGAAGGATTTTCCTTTCAGGTGTCACCGCGCTAGAGCTATGGAGTCGTTAGCCAAGATCTGGGGTGTCGTCGTGCTCAAGCTTCGATGTCCTTTGTGAGTACTGGATGTCGTAGGATTTTGCCTTTCGGGTGTCGCCGCGCTAGAGCTAAGGAGTCGTTAGCCAAGAGCTGGGGTGTCGTTGCGCTAAAAGCTTCGGTGTCATCGCATGAGTACTGGGATGTCGAAGGATTTTCGCCTTTAGGGGTTTGCTGCGCTAGAGCTAGGGAGTCGTTAGCCAAGAGCTGGGGTGTCATCGTGCTAAAATCTTCGGTGTCATCGCGTGGGTACTGAGATGACGAAGGATTTTACCTTTCGGGGTGTCGCCGCGCTAGATCTATGGAGTCGTTAGCCAAGAGCTTGGGTGTCGTCGCGCTAAAAGCTTCGGTATCGTAGCGTGAGTACTGGGATGTCGAAGGATTTCGCATTTTGGGTGTCGCGCGCTAGAGCTATGGAGTCGTTAGCCAAGAGCTGGGGTGTCGTCACGCTCAAAGCACGGTGTCCTTTCATGAGTACTGGGATATCGAAGGATTTCTCCTTTCGGATGTCGTCGCGCTGGAGCTATGGAGTCGTTAGCCAAGAGCTGGGGTGTCGTCGTGCTCAAAGCTTCAGTGTCCTTTCGTGAGTACTGGGCTATCGTAGGATTTCGCCTTTCGGGTGTCGCTGCACTAGAGCTAGGGAGTTGTTAGCCAAGAGCTGGGTGTCGTCGCGCTAAAAGCTTCGGTGTCCTTTCATGAGTACTGGGATGTCGAAGGATTTTGCCTTACGGGTGTCGCCGCGCTAGAGCTAGGGAGTCGTTAGCCAAAGCTGGGGTCGTCGCGCTAAAAGCTTCGGTGTCGTCGTGTGAGTACTAGGATGTCGAAGGATTTCGCCTTTCGGGTGTCCCCGCGCTAGAGCTATGGAGTCGTTAGCCAAGAGCTGGGGTGTCGTCGTGCTCAAAGCTTCGGTGTCCTTTCATGAGTACTGGGATGTCGAAGGATTTCGCCTTTCGGTGTCGCCACGCTAGAGCTAGGGAGTCGTTAGCCAAGAGCTGGGGTGTCGTCGCACTAAAAGCTTCGGTGTCCTTTCGTGAGTACTGGGATGTCGAAGGATTTCACCTTTCGGGTGTCGCCGTGCTAGAGCTATGGAGTCGTTAACCAAGAGCTGGGGAGTCATCGCGCTAAAAGCTTCGGTGTCGTCACGTGAGTACTGGGATGTCGAAGGATTTCGCTTTCGGGTGTCGCCGCGCTAGAGCTAGGGAGTCGTTAGCCAAGAGCTGGGTGTCGTCGCGCTAAAAGCTTCGGTGTCGTCGCGTGAGTACTGGGATGTCGAAGGATTTCGCCTTTCGGGTATTGCCACGCTAGAGCTATGGAGTCGTTAGCCAAGAGTTGGGGTGTCGTCGCGCTCAAAGCATCGGTGTCCTTTCGTGAGTACTGGGATGTTGAAGGATTTCTCCTTTCGGGTGTCGTCGCGCTAGAGCTATGGAGTTGTTAGCCAAGAGCTGGGGTGTCGTCGCGCTCAAAGCTTCGGTGTCCTTTCATGAGTACTGGATGTCATAGGATTTTGCCTTTGGGTATCGCCGCGCTAGAGCTGGGGAGTTGTTAGCCAAGAGCTAGGGTATCATCGCGCTAAAAGCACTTCATTTGACTGAAATAGATATCCTAGTCTGAAAGCACTTCATTTGCGACCAAGTCATCCTAGTAAGAAAGTTACGACACCCGTGTTTTATATATGCTCCTGTGTAAGTTGACTCAATACATAAGCATCAAATTCGTCCATCAAAGCTTCGAAAGGTGGTACAATTCTTTCCTTGTCCTCTCCGGTATTAATTGACTGCAAACAAGTCTGCCTGTTGCTTGAATCAGCTCTTGACCAGATTTTTCCTTGATCTTTTTGACTTCTTCTCGACTTCACTCTTTAATCTGTTCTCTCTTGGGTGACCTTTCATCCTAATTTGTTTAGGATCTTGAATTACAAGCTCTGTACCTGGTTTAGATGCGCAATTGGCATCCACGACAATTTGAATATAGGTGTTAGACCATTGTTGGGGAGATTGTTGAAAAATTGTTGCCCCAATCTTATTGATTTTGATGATTACCAAAAGCCATGAGTATATTAAAAGATGCAATGAATTTATTTACATGAGCAATGAATTTATTTAGAATAATCAATGAGTATGTTAAGTATGACTTTAATCAATTTGAAAGTAACTTCAAGCTCCATGTTTAAGCTTTCAAAAAGAAATTTTTATACTTCATATCTCAATCAATGAGTTTTTGGAACATTTCTTGAATTGATTCTAATGACAATTTTATTGTATTCAAGTCAAAAATTGATTTAAAATTAATCTGGAACGAATTTCAAAGTCAATCAGAAAATTCTCTGATTTTTGATACGTTCCGGAGCCGACTCTAGAGTTTCAGAGTCGACTCCACTCAGTATACATGTCTGTTTGTCTCGAGTCGACCTCTGTGATTTCTCGAGTCGACCCCCGATTTTGTCGAGCCGACTCCATGACTGTGTGAGTCGACTCCGCTCAGACACCAGAGAATTATTTTTCTGAGCACTTCTCGAGTCGACCCCTTGCTTTTCATGAGTCGACCCCCGACTGTCAGGAGTCGACACCTTATTTTCGTTGAGTCGACCCTTAACTTTCTGAATATTTCTATTTTTGGTATCGCGTCTTCGAGCCGACTCGCCTAAAGCTGGAGCCGACTCCAACAAATCTGGGCGTGATTTTTCTGAATGCCAACTCAGCGTCAACGGTAAGATTTTTCAATAACGGCTAGATTTCTTTGTTCTAACGACTATATTTTGCAGAGTCTATAAATAGAGAGGCCGTTTTCAAATCAAGAGAGAAATACAAATCAAGAGAAAAAGAAAAATCTTTCAGAAAAAGAAGAAAAACAGAGCGTCATTTGAAAAATCCGAGATTCAAAAATAGAGTGAAAGAAAAGGCGTGAAATCAAAGGAGACTTCATCTGTGCTCAAGTTCATCAATCCAAGAAAGTCTAGAAGAAAATCCAAGAGCCATTCAAGAGCAAATCAAGAGATTTTCAACATTCAAAGAAAGGAAGAAAAGCTCAAATCAACTCCAACATTCAATCCGTGAAGAATCTGAGCTGAGGCCCGATTCCACACTTCAAAGGAGTTGAGGAAAGAAGAAAAGAAGAAAAGCCTGCACTCAAATCAAATCTAAACAGGCTCTTCTAAACCTTGCTTTTATTTTGAAATATCTGCTCTAAAGGAGCTGTTTTGTATTAAACTACATTTTTATCTTGTGTTTGCTAATTCAATCAGAGGGTTGAATTAGTGGAGGTTGTTACCTCCACAAGCTAAGGTTAGCTTGTGTGTTGGGTTTTGTGCTGGTGAGCCCGTGTAAAACCGGCTGGGTTCGTTGTGATCCCGGAAAACAACAAGTTTGGGTTGTGAGCTTGTAAAACAACTCGACTGTAATCGAGGAGATTATAGTGTGGACCCAAGTGGAGCTTGGGAGTGGACGTAGGTGTTGGATACACCGAACCACTATAAAATTTTGTGTTTGCCGTGCTTATTTATCTCTCTCTTGCTATCGTGCTTTAACTTGAATTAATTGTTTGCATCCTCTCATCAATAGTTTAAATTATTTAAAAGGCTTAATTTTTAAAGAACCCAATTCACCCCCCCTCTTGGGTTGCCATCTGGGCCAACAATTGGTATCAGAGCTTGTGCTCATTTGTTTTTGATTGATCACACGATCAAGAGCGAAAGATCCAAATGGCAACACAAGCCAGCTCAAGTTTTGCTGAGGGTCATTCTACAAATAGACCACCCTTATTTAATGGTTCCAACTATTCATATTGGAAAGCAAGAATGAGGATATTCATTCAAGCTTCTGATTATGAATTGTGGAGTGTCATAATTAATGGACCTAGTACACCCACACACTTAGTTGATGGTTCTATAGTTCCTAAGCCCGAAAGGGATTGGAATGAAAATGATAGGAAAATGGCTCAGCTTAATGCAAAAGCCATGAATGTTTTATATTGTTCTCTTGATGCTAATGAATTTAATCGTATCTCTACTGTAATTCCGCTAAAGAGATATGGGATAGATTAGAGGTTACCCATGAGGGAACCAACCAAGTTAAAGAATCTAAGATTAATATACTTGTGCATAAATATGAATTGTTTAGCATGGAACAATCTGAAACCATAACATGCATGTATACTAGATTTACTGATATTGTTAATGGTTTGAAGAGTCTTGGAAAAAACCTATACTAATGCTGAATTGGTTCGCAAAATTCTTAGGTCATTACCAAGATCATGGGAAGCCAAAATGACAGCCATTCAAGAAGCCAAAGACCTAAACACTTACCTTTGGAAGAGCTTCTTGGATCCTTATGACCCATGAATTGACAATGAAGCAACATGTGGAGGAGGATAACAAAAAGAAGAAGACAATTGCCCTCAAGGCTGCAAAAGTTGAAGATAGCAGCAGCGATGATGAGGATGATGATGAAGACACAGCTCTTCTAGCAAGAAATTTAAGAAATTTATGAGGAGAAAGAAACCCTTCCACAAAAGAAATTTGGAAATAAGATGGAAGGAGAAAAGGAAAAAGATAAGGACAAGGACAAAGAGAAAGACCCCTTGATCTGTTATGAATGTAAGAAACCGGGGCATTATAGATATGATTGTCCGCAATTGAAAAAGACTTTCAAGAAAAAGAAGAAAGCGTATGTTGCAACTTGGAGCGACAGTGATGAATCTTCTTCCGAAGAAGAAGAACAAAAAGAGGTTGCCAACATTTGTTTTATGGCGAACGACGACGAGGTAAGTTCTGAAAACCCTGTGATGATTTTGCTTTGATGAATTATTTGAAGCCTTCAATGAACTTGTAGATGATTTTAAATTTTGAAAAAGAAATATAAATCTCTGAAAACTGAAAACATAAACTTAATTAAAGAGAAAAATGAAGTGATGCTTGCAATTAAAGATTAAAAGATAAAAGGAAATATTTCTTAAAGAAAAGGATGATTTTACTCATGAAATTAATATACTAAAATCTGAAAAAAAATCTGACAAAAGATTTGAAAAAGCAAATCAAACTCTATCTTTGGAAAATGAACAGCAATTGTAGAAAATGAATTCTAAAGAAAGAAGTTAAAAAATAAAGATATTGTTGATAAATTCACCTTAAGTTCTACTAAACTAAACATGATTTTAGATAGTCAAAAAGCAGTTTTTGATAAGGCTGGATTAGGATATAATACATTAGAAAACAAAAATCTTTGAAAAACATTTTTGTACGTGCTAGCCAAAGTAACATCACTTGTTTTAAATGCAATTTAAAAGGGCATAAATCATTTGAATGTAATTTACAAAAACCAAATAAGAATTTAAATTTTAAAGGGAAGAAAATATGGGTTCCGAAAGGAACAATATTTGTTGCTACTAACCATGAAGGACCCAAGAAAGCTTGGGTACCTAAACATAAAGTTTGATTTATTGCAGGAATGTCTTGTGGCCAAAAGATCAAAGAGAAAGTGGTATCTTGATAGTGGCTGCTCAAGACATATGACGGGTGACAAAGAAGAATTCATCACCCTTGAAGAAAAGAAAGGAGGAGTTGTTACGTTGGTGATAATGGTAAAGGTCAGATTATGGGCCTTGGTAAAATCCGTATAACTCCATCCATTTATAGATAATGTACTTTATGTTGATGGTTTGAAGCATAACTTAATTAGTATAAGCCAATTGTGCGATAAAGATTTTAAAGTATCATTTGAAACTTCTTTCTGCACAGTATCTAATTCCATTGATAATAGCATTGTATTTACTGGTTATAGACATGGCAATGTTTACTTGGTTGATCTAGACAAATTATCTATGAGTGATCATTGCTTAATTGCTGATAATGCTAATATGAATGAAATTGGATGGTTATGGCATCGTAGATTAGGTCATGCAAGCACACACCTAATTTCAAAACTAATTAAAATGGACTTAGTTAAAGGGTTACCTAAAATAGATTTTGAAAACAACAAAATATGTGATGCATGTCAATTTGGAAAACAAACAAGAAGTTCTTTCAAATCTAAAAATGTTGTTTCAACTTCTAGGCCATTAGAGCTACTTCACATGGACCTTTTTGGACCAACTAGAACCACAAGTCTAGGAGGAAAGAAATATGGTCTTGTGATTGTAGATGATTACTCTAGATACACTTGGGTATTGTTTTTAGCTCACAAAGATGAGACTTTCTCGATATTCCTGAAATTCTTTAAGAAAGTCACAAATGAGAAAAACACTACCATAGTGTCTCTAAGAAGTGATCATGGAACTGAATTTGAAAATCACCTATTTGAAAATTTTTGTGCTGAAAATGGTATTAATCATAATTTTTCTGCACCTAGGACCCCACAACAAAATGGTGTTGTGAAAGAAAAATAGGACTTTAGAAGACATGGCCCGTACCATGCTATGTGAAAGCAACCTACCAAAGTATTTTTGGGCGGAAGCTATAAACACGGCATGTTACATTTTAAATAGAGCCCTAATAAGACCAATACTTAAGAAAACACCTTATGAACTATGGAAAAAGAAAACCTAATATTAGATATTTTCATGCATTTGGTTGTAAATGTTTGTTCATAATAATGGTAAAAATAATTTAGGAAAATTTGATGCTAAATCTGATGAAGGAATATTCTTAGGATATTCAACAACTAGTAAAGCATATAGAGTATTTAACAAGAAAACCTTAATTGTTGAAGAATCCATTCATGTAGTTTTTGATGAATCTTTAGCAACTCGTTCTGAAAAGATTGATGATGAGGAAGATACAAACATAATTGAGAAAGATCTTGAAAAATTAAATATTGATGTATCTTCAGATCATGAGCAAGAAGCTAAAGATAATGATTCACCTAAGGATGATGATACTAACACTAATCATAATGATATAGATCTTCCTAGAGATTGGAGATATGCTTATAGTCACCCTAAGGAATTGATTATAGGTGATCCATCTCAAGGAATAAGAACTAGATCATCTATGAGAAATATTAGTAATCATCTTGCATTTGTATCACAAATTGAACCTAAAACTATTGAAGAAGCTGAAAAAGATAATAATTGGATGTTAGCTATGCAAGAAGAATTAAATCAATTTACTAGAAATAATGTATGGACATTAGTAGAAAGACCTAAAGATCATTCTGTTATAGGATCAAAATGGGTATTTAGAAATAAACTAGATGAAAATGGCATAGTAATTAGAAACAAAGCTAGATTAGTTGCAAAAGGATATAATCAAGAAGAAGGTATTGATTTTGATGAAACCTTTGCACCTGTAGCTAGATTAGAAGCCATTAGACTATTACTTGCATTTGCATGTCACATGAATTTTAACTTATTTCAAATGGATGTAAAAGTGCATTTTTAAATGGATTTATAAATGAAGAAGTTATGTAGAACAACCACCAGGTTTTGAAGATCATGAATTTTCAAATCACGTTTTTAAATTGCACAAAGCATTATATGGTTTGAAACAAGCACCTAGAGCTTGGTATGATAGATTAAGTAAATTCTTAATTGAAAATGATTTCATAAGAGGAAATGTTGATAAAACATTATTTTTGAAAAGAAAAGTAAAGATTTATTAGTAGTACAAATATATGTTGATGATATTATTTTTGGTGCTACTAACAATCTTCTATGTCAAGAATTTGCTAAGTTGATGCAGGGTGAGTTTGAAATGAGCATGATGGGAGAACTCAACTTCTTCCTTGGACTCCAAATCAAACAAAGCAAAGAAGGGATTTTCATCAACCAAACCAAGTACACAAAGGAACTACTCAAAAAGTTTGGTATGGATTCAATAAACCCCTTGGAACTCCAATGAGTCCTTCATGCAAATTGGACAAAGATGAGAAGGTAAGAAAGTTGATCAAAGTATTATCGAGGTATAATCGGATCCCTTCTTTACTTAACAGCAAGTAGACCAGATATAATGTTTCTGTATGTCTATGTGCTAGATTTCAATCAGAACCTAAAGAATCTCACTTAATTGCTGTTAAAAGAATACTAAGATACTTAAGTGGAACAAAAAATGTAGGTTTATGGTATTCTAGAGACTCAACATTAAACTTAATTGCATATTCTGATTCTGATTATGCTGGATGTAAGTTAGATAGAAAAAGCACAAGTGGTGCATGCCAATTCTTAGGAAGTAACTTAATCTCATGGTTTAGCAAAAAGCAAAATTCGGTTGCATTATCTACTGCTGAAGCAGAATATGTTGCAGCTGGAAGTTGCTGTGCTCAAATCCTATGGATTAAGAGACAACTTGAAGACTATGGTATCACACTTGATAAAACACCTATAAAATGTGATAATACAAGTGCAATAAATCTAACTAAAAATCCAATTCAACATTCAAGAACAAAACACATTGAAATTAGATATCATTTTATAAGAGAACATGTAACAATAATGAAATTTGTCTTGATTATGTTAATACTGAAGAACAATTAGCTGATATATTTACAAAACCCTTGAGTGAAGAAAGATTCTGTTATCTTAGAGGAGAGTTAGGGATTTGTGATCCATTAGAATGATTTGAAACCCCTAAGAAAAATTATCTAGAACTCTTCTATCTTTGATCTTTAAGGAAATCTTATCTAGAATTCACATCTAATTGATCTATTAAAATCCAATGATTTTTTATCAATTTTTATGATCAATATCCGGACACATTTCAGATTCTCTGAAACTTTATGTTTTTGCTCTGAAATGGTCTCGGAGCCGACTCGGTCAGTATCGGAGTCGACTCCATGTTTCTGCTGAAACTCTGGAGCCGACCCCATCTCTGTGCGAGTCGACTCCACTTCGGGATAAATTTCTGTGACTACCCGGAGTCGACCCCACACTTTGCGGGAGCCGACTCGAAGTGGTCCCAGGTCGATTTATCTAGGGCAGAGTCGACTCCTCGTCACTTCTATCATCTCAAATCCTTCAAATCTCTCTCCAAAATTTTCCAACCTACCAAATCCTTAGAAATCCTTGATTAACCTTTCCACTAATCAATGGCTCCTAAAACCCGTGGTTCTAGCCTTGGAGCGGCCGGGATGAAAAGGAAGAAGGCGGTGAAGAAGACTGTGAGGCGTCCCGCTCGCGAACCCTCTCCGAGCATGGATTCCACCTCATCCTCTTCAACTCCGAGTGCTTCTCCTACTACGGCCACATCTCAGGTAGACCCTAGCCGATAGAGTGATTACAACCGGGAGAAAGGTTGATTTTGAATTATTTGAGGCAGAAGGTTTTCTTGTGGGAGGCAGTTAATTGAAATGGGATGGGAGAAATATGTTCCTTAGATTGTCCAACCTACCCAGCCCTAGTTAAAGAATTTTATAAAAATTGTCAAGAGGAGACAATGGATTAGTCAGCATCATTAGAGGAAATAGATAAATGACAGTGGATTTACTCTCAAGATTTTGGAACTTCCAGTGTCTGGTACTTCTACTTTTTCACCTGATGATAGGAGCCCAGCTCTATCAAGATTGTTAATAAAGAAATTGTTGGTTTTGAAGAAGTCCATGCAAATCAACTATCCTTGGAATTAAGACTTCTCCATAACATTTGCAGTAGGATTCTATTCCCTAAGACTGGGAGATTTGATTATGTTTCTGAGAGAGACATTTTGTATGGATGCTATAGTGACTGGAAGACCTATCAATCTTCCGAGCATGATAATTTGGTACATTGCTGACTGTGGGAGCAAGAGGAAATCTAGTCTACCCTATGGCATGATATTAACTAAGATTTTCAAAGCCAAGGGATAATCATTTCCGATAGTGAGCCAATGAGAAATTTGAGACACACTGATTACTATAGTTTGGCCACTATTCATAGAATGGGATTTGTGAAGAAGGATGGCAGATGGGAAAGGAAAAGTATGTTGGAAGATAGAGCCGCTGATGTTGAGGCACCTGGACCGTCAGTTAGACATTCATCTCCTGTACCTCCTAGCTCTTCTGTTCCTGTTCCGGCCCTTCTCCTGCTCCGATGGTTGATCAGTCATCTTCTTCAGTCGGTTTTTCAGATCTTCAGTTAGAGCAGCTCAAGAGTCTTCTTGATGCTCAGGAGGATAAATTGAAGACTGAGTTTGACAATAAATTTATGAATCTTAAAGAAACTCTTTATTCATTAGATGATCGGATTCACCAAGATTGAATCTACTCTTAGCTCCTCTACTGAGTCTTTAAGTGGTGATTTAAAGAATATTTTTGAAGAACTTAAAGACATTTGTGGAGATGGTGAGACCTATGCAAAGTGCAATGCCGAACTTCAAGACAAGATTTTAACTGCTTGTACTTTTGTAGATGAAAGACTGAAAGATTATGTTAAGCTTCAAACTGACGGAATGAAGAACATTATAGATCACTTAACAAGGATTGTAAGGACACATTTTTGATGTAATAGATGTTTAGTCTTTGCAATGTAATGAATTTATATTATGTTTTACATTTTGATACAATGATGTAATGAAAAGTCAGTTTTGAATGTTCAATGTAATCTGAGTTTGAATGTACTTCTCCTATTATCAATGAATCTCAGTTCTTGTTAAAACATATCTTAAATCATGAATGTGATTATGTTTGATGCTTCTCTACCTTTTTGTTGATAACAAAAAAGGGGAGAGTTTTATAACTGTATATGCATGGGAGAAATTAAACGAATGTTATTATATATGCATATAATAAATAATTGAATGAATGAGATAAAAGGAAGTAATAATTAAACATTACACATACAGTGAATGAATGAAAAAGCAATTTAGATGAAAAGGCTGAATTTTGACATTAAATTGTGTATAAGCTTAAATTGAATGAATGGAATATTTATTTGAGTTTCATAGGGGGAGCTACCTCATTCAGGGGGAGCCTAACTATGAAAATAAAATAAATTCTTTAATTAATCATGCATATACTCAATGTTTTTGTCATCATCAAAAAGGGGAGATTGTTGGGGAGATTGTTGAGAAATTGTTGCCCCAATCTTATTGATTTTGATGATTACCAAAAGCCATGAGTATATTAAAAGATGCAATGAATTTATTTACATGAGCAATGAATTTATTTAGAATAATCAATGAGTATGTTAAGTATGACTTTAATCAATTTGAAAGTAACTTCAAGCTCCATGTTTAAGCTTTCAAAAAGAAATTTTTATACTTCATATCTCAATCAATGAGTTTTTGGAACATTTCTTGAATTGATTCTAATGACAATTTTATTGTATTCAAGTCAAAAATTGATTTAAAATTAATCTGGAACGAATTTCAAAGTCAATCAGAAAATTCTCTGATTTTTGATACGTTCCGGAGCCGACTCTAGAGTTTCAGAGTCGACTCCACTCAGTATACAGAGATGTCTGTTTGTCTCGAGTCGACCCTGTGATTTCTCGAGTCGACCCCCGATTTTGTCGAGCCGACTCCATGACTGTGTGAGTCGACTCCGCTCAGACACCAGAGAATTATTTTTCTGAGCACTTCTCGAGTCGACCCCTTGCTTTTCATGAGTCGACCCCCGACTGTCAGGAGTCGACACCTTATTTTTTGAGTCGACCCTTAACTTTCTGAATATTTCTATTTTTGGTATCGCGTCTTCGAGCCGACTCGCCTAAAGCTGGAGCCGACTCCAACAAATCTGGGCGTGATTTTTCTGAATGCCAACTCAGCGTCAACGGTAAGATTTTTCAATAACGGCTAGATTTCTTTGTTCTAACGACTATTTTTGCAGAGTCTATAAATAGAGAGGCCGTTTTCAAATCAAAGAGAAATACAAATCAAGAGAGAAAAAGAAAAATCTTTCAGAAAAAGAAGAAAAACAGAGCGTCATTTGAAAAATCCGAGATTCAAAAATAGAGTGAAAGAAAAGGAGTGAAATCAAAGGAGACTTCATCTGTGCTCAAGTTCATCAATCCAAGAAAGTCTAGAAGAAAATCCAAGAGCCATTCAAGAGCAAATCAAGAGATTTTCAACATTCAAAGAAAGGAAGAAAAGCTCAAATCAACTCCAACATTCAATCCGTGAAGAATCTGAGCTGAGGCCCGATTCCACACTTCAAAGGAGTTGAGGAAAAGAAGAAAAGAAGAAAAGCCTGCACTCAAATCAAATCTAAACAGGCTCTTCTAAACCTTGCTTTTATTTTGAAATATCTGCTCTAAAGGAGCTGTTTTGTATTAAACTTACATTTTATCTTGTGTTTACTAATTCAATCAGAGGGTTGAATTAGTGGAGGTTGTACCTCTTCACAAGCTAAGGTTAGCTTGTGTGTTGGGTTTTGTGCTGGTGAGCCCGTGTAAAACCGGCTGGGTTCGTTGTGATCCCGGAAAACAACAAGTTTGGGTTGTAAGCTTGTAAAACAACTCGACTGTAATCGAGGAGATTATAGTGTGGACCCAAGTGGAGCTTGGGAGTGGACGTAGGTGTTGGATACACCGAACCACTATAAAATTTTGTGTTTGCCGTGCTTATTTATCTCTCTTGCTATCGTGCTTTAACTTGAATTAATTGTTTGCATCTCTCATCAATAGTTTAAATTATTTAAAAGGCTTAATTTTTAAAAGAATCCAATTCACCCCCCCCCCCTCTTGGGTTGCCATCTGGGCCAACAACCATCCATCACTACATTAAATGTATCTTCAGACATGGAGGCTATCTCTGCGAGCTTCATCATCCGATGACTCAGCAAACTATATCTACAATCATTAACATAATATTAACGAAAACAATATTAAGACATTTCAATTAAAAAATTGTCACTGCGTACCGTGATTTTCGTGTGCTTTTATCATAACCTTCAGTATTGCAGTCGAATTCGTCGAATTGGTATTTCATGTCCTTGCACCATCTCTTCAAGAAGTATTTATCTGGTAAACGAAATACGTCACTTTGATGAAGAACCAACAAGGCATGCCTACACAGGTACCCCTTGAACTGAAAGGATCGGCACTGGCATTGGACATCCTCAATATTTCTATCGTATGACACGATATAATCTTTGATCATCTCCTTGCCGATTCCATCGACTTCAATCCTTTCATACGACTTTACGGAATATACACAACAGTTGCCAGCTTCCTTGATCAATTTAGTATTTGATGCAGCCATTTCAAGGATCTCATTCTGAAATTTTTTGAAAATGCGCCTTGTATACCTTCCTGCAGCTTGTCTCTCAAAAGGTGATGATGTCTTTAGGAAAGCAATCGTTTGCAACGTCCTATTATCTTCCTCATTTTCGGCCTCGTATCTTTTTTCCAAGGCATCTTCGTACTTACCTATGAACTCCGTTAGTGTAGTCTTCGAATTTATAAACCCATCGAAGAAGTGATTTATGCCCTCGCTCCTTTGTGAAGATGACATCCCTGTTCAAAATTTTGTCAACAAAAAAAAGCGTTTGAACGCGAACATGAACCAAAGACAATGACATACAAACCTGCGAAGAATGTATCCTTTAGGTAAACTGGGACCCATTTATCCCGACATTCGTAAAGGACATTGAACCAATCTATAGACTTGCATTCTTTATATTTCTCCATAACATGTGCCCACCTTTCCTCGAATGACTGTATGGTCAATGAATCATATATCGCCTCATCGAAATCAACCATAAACTTGGGATTTGCCGTGCAAATGTGGCCAATCTTTTCAGGTATCTTCTTCAATATATGCCAAAGACAAAATCGATGTCGTGTGTTAGGAAAAACTTCTTTGACAGCAGCCTCGATTGCCTTATCTTGGTCAGTTATTATGGCAATAGGTGCTTGACCACCATTTGCATCCAGCCATGTCTGAAAAACCCATTTATATGTCTCAGTACTCTCATCAGACAACAATGCGCAACCAAGCAAGGTGGACTGTCCATGATGGTTGACCCCAACGAATGGACAAAAAGGCATTTGATATCTGTTTGTCAAGTAGGTTGAGTCAAAGCTTAGAACATCACCGAAGTATGTGCATGCCAATCTTGACCTTGGATGAATCCAGAAGACAGACCTCAGATGACCATTATCATGAGGTCTAAGGTATAGAAGAAATTGGATTTCTGAGTTGCATTTCGGTGAAATGAATTACCATCGACTGAGCATCTCCTTCTTTCAGCTTAGACTGACGTTCGCGACAAATGAAGTTACGAGCATCCTTCTCGGTGAAATCCAATTGTCTTCTGCCCCCTTTTCTCCTTGCTATGGCAGAGTATATCTGAGTTGTCGGAACATTCACGGCATGTAAATTGCTGATCTCTGCCTTCTCTGGTGTGCTGATCCTCCTATGCGACCGTAGATAACCAGTTGATGTTATGGACATCCCATGGTTATGTTCTAGAGAAACCTCATCCAATATCCACTTACCACTTGTAGCATTCAGTCTTGCTTTTATGGATGCCATACAATCAACTTTCCCAGTATCCCTATGATTCATACTCTTCTCTGTTTTTCTAGATTTTCCTTGCCTCCAACACGCCAGGTGCTTGAAGCAAAGTTGTTTTTTGTTGTTGGCCCTGCTACACACTGTTGTGATTCCAAAACCAACTCGTTTCGCGTATCCATTGTAGAACGTATATACATCATCTGCTGAATTGAATTCCATTCCAGTTTGAGGAACTACAGTATCATCCACTGCATTTGGAGCGACGGGTGAAGGTGCACGGCCGGGAGTGTTATCGATTTCTTTCCGATCTTTAATTTCAGCATCGTCTGTAAAATATAGGCACACAGTCATGAACAATGATATCCATAGATTTAGTTGTCAATATATCCTGACAAAGGATTAGGACACGAAGGTTAAAACAATACGATACCTATGATCTGAATTCAGAAGTCACGACACCCCAGTTTACAAAAAACAACACCGGGGCTGTAAAATTACGACACCATTAATAACACATTGACGAAGGGCCTAACGACACCATCCCCGACTCATGCTATTACCGACACCGCAGTTCTCATCTGACAACACCCTAGCTTTAAGGCGATGACACCCGTGCGTTGACTGTTAAGGCGGGTTGGTCGTCGCCTTAAAGCAATAAGCACGGGTGTCGTAGCATTGGTGCTACGGTGTCGTGATGTTTCAACTGGGGTGTCGCAAAGGATTTTCGTCCGAAATCCAATCCACCTGGGGTGTCGCAGGGATTTTCTCCATGGTCAGTTATAAGCACGGGTGTCGTAGCATTGGTGCTACGGTGTCGTAAGGTTTCTACTGGGGTGTCGCGAAGGATTTTCGTCCGAAATCCAATCACCTGGGGTGTCGTGGGGATTCTCTCCATGGTCAGTTATAAGCACGGTGTCGTAGCATTGGTGCTACGGTGTCGTGAGGTTTCTACTGGGGTGTCGCGAAGGATTTTCGGACGAATTCCACCAGGGGGTGTCGCGGGGATTCTCCATGGTCGGTTTTAAGCACGGGTGTCGTCGCCTTAAAGCTTGGGTGTCGTGAGATTTCAACAAGGGTGTCGCGAAGGATTTTCGGCCAATTCCACCAGGGGTGTCGCGGGGATTCTCTCCGTGGTCAGTTTCAAGCACGGGTGTCATCGCCTTAAAGCTAGGGTATTGTGAGATTTCAACTGGGGTGTCGCGAATGATTTTCAGCCGAATTCCACCATGGGGTGTTGCGGGGATTCTCTCCATGGTCAGTTTTAAGCACGGGTGTCGTCGCCTTAAGCTAGGGTATCGTGAGATTTCAACTGGGGTGTCGCGAAGGATTTTTGGCCGAATTCCACCAGGGTGTCGCTGGGATTCTCTCCGTGGTCATATGTAAGCACGGGTGTCATCGCCTTAAAGCTAAGGTGTCGTGAGATTTCAACTGGGGTGTCGCGAATAATTTTCGGCCGAATTCCACTAGGGGTGTCACTGGGATTCTCTCTGTGGCCAGTTTTAAGCACGGGTGTCGTGGCCTTAAAGCTACGGTGTCATGACATTTCTACTGGGGTGTTGCGAAGGATTTTTGGCCGAATACTACCAGGGGTGTCGCTGGGATCTCTCCGTGGTCATTTGTAAGCACGGGTGTTGTCGCCTTAAAGCTAGGGTGTCGTGAGATTTCAACTGGAGTGTCGCGAAGGATTTTTGGCCGAATTCCACCAGGAGTATCGCGGGGATTCTCTTTCTCGTCAGTTTTAAGCATGGGTATCGAAGCATTGGTACTAGGGTGTCGTAGTATTTGGCTTCCCCACACTCTCCTCATTCTTCATTAATGGTTTCTGTTCACGAGGGAGGCGAATTCCTCCTGGGTGTTTGCTGCCATTCGCTCTTATCTTGTTGAAACCCACGGCATCCTAGTTCAAAACCCATTCATTTCCTTTGACCGTCCACTAAGATGGTGGCACGTGGCGAGTTTCCACGATAGGGGCATCGGAGCTGATAGCTCGGGCAATCAAAACACCCGCCAGGAGTACCTTAAATATGGATGGGGGAATGCGATCGTTAATCACCTTTTTAGCTGATCTTCCAAAATTTTTGGATACTGAGATGGCTTCTAGAGGCGAGGGGCGATCGACTGGCACCCATGGGAGCCGCTGCACAACGGTAACCGTCGATGCGGAGGTCTTTACGTCGTCGCTCGCAAACAGCGAGCGACTCCACAGGGCGGTCGAGCAATACCTGGCCGTTTCAACGAGAGAGATCGAGGTCCTGCATCGGGCCAACAGCCAGCTGGAGGGGCAAGTAGCGTCCCTCCAGCACCAGATCGTCGAGTTAGCCCCGCAGCGTGGGGGGAGCTCGGCAGCGCCCGGAGAAAATGACAAGCCCCAGTGAGGGCTCCTGTACTTTTTTCTTTTCTTTTCTTCTTGTCTTTATTTGTGTGATGAATAAAAAGAAATTTTAGTGACTTTTGTGTTTGCTGCCAGACCGAAGGATAAGGGAGCTTGGATGTCGTAACTGTTTTCCGACCGATTTCATCCTGGGATGTGGTAAAGTTTTCTCCTAAGCGTGAACGGGTGTCTTAGGTTTGTAACTTGGGTGTCGCAGGCCTTCTCTCCGTGGTCAGTTATAAGCACGGGTGTCATAGATTGGTGCTAGGGTATCGTTAGGTTTTAATTATGGTGTCACGAATGACTACATTACCGACTCAGGCTGTTAACGACACCCCAGTTCTCATCTGACGATACCCTAGCTTTAAGGCGACGACATCGATGATTGACTGTTAAAGCGGGGTGTCGCGGGGATTGTTCTCCATACGGAGTGTCGTAGCATTGACGCTTGGGTGTCTTTGTTGTGAATTGTATCCTAAAGCCAATCATTTGATGATTGTGCTAATGTAAATTGTATATAAATGATATATTAATAAAAGTTATTTGGTAGTTTATTCATTACAAGAACATCTTCTTAATACTCCTGATTGTAATGAAGCCCTCAGGATCTTCCTTCACGATAAAGGAGGATTTATCTTTAAAGGTCCTTAAAAGAGTTCGCAACCAAATGATATACTATGACAGGACCATAGTACTATCAATTATAGGATGTTGTATATCATATTTGTTGGTTGTTCTCTTAACCAAGGAGTGTAGAGATACTAGTATGACATACAGGTGGAAGTGTAGGAGTACATTCACCAAACGTGACTCATTTTCGGATACTCTACTGTCAAGAGTTAATCCGAGAAGATATAGGTATAAGTATCCTTTAGACCTGAAGATCACAACCAGTGGCTTACAAGCAACTCATTGTACTTAGGTGCCGGACCACCTGGATTTCTAATCCAGCTACGAAAGGTTACTGGGTGCAGTCAAGTACTTGTGGTAGTCAGTTATGGATCAAGATGGAATTTGACCTATCCCGTTAAAAGGAGAAATGCTTGTGTTTCAATTTAGCAAGACCTTGGCCAAGGCACTTCATGTGAAAGTCACATGATCACTAAAGTTGAAATCACTTTATGGATTTGCTATTTAGAGTTGACAGGCTCTTAAGCCATCCTTAGCATTTGTGGTCAAGAGGATGAATTATACGGTAACTGTTTCTTAGGGTTCTTGGAGTTTGCTCGGCAACTCTTCGACCTATCCGGACGTCGGGTTCCATTGCTAGATGGGCACATCGATTAGTATAGAAAGTTGTTTCTATGCTACCGGCTTAGGTTCGAACCTAAGAGTCACACGCATAGAAGTTTCCTAGGATGATCTATTTGCTGATCAACGATTGAGAATCGTATATGATTTAATTAATCAATTTGATTGATTGAATTATCTCAATTGGGTTAAGTACAAGTGAATAAGATTCAATTTGGTTTAAGTCTATTAGAAGGACTAGTCAATTTCAAATATTGATTTGAAATTAGACTTGATTTGGATTTAAATAGATTCAGGACTAGCCAAATTTGATTTGGGCTAGGACCATGATCTATGTGGGTTCAGTCAATAAATTCAGATCAGATTAAACCATCACCTGAACCCAAACCTCTCGCATAAGGATCTCATATGATGAGATGGCTAAAATCATCTCATGAGAAATTAAATTCTCATGTAGAATTTAATGTATAACATTAATCTTTTACCGAACGTGGATTTAGACTTGGTTTTTAACGAACGTCGGATTTATCCACGTCTCTTTGGTTTTCACCGAACGTCGGAATTAAACCAAGCGTCGCGCCTTCGACGTCTCTTACGCTTTTACCAAACGACGGAATTCTTAATGTCAGAATTTAAGG
>UESW01002192.1:228423-243717 GCA_900491605.1 Calamus simplicifolius | reverse complement strand
TCTTGTTTTCATGAGTACTGATTGTTATAGATTATAGAGACTTGGTTGTGGAGTTATGAAATAAATATAGAAGTGTGTTTATTTTGTTTTATAGGTTTGAGTTCAATAAAATATAGGGGAGATGCTGTCCAATTTTTTTTCAGGGCACAATCTCGAACCCTGAGCTTCCATGATCATAAGAGTTAATTCCGTTTCTTCCAGCCCGGGCGAATCTAAAATCCTAGGTCCGCCCCTGATCTAAAGTGAAGCTCATGGAGCCGTCGGAGATGATGCAAGTGACGGGGGCTCGTTGAGCACTGATAGGAGGCGGCGGAAGTGGGGGAGGCAGGTGGTCATGGTGGAGTAACAGAGAGAGGGGATGTCTTGCGTCTCGTCCTCGTTGGACGGGGGGAGGCCATCGGGGATGGTGGCGAAGCGGAAGTCAGGGAGATCGTCGAGGGCTGAGGGGCCTCGCGACTTAAGAAGGCGGCGATGGTTGAACTCGGTGTTGACGAAGGTGATGTGGAAGCCCTTGGAGTGGAGGAGTTTGGCAAGCTTGAGCTGGGGGTTACATGGCCTTGGGCTGGGTAAGGGATGCAGACAATATGAGGCTTCTCTGATGCCATGGAACCCACTTCTCTCTCCCACTTTGTTTCCATGTGCCTTTGTGTGTGTACTTCGATCTGCTGCGTGGAATGACCTCGGGCCTTCCGTGCACTTTATAAGGGGATCTTTGCATCCGCATGCGAATTCATCGATGGTTATGCTCCGTACCGTAAAAGAAATACGACAAAGTCGGCAGATGGTCTACCAAGTTTGTTTTGAGATTCGTGTAAACAAAGATAAATCTTTGTAAATTCAATTTCGAGCTCATTTTAAGTCCAATTTGAGTATCATTTGCATCGTTGACTTCTAAAATCGAGCTCTTTAAATTGACAAGGCTTTTTCTAAAAATATTATATAAAATAATCAAATATTAAATAATAAAGGTAATTTGACCTATTAATTAATAGGTTTATGATAATTATTTATGCATTTATCAATAAATTAAAGACGTTTTTTTTGGTGTTTCTACCGAATTTATATATATCTGAATTTTAAATATTTATATTGATATTTATCTCTTTAGCTTCTAAAAAAAATAAAATAAATTTCTATAAAGACCAAAAAAACCAATTTATTTTAGGAGATTATTATGAAACCTATTTGTTTTAGGAATCAAGACTCTATTTTAGATATTTAATGAATATTTATCTTCTTAGCTTCCTTAAAGGAATCACTATAATACTAAAATTGAAAAGTTTATTTAAGATTGGCATCTTATAAAAGTAGAAAATTTATTTGTTTTAATAGTTGAGAATCTATTTTTAGGTATATTTAATGAATATTTGGCTCTTTAGTTTTCTAAAAGAAATTAGAATCTTACTAAAAATATTTATTTATTTATCTAGAAAATTGGTATCCTATAAAGAGTAAGAAATCTATTTGCTTTAAAGTTAAGAATCTATGATATTTATCTCGATGGTGTTTTTTTAAAGAAATCAATATCCTTTTAAATTAGAAAGTTTTTTTTTTGTTTTAGGATATTGATATTATGTAAAGTAGGAAACCTATTCTCTTTATGAGTCAAAATCTCTTTTTAAACATTAATGAATATCTATCTCATAAGTTTCTTAAATGAATCAATATCCTACTAGAATTAAGAAAGTTAATTATTTTAGAAGATTGGTATCTTATGAAGAGTAGGAAATCTATTTGCTTTAGAAAATCTGTTTATAAATAGCTTAATGAAAATCCTTTATATCAAATCAATAGTTTAGAAGAATGAAAAAGATGAAGATTTAAGAATCAATAAGGTTGATGGAGCCCTTAAGCGAGGATTAGTTTCTAGAAATTTTATATAGAGAGGTAAGTGATGCTTACCTTCTAGGATTTATCATGTTTTAAATAAATAAATATGTATCATCCTATAATGCTTATTATATGAATATTGCATGCCTATATATTAAATATTTATTACTCTTGATGAGTTGATAAAGGTGTTAAATTGATCATGAATAAAATTTAACAAAAATGATAAAACTAAATTAAAGATTCTAAACCTAATGTAAGTGATGATAACCTTCTAGGATTTATCATGTTTTGAACAAATAAATATGTATCATCCTGTGATGCTTATTAGATGAATATCACATGCCTATATATTAAATATTTATTACTCTTGATGAATTAATAAAGATGTTAAACTGATCATAAATAAGATTTAACGAACAACGATAAATCTGATTAAAGATTCTAAACCTAATGTAAGTGGTGATTACCTTTTGGGAATTATCATATTTTTAAATAAATAAATATGTATCATCATTTGATGCTTATTATATGAATATTGCATGCTTAGATATTAATCATAATTGTTATGATTATACTTGATATTAATTATTTATTACTCTTGATGAATTGATAAAAATATTGGATTGATCATGGATAAGATTTAATGAAGAAGGATAAAACTAAATTAAAATTTTAAATCTGATTATGTTGGATGATTAGATACCTTGCCTATAGGGATAATACATTGGTAGATGCCTGGACTATGGGGCATTGTACCATGGCGATACTCTGCCAGTTGGGGTGATACACTAGTGGATGCCTGCACCATGGGGCATAGTACCATAGCGATACCCTGCCTATGGGGATGATACACTGGTTCTTGCAAAGTAGATTCGAGGACAAGACACCTTGAAAACTAAGATTAGAATATATAACATAATGAAAACTAAAAATATAATAATTATAGATTATTTCTTTCAATCAATAAGTCGTACCTGTATACTGATATTATATTACATTTTAAAAGACTAATTTTGCTTATTGAGTTGTCAAGCTCATTATATTTTACCTTTCTTTTCAGATACAGTTATAACCGATACATGAGGATGCGATTGGGAGAGTGCCTAGATGCGCAGAAAGAATAAAGGAACTTTTATGAATTAGTTATTGAAATTTAGTATCTTTTTATAATAATAGTTTTATAGCTAAGGTCTATTTTACCTAAAATACTTTTAAATTATAAGTGAAACTTTATATTTATAGTTATGATATCATGAATGATGCCTTACACACTGGAAATTTATTTTTCAGTGTGTGGCAGATGCTTTAAATCCATCCAATAGGTCTGGGGTGTTACAAATGGTATCAGAGCAAGCTAACTTAGGTAACAATACAACAAAAAGAGACAAGAATTGAGTGTAGATGGGTAGATGACAAAATTAGGTGGGATGAGTATATTATCAAATAAAAACATACATACACTTAGAAAGAGGTTAACAAGAAAACTTAATCATTAATTTTGTTACAATACGATCTCATGGTCCGATGTAAAGGAAGAAGAATTGCTAGCAATGCTTTTAGGGAATCTTCAAATCGATAAGCTAATGAAACTTCTGTGCAGGAATGAGTGAGCAAACCCCCCTCAAAATAAAAGACAAGATACTATTAGCCAACCTAATCATATTGGGAATGCATTGGTTAGCCATACATTGATCTCATTAGACTATCAAAAAGAAAATGTCAGTTTTTGGATTGGAAAGGTGTTTAGATATATTGAAAGCACAAGGAATATTTTCTGATGAATTACATCTATGATGCGAGTCAAAAAAAAAAAATACAAAAAGGCTATGGGGTATATTTAGTTATTGTCAAGGATATGCAGCAGAAGGAATTAGTCTAAGAGGTAGAATTTTTTATTAGATTAGTACCATGAGTGGGATTAATTTCTAAGGCTCCATATTGTATGACCCAGCTGAGTTGAGAAAACTTAAGGATTAATTACAGGATCTTTCAGATAAAGGATTTATTTGATCCAGTGTGTTCTTGTAGGAAGCCTTGATTTTATTTATAAAGAAAGATGGAAATATATATGAGGCTTTGCATTGATCATCAGGAATTGAATAGGATGGCTCGGAAAAAAAAAAAAGGTACCCATTACCAAGAATAGATGATTTATTTGACTAATTACAAGTAGTTTAGATTTTCTCAAAGATTAATCTTGATCTGGATTTTATCAATTAAAAATCAAGACAGAGGATGTGTCAAAAATGACATTTTGCACTCGCTATGACCATTATGAGTTTTTGATTATATCGTTTGGATTGACTAATGTATCAGCAGCCTTCATGGATTTGATAAACTAGATATTCAGGCCCTTCATAAATCGCTTCGTCATCGTATTTATCAATGACATATTGGAATATTCCAAGAGTAAGGAAGAACAGAAGACCATTTAAGGGATGTACAGTCAATTCTAAGGGAGAAGAAACTTTATGCAAAATTTAAAAAAATATGAATTCTAGTTAGAGAAGATGGCATTTCTAGGTCATACCATCTCTAGGGAGTGAATATTAGTGGATCCCAAAAAAAAAAAAAATTGAAGCTGTCATGGAATAGAGCAGACCAACGAATGTCACTGAGATACGTAGTTTCTTAGGTATGGTAGGATATTATAAAAGGTTTGTAAAAGGGTTCTCTCACATAGCAATACCATTAACTAGATTAACACAAAAATGAGTTATGGACTGAGGAATATGAGAAAAGTTTTAAAAAAAGATTGGTGTCAACACCTATTGTTACCATACAATTGGGGGACAGAGGATACATTATATACAATGATGCCTCCAAGAAGGGTTTGGGATGAGTATTGATACAGCATAGGAAGGTTATGGCATATGCTTCTAGATAACTTAAACCCTATGAACGAAATCCCACTCATGATTTAGAACTGACAGCAGTTGTATTTGCCTTAAAAATATGGAAGGCATTATCTTTATGAGGAATCCTGTCAAGTGTATACATATCATAAAGTCGAAATACATATTCATCCAGAAGAAATTGAACATAAGACAACGAAGATGGCTTGAGTTACTTAAGGATTATGACTTGAAAATTAGTTACCATGTTGGAAACACTAATGGGGTAGTCGATACTCTAAGCTAAGAGACAGTTAGTAACTTAGCTACCCTAATCACTAATCAAAAGCACATTTTGGAGGACATAAGGAAAAAGGAAATCAAGGTTCTCTTGCAAAACAGGGCAAATCTCCAAATACAACTAATGTTGATTGAAAGGATTAAAGATCAAAGGGACGACCCTCAATTGGAAAGGACTAGGACATCAATTGAATTAGAAGATCAGTCAGAATTTTGGATCCATAAGGATGGCTCGTTGAGATATAGAATCAATTGTGTATCAGTTAACGAGGAAATAAAGCAAAAAAAATAAAACAAGCTATCAGTTAGGATGGAAATGTTGGAGAGGCTCAGCTTATTCTGAGAGAGGCCATTAAGAGGTGGTTGGTTTTGAATAAATTTATACTCCCATCATTCATGAGTACTAGCAGAGTGTGGAGACTGCTTTGGCATTGAACTTGTTCATTGAGAGGATGGACCTAAACCTGACCTGGTAACCTATGCAGCTCTAATTCATGGACTTGTTCTCCTTTGGGTTTCACTTCCGTGAAACTTTGTATCTGAAAAATCAAGTTGGGATTTCAAAATCTATTGGAACTTCAATTTTGGATGTGAACCTGACCTGGCAACTTATGCAGCTCTAATTCATGAACTTCAATTCTGGATGTGAGGGTCTAATCTATAAGAATCATATCAATTCTGTCAAAACACATGAGAATGAGGAACTTCAAAATATATGAAAGAAGAATCCCAATCTCTAGTCAATTCATATAGAAAGAGCTTGCATGCAAAAAATCCTCATTTGAATTTATGATGCTCTTCTCACATGCACATGAATCCACTATATAACAGCATCAGTAACCAAAATTAACAGATGCTAAATTTACCATCTCTAATCGCTCAAACATGAACTGAAAGCCATTGCAGGAAAGTCCCTTCCACTCAAAAAGGAAAGTAAGCATGCTTCAAGGCTAGATAGGCATCACTAGACCCTTCACCCTTTCTCTTCATTTATTGCTTAGGAGCTGGTTGTTTAACTCACTTACCATTTGAGAATGGTCGTAGGTTGTGAGGGGAAAACAAGTAATGTGGAATGGCTAAAGGCAACAGAATGAAAAGAAGGCAATCTTACCATGATAATAAAGCGACAGTTTGGTGCAGGATAAAAATTGAAGCAATTGTACAACTCAAAAAAAAAAAAAAAAAACACAAATTTAGCAGTTCTTTATATCTTACCATGCTCAGAACATTTTGCCTTTAGGATTATCCACTTTAAGAAGGATACAAACAGCAAGGACAGTCAAACTTAAAATCTGCTCGTTAACGGGGAACAGAGGCATTACAGGGGTAACTTCAATGTCACCAAGAACTAACTACGAATCGATAAGAGGTCCTACACAAATGACTGACCGCCTCAGAAAAACAACTCTCGAGTTATAACAATGATTGTTTCAGGGATCAAGAAATATTGGTAAGCTTATGCTAGACAACAAAGCGTTGATCAAACTTTGAGCAATGGTAAAGATGAGAAATTAAGTTTTAAAATCCGTGCGATCCATGACATGGTAAAGATGAGAAATTAAGTTTTAAAATCCCGTGCGATCCATGACACAGGATTCACCACTGTTCTATCATCTACCGACATTTGAGATGGAAGATGTTCTAAAATATGTCAATTAGAATGCTGGAGTAATGATGTAATGCCATTCTGATACTTAAGATGATAATTCATCGCGTTGTCCAATTAAATGCATTGTTGGGATCAGAAGCCATAGTGGGAACAATATTTAAGGAATTGTACTGGAACATATTTCAATTCAATCCAATCATCTCCCCTTAACATGGAACGAAAACTATTAAAAACATATCAGAGGGCTTACCGTTTGGATTGAAGAAGAAGAAGAGATCCGGGGAGAAGAGACAGCGACAGAACCCTGTCGTCGGGGAGAAGAGATCCGGCGAGCAGAGGAGGGACAACTTGCCTGAGCAGGAAATCAAAGGAAAATCGGTGTGGATTAAACAAAAAGATTTATTACAGTGAAATTATATTTCATCGTAATATAACGAAAACAATAATTTTAATTAAAATAAAATTAAACCTTATTAGGATGAAATATTTCATCTTAATAGTGCATATTATTACGGCAACATTTTTAATGCAGCGTAATAGCTCGAAAAATAAATTATTATTTTTTTATTTTTATTAAGACTTATTACGATGAAATAATTATTTCATAGTAATAAGAAGCTTTATAACAATGGCGTATTTCGTTCACCATAATAGAATAAAAAGAATAATTTTAATTGAAATAGAATTAAATCTTATTACGACGTACTAATATTTCGTTGTAATATGGCAAATTATTACGGTGAAATTTTTGTGGCACCGTAATAGCTCAAAAATAAAATTATTTTTTTTATTTTTATTAAGACGTATTACGATGAAATTATAATTCATCGTAATAATAAGATTTAATACGGCAAACGTCTTGTTTCATCGTAATAGAATAAAAAAAATAATTTTAATTAAAATAGAATTAAACCTTATTACGTACTAATATTTCGTATATATAACAAAAAGATTAATTTTATTTAAAATAAAATTAAAATGTATTACGATGAAACAATAATTCGTCGTAACCGTTCAGACGTGTTACAAAATATAACGACAAAAATTTTTCGCCACAATAAATTCGTCACAAATAGCCTTCTTTTTTGTAGTGAGGTTTATATCAGAGTTGCGTAGCAAAAATAATTTCAAATTTTATGATTAAAGAGGATATAAATAAATATATATGTGACTTCAAGATAAATTTATAATTCTAAAGTCAAATTTTGAGGACGAGATTCTTTTAAGAGGGGGAGAATATGAGACCCTGCCCTTTAGGCTAGCTCTCACTTTAGGTTACGATGTAATTAGATAAAATTGAGTTAAATATACATATTAGATTACATAGTTAGAATTTTTAATTAAATTTATATTCATGATATTTCATATTGAGTTGGCTTTCTAATGCATCTTGAATCACTCAAATCAGAAGTCAATTAAGAAAGTTAGGAGCAATTTATTAACAAGTATTAACATTGATGAACTTTAAACAAATTACAAACTACTATTGATGATAAATTAAAGATGATTTTTTTGGAGTTTCTAATCGAATTTATATATTTCAAAGATTATGTTAGATAAGTCAGAAGTTATCTATTTTTAAAATTTAAATTGATATTTATCCCTTTAGCTTCTAAAGAAAATAAATAAAATTCTACAAACATCAAAAAACCCATTTATTTTAGGAGATTGGTATGAAACTTATTTGTTTTAGGAATCAATACTCTATTTTTATATATTTAATAAAAATTTTTCTTCTTAACTTTTTAAAGGAATCACTATCCTACTAAATTGAAAAGTTGATTTAAGATTGGCATCTTATAAAATGTAAGAAATCTATTTGTTTTAGGAGTTAAAGAATCTATTTTTAGATATTTAATAGATATTTGTCTCTTTAGTTTTCTAAAAGAAAAAGGAGATTGGTATTCTATAAAGAGTAAAAAATCTACTTATTTTAAGAGTTAAGAATCTATGATATTTATCTTGTTGGTGTTTTTTTAAGGAATCAATATCCTAGTAAACCAGAAAGTTTTTTGTTTTAGAATATTGATATTATATGGAATAGAAAATTTATTCGCTTTATGAGTTAAAAATCTATTTTTAAACATTAATGTATATCTATCTTGGTTTTTTAAAGGAATCAATATCCTATTAGAATTAGGAAGGTTAATTGTTTTAGAAGATTGTTATCTTGTGAAGAGTAAGAAATCTATTTGCATTAGGAAATCTCTCTATAAATAACTCAATGGAGATCCTTTGATATCAAATCAATAATTTAAAATGATAAAGAAAGTCAAGGTTCAAGGATCAATAAGGTTGATGAAGCTCTTGAGCAAGGATTAGTTTCTAGTAATTTTATTTAAAGATGTAAGTGATGATTACCTTCTAGGATTTATCATGTTTTAAATGATATGAATATTGGATGAATATTGCATGAACATTAATGTATCATCCTGTAATGCTTATTATATAAATATTGCATGCATATATATTAAATATTTAGGGCTTGTTTGGTTCACTGTAAAAGATATCACTGAATTTTATTTTTCTCAAATTAGAATGTTTGGTTTGCGGTTTTAGGGCTCCTTCATGGGAATAGATGGGAATACTCTATTCCCATGTGGTTTAAATTCCTACATTTTATGAAAAATAAAATTCCATCGGTACCATGAGATTTACTTTTTCACTGCAGGTGTTTTCTTTTTCTTCCTAACATACCATTCTTTCCCATCATATACCCTTTTTCTCAAATCAACTGGCGAAAGAAGAAGAGAAGAAACGCTTCAGCTCTCGCTCATTTGCTTTTCTTCACTTCAGATCCATGGGGTGTCAACTTAAAGAGAGGTAAGAATTGGTTAAAATTCGATGTTGTTGTTATGTCAATTTGGTTTTTGATCTTGGATTTTTTTTTTTTTTTCTATTGTATTTCTTTTGGGGCATGTTTCTTTAGACAATTGCAAAAAAGTTTTAAGAATAAAAGGATATAATTGGTATTCTGCATTACTTTCATAGGAAAGAAATTGTTCAACTAAACATGACAGCTTCATTCGTTCTCAGAAAAAAATTATGTTTCCTATGGTCAACCAAACGTGATAGTTCATACATTTGATACATGGAAATCAATTTTTTAGATATCATACTCTTATCTAAAAGTCACTTCCTATTAACCAAACCAGCCCTTATTACTCTTGATGAATTGATAAAGATGTTAAACTGACCATGAATAATATTTAATGAAAATGATAAAACTGAATTTATCATTGCCTAATGTAAGTAATGATTACCTTCTAGAATTTATCATATTTTAAATAAATCAATATGTTTATCATGTGATGCTTATTATATGAATATTGCATGCCTATATATTAATTATTTATTACTCTTGATGAACTGATAAAGTTGTTAAACTGATCATGAATAAGATTTAACAAAAAATGATAAAATTGAATTAAAGATTCTAAACCTAATGTAAGTGATGATTACCTTTTGAGATTTATCATGATTTTAAATAAATAAATATGCATCATCATGTGATGCTTATTATATAAATATCGCATGCTTAGATATTAATCATAATTGCTATGATTATACTTGATATTAATTATTTATTACTCTTGATGAATTAATAAAAATGTTGGATTAATCATGGATAACATTTAATGAAGAAGGATGAAACTAAATTAAAAATTTTAAATCTGATCATACTGAATAATTGGATACTCTACCTATGGGATAATACACCAGTGGATAAACTGGACAATAGGGCATTATATCGTGGCGATACCCTGTCAATAGTGATGATACACTAGTGGATGCTTGGACCATGCATGGGGCATAGTACCATGGCGATACCTTGCTTGTGGGGATGATACATTGGCTCCAGCAAAGCAAGATTAGAGGACAAAATACCATGAGAACTAAGATTTAAAGATATGACATAATGGAAACTGAAAATGTAATAATTATAGATTATTTCTTTTTTTTTTGGTACAGGCGGGCGATAACACTAGTCTCAGGTCAGAGTACAAAATTTGTAGCAATAAAGAAGGACAGGGGTCACCCGGCTTCCATATCCACGATCCAATATGCTGCGCCACTGAAATAGCCACCCAGTCCGCTGCCGAATTAGCTTCACGATAAATATGATAGATCTGGGCACAGTCAACCTCCTGTAGGATAGTCCAAATATCCGTAAGAATCGGATTCGTAGGGCCAGGGAGGCAATTCTCCTTCTGCAGCCAGGAAATGACCGACGTGGAATCACCCTCAATCAAAAGCCTCCTAGCATGAAGAATCCGAGCAGCATAAAAAATACCCGCCCAAGCCCCGTAAAGCTCGGACATGGGAACAGAGGAATCAAGAGTACCAAAACCTCCAGCAGCCAGCACGTCACCATGATGACCACGGATGACAAAAGTAGAACCAGCAACTCTACGGACACTCCCATCAAAGTTGATTTTGACGAACCCTGGAGGGGGGCTCCTAGGAAAAGAAAACCATATGCCAGTTCGCTGCCGAAGCAGCAGGGGATCCCTAGAGGCCAGAGGTATCAAAACCAACACGGGCACAATCCCCACCAAAGATCTAATCTTCCTCACTATCCTGAGAGCAGAAATGGAATCATCTGTGAAAATAATCTGGTTTCTGGACAGCCAAATCTGATAAGCCGTGATAGCCCAAAGACCACTCTTCTGCTAAGTATTCCTACGGAGATCAAGAAGGAAAGAGGAGCGAGGGGAGCCCAAGTCATCCTGCGTAACAGTATAATCCACCATATGCCATATCCGTCTAGCTCTGGGGCAGATGAAGATAGCATGCTCAGTAGACTCCTCCTCGAGCCTACACAAGAGACAGATCGGCTGGATAGCTATACCCCTCCGAGAGAGAAGGGCACAGGTAGGCAGACAATCCACAGAAGCTTCCAAATAAAAAGTTGAATCCTGGGAAGAGTGGGAAGCTTCCAAATCCACCCCGCATCCTCCACTCGTTGGGGCACATGCCTGAACATCTTCATCAAATCCATGGTAGGAGCCCTGGAGAGACATGACCTCTGCCATAGCCTAACATCAGATAAGAGGCCAGGAATAAGCGGCATAAAGAGAATCCGCCTAGAAAGCTCCACGCCGAAGAATCGGGTGACCGAAGGGAGATGCCAGGCTGGGGGATCACATGAAATCAAATCCTTGACCCTTAAACTAGAAGGGGCATCAACACTAATAAACGAGGGCCACCGAGAGAGAGGAAGCTCTGAAATCCAGGTATCCTGAATAACATCAATCGATGAACCATCTCCAATCATCTAAGAGATATTACTCAGAATCTCCTATCCCAAGCGGCAAACTTTCCTCCAAAAAGAGGAGCATCCCCGAGGCGGACTGATATGCAAGGCAGATAACCAATCTCCGTACCTAGCACGCATCAGGGTGCTCCAAAGACAATGCGGCTCCAGAAGAAATCTCGAGGCATGTCTAGCAATAAGGGCATGCCTTCTAACAATGAGGGACTGAATCCCAAGACCACCATCTTGGATAGGCATACAGACCGTATCCCAAGATAAAAGATGAATACGTGACCTTCTTGCATAGACGCCCAGAGAAAGTCTCTAAAGCATCTCTCGATCCTTTTAAGACAAGTAATCGGAATAGCAGCACTGGACATAAGGTACATGGAAAGAGAGGAAAGAATCGAGCGAATAATGATAAGCCTAGCCATCATCGATAGGTCGGTGACCTGCCACCCCTCAATCCGCTGACGAACCCTCCTCTCCAGCTCATAAAAGTTAGAGAACCGGGGGTGTCTCCCCGTTATAGGGATCCCCAAATACATAAACCTGTCAGTCTAAGTAGTAATACCCGACAGATTACAATGGCTTCCCTGGTGGTCCTAGAGGTCTTCGGGCTAAAGCATATAGAAGACTTAAGAAAGTTAACCCTCTGTTCCGAAGCCTGACAATAGTGCCGAATAATAGAATAGAATGAAGCCGCATTATGAATAGAGGCCTGACCCAGAAGAATACAATCATCAGCGAATAGAAGATCGGAGACCAAAGGGCCCTGTGATGCAGCCCTAAAAGGAGCTATCCGCCGATCTAACTGAGCCTGATAGAAAGCACATGAAAGATCATCCACGGCCAAAATAAATAGCAGAGGGGATAAAGGGCATCCCTGCCGAAGTCCAACAGTGGAGCAAAAGAACTCAGTCGGACTCCCATTAATGATCAGAGAAAAATAAGGCCTCTGTATGCAAGCCATAATCCATTCAATAAACAGCCGATCAAAACCGAACTCCTGAAGAGATCAATGCAAAAAGGTCCAACTCAGTCTATCATAAGCTCTCTCCATATCGAGCTTGACAACATAAGGCAGCGGCTAGCCGGAGCTCTCTGGAGATCATGCATAAACTCCTGAGCAATGAGGACGTTATCTGAAATAGAATGCCCTCTAATAAACCCCCTATTCAGCAGAAATGAGGCGAGGGATCACCAAACTGAGATGACGAGCTAAAAGACGAGCGCAGACCTTGTACAAAGTAGTACATAGACTAATGGGCCGAAAGTGCTGCGGTAGGGACGCATCCGAGTGCTTAGGCACCAAAGCAATAAATGTCTGATTCCATTCCACTGGTATTTGTTTAGATTGAAAAAACTGTCTGGATAGCCTGAATGACCTCCTGCCCAACAATATCCCAGTAGTGACGGTAGAAAAAAGGCAGGAAACCATCAGGTCCAGGGGCCTTATCCGGATCCAACTCCCAAAGGGCCTCCCTAATCTCCTCCTCTGTGATAGACCTGACAAGCAAATAGTTATCCTAGGAAGAAACCTTACTAGAGTCCGGAACCTGAACAACCGGAGCCCCATCACCAGTGGATTCCATCCATCTAGACTGGAAAAAGTGAAGAAGCATATCCCTGATAGAATGAATATCCTCCTGACTATGCCCCTCATCATCAACAAGCCTCCGAATCCTATTAGTAGCTCGCCTCTTCAAAGTTACCTGATGGAAGAATCTAGTATTTCGATCCCCGTCACAAATCCACTGAAACCTAGATCTCTGCCACCAATACACCTCATGCTGCCGGAGGAGAGAGTGATGATGAGCAAGCTTCTCCCAAGAGAAGAGAGGTCGGAGTCCACCAAAAACCCTTCCTGATCTTCCTTAGTCTGCAAGACCCTAATATCATTTTCAACCAGTTCAACTTGTCTAACCAAATCCCCCAGCTCCATCCTATTCCACCTGGACAATCTGTGTCTGGCCATCTTAAGACGGCGAGATAACCGATATACAGCATTGCCCCTAACTGGAAGATGCCAGATCTGAGAAATAATAGTACGAGCAGCAGAGTGGGCAGTCCAAAACTGCTCAAACCTAAACTGCTTATGCTGGTACTGGTCAACCTCCATGGAGATCAGAATAGGGCAATGGTCAGAAGCAATCCGAGGAAGATGAGTGACAGTAACAGCAGGGTGCATATGAACCCACTGAGCTGTAGCCAAAGCTCTGTCCAGCCTTTCCCACACTCGAGCAGACCCCTGACGATTATTACACCAGGTAAATTGTGGACCTAAAAACCCCAAATCCATCAATCCAGAGGAGCTAATGAAGGATCTAAATTCATTAATATCAACAGAGCCAGTTACCCGTCTACCCCCGCGTTTTTCACTAGCCTCAGTGATACAATTGAAATCCCCCGCTACAATGGAAGAAAGACCTTGAGCAAGGAGGGAATGCAATTCAGACCACAGAACCCTTCTCTCCTGTAGTCCGTACTGGCATACACTGCCGATAGAAGCCAGGGGACAGAAGTACCTTCAGAGACAACAAGACCAATCTGCTGATTGTATTGATGAAATGCATCAATCCGAACTGCAGAGAGATGCCAAATAGCCAAAATTCCTCCGACAGACCAACGGCCTCCATCGCATAAGAGGACCACGACCGAGCAATCTGCCTACGGAACCGGGCCAAACTATCACCTGACAGCCTGGTTTCCAGAAGGATACATATGTCAAAATGATATAACTGTAATAATCTACCAAAGGAGGATCGAAAAGAAGGCTTTCGAGCTCCTCTCACATTCCAAAGTAAAATCTTCATTTACAGTCTGGGAGAGACTGGGACCCACCCTGGTCCTCCAGCATAATACTATCAGTAAAACCCCCTTCCATCAGGATGCCTTCTCCAGACATCTGTGATGAGCAGACTTGCGGGCCTTCCACATCAAATCCTGGCTTATCACTCTGGGAAGTCAACGCCAAGGATAAGGGAACTGGACCCAGTCCCGAAGGGTCAGCAGCATTAATCCCCACAGAAGACCCAGCACCTTTATCAAAAGTGAACTCGCCTTCTCCTGTCCGCCTTCATGGCAACAGAGGGGAGAGCAAACCGATCATAAGACAAGATTTTCCCCCCCCCCCCCCAATTTTAGATGGAGACTTCTTTCCTTTCCCCTTACTCTTCACAGAATTAGAACGAGACCAAGGAGACAGAGATACCTCTGGTCTGGCTCGCTTCAAGGACCCTAGGAAAGCATCCCTACAATCCAGTTGGCCATCTACACCCAATTCCAAATCAAGGGTTGCAAAAGGATTCTTGGAGGAAACAGAATGTTTCAGACTTGCTTCCTTTAGAGTGAGTAACAGGTCATCCTTAAGTGCCTTATCGGCATAGTCCTCCTGAACCGGCACACCCACCGTGCCAGAAGTCCCGTGGCCCGGCTGCATCACAAGATCACTAGAATGA
>UESW01002192.1:187835-226481 GCA_900491605.1 Calamus simplicifolius | reverse complement strand
ATTCACTTGTATTAAATTAGATGTGCAAAAATTATAGGGTTGATGTATATACAAAAATATTATTATATTTGTCATCATGATGGTGATGATTGCTTGATAACATGAATAAAAAAATAATATAATGTTTAAAGAGCTGCAACTGGCCAATGGTCATGAAAGCTGCTACAGTTGACTTGCGGCGCATGATCGAGAACGAAGAGGTTGATGACAAAATATTATAACATCTATTATTTAAAAAATTAAATTTATTATACTTTTATTCACATTTAAAAATTAAGATAAAAAAACTTATTAAATAATAAAAATTTTAAATGATTTAATAATGAGATCCATGATCTAAATATCGGGCCTAACGTATTTTTTTAAAGCGTCGCATAGTTGACGTGCAGTACTTATACTGATAATGTTGGGTAATGGGTCAAAATTGATCCTAAATACCCATTGCGCCTTTCGCACATGCGCTTGCACGAGCATCACCCTCAAGCTCTTCACTTGTGGTGAGCCTAAGGAACTTAAGTTTCAAGGAAGTGGTTTTCATATAAGTGATCCTTTCTTTCTTGATTTTTTCGATGTGGGACTAAATATCCCCGCAATTTCTCATTCACACACATAAGGAGGTAATGGGCATATCAAGGGTGATAAGCCTTTAACCCTCACATCCTTTGATCAAATCCGATCAAAGAATTCAAATTAAATTCAATCTCGTAGGGTTGCTTCCATGGGGCACCTAAAACCTATAAATAGGACCCAAGACCCTTTCATTTCATTTATTCCAATTCCATTCCGAATTGACTCCTCTCTTAGGTATTTGCATACTTTCCTAAGGGTAGTATAGCAATAGTGCATTAAAAAGAAAATAGCATTTTTAGTTTGAATTTTTGATGAATTATAGTGCTGCTTTCATTAAAAGGAGACTGTTGTATCCTGGGAGACAATCGTCATACTGACCGTGAGCACCATTGCGGGACAAATTGTCTTAAGGACATAGAGTATAACTCTAGCCTTAGTCTGATCAATTAGGTAGCCACCATCTGCCACACCCAACAACAATCTTAAGATAATTTTCCTGTTACCATGGAAGTGCTACTGCAGATGGCTACTATGACGACATCCGTTCAAGCCGAGAGACCGAAGAAATTCTCTGGCACGGACTTCAAGAGGTGGCAACAGAAGATGATGTTCTACCTCACAATTCTGAACCTGATTAGAGTGCTGAATGAAGATCCACTTGTCCTGAAGGAATGGGAGACCGATAAGCAAGTCATTGCTACGGTGGAGGCATGGAAGCACTCAGACTTCCTTTGCAAGAACTACATCCTGAATGGTCTGGATAATACCCTGTACAATGTGTACAGTACTATTGCTACTGCCAAGGAGTTATGGGCATCCCTGGACAAAAAGTATAAGACAGAGGATGCAGGACACAAGAAGTTTATGGTTGGAATGTTCTTAGACTATAAAATGGTCGATCACAAAACTGTTATTGAGCAAGTCCAAGAGTTCCAGATCATCCTGCATGAGATACATGCAGAGAGAATGTCTCTCAGCGAGTCATTCCAGGTAGCTGCCATCATAGAGAAGCTACCACCACTATGGAAGGACTTCAAGAACTACATGAAGCATAAGCGGAAGGAGATGGGACTTGAAGACCTAATTGTCCGCCTGAGGATCGAGGAGGATAATAAGAGCCAAGACAAGAAGATAGGAGGACAACCTGCTGAGCCAAAGGCCAACCTCATAGAAGGAAGAAAGAAACGCAAGTTTCAGGCGAAGGCTTTAAACAGAAGAAGGGCAATCCAAAGAAATATAAATTCAAGGGAAAGTGCTTTGTTTGTGGAAAGCAAGGATACAAATCCAAGGACTGTCGTTTCAAGGACAAAGAAAAGAAAGAAGTCAATGTTACTGAAACCCTATCCAAAGAGGTATCCGAGATGATGTTGTCAGCAGTTGTATTTGAAGCAAACATGGTTGACAAAGCAAATAAGTGGTACATTGACACTGGAGCTACCAGACATGTCTGCTTTGATAAGAGTATGTTCTCATCATATACTCCTATCAATGGCAGAAATTTGGTCATGGGTAACTCTGCTACATCCAAAATAGAAGGACTTGGCCGCATCGTTATGAAGATGACATCTGGCAAGGAATTCTACTTAATGATGTGCTACATGTCCCTGACATCCGGAAGAATCTCATATCAGGCTCCCTCCTAAGCAAACATGGCTTTAGGATGGTCTTTGAGTCTGATAAATTTGTACTCACTAAGGGGGGATATTTATTGGAAGGGGTTACTTAAATAATGGATTATTCAAGGTGAATGTAATGACTGTATACAGAAACCTTGAAATAAATAAAGCTTCTTCTTCTGCTTATATGATTGACTCTTCTTGTTTATGGCATGATAGATTAGGACATGTGAATTTTAATTCATTACGAAAATTAATGAAATTAGAATTATTACCTAATCATGAAATCGATCCACATTACGAGTGTAAAGTATGTGTTGAAGCTAAATTAGCAAAAACATCATTTCCATCAGTTGAAAGAAATACTGAACCTCTTGACTTAATTCACAGTGATTTATGTGACTTAAAGTCAGTTCAAACTAAAGGAGGTAAAAAGTATTTTATAACATTTATTGATGATTCAACAAGATACTGCTATGTGTATCTACTAAAGTCTAAAGATGAGGCTTTAGAAATGTTTAAATGTTATAAGAATGAAGTTGAAAATCAACTTAGCAAAAGGATTAAGGCCATAAGGAGTGATAGAGGTGGTGAATACGATGCACCTTTTGACGAATTTTGTCAGAAGCATGGCATTATTCATCAAACTACAGCTCCTTATTCGCCTCAATCTAATGGAATGCGGAACGTAAAAACCGCACATTAAAAAAATGATGAATGCTATGTTGATAAATTCTGGTACACCACAGAATTTATGGGGAGAAGCAATTCTCTTAGCAAATCATATTCTTAATAAAATACCTCTTAAGAAGAAGGAAGTTACTCCATATGAGTTATGGAAAGGAAAGAAGCATTCTTACAATTACTTAAGAGTATGGGGGTGTCTAGCTAAAGTAGCTATTTCGGACCCAAAAAGGTCAAAATAGGACCTAAAACTGTTGATTGTATATTTATCGGCTATGCACATAATAGTAGTGCATATCGCTTTCTTGTGTATAAATCAGATATAACTGATATACAGAAAATACAATCATGGAATCAAGGAATGCAACATTCTTTGAAGATATATTTCCAAGTAAAAGGAAATTAGAAATAAGTTCAAATAAAAGAACTTATGATAATACTGCTAGTAGTAGTCATCAGGAAGAATATCCTGAAGATGAACCCAGACGCAGTAAGAGACCAAGAGTTGCAAAGTCTTTTGGTCCTGATTATGTAACTTATATGTTACAAGATGAACCTCAGACATTCAAGGAGGCAATGTCTAATCCAGAAGCACCCTTTTGGAAAGAAGCTGTCAATAGTGAAATTGAGTCCATCATGCATAATCATACCTGGGAGTTGGTAGACTTACCATCTGGTATGAAACCTTTAGGGTGCAAGTGGATTTTTAAGAAAAAGCTAAAGGCTGATGAATCAATTGACAAGTATAAAGCCAGATTAGTGGCTATGCATACTCTCAAGCTCTCCACTTATGGTGAGTGTAAGGAACTTAAACTTCAAGGAAGAGGTTTCCATATAAGTAAACCTTCATTTCTTGATTTTTCTGATATGGGACTAAATGTCCTCATAATTTCTCATTCACACAAAGGGAGGTGATGGGTTTTCAAGGCTATTAGGGGATTTCAGGCCCATTACCCAACATCCACGGCATAAGCCAATAAAAAAAAATTGCCTACTAGTTAAGTTTGATAGAGATGGACATGGACCAACATTGCGTTAAACCCAGTAGAGAAGGTATAGAAGGGGGGTTTATTTAGATGGAGGATGAGAAGAGAAATTTTTAGGATAGGATGAGATTTAAGGATAGTTTAGATATTTAATTTTTTTTAAAAAAAATGAAGGATGCACTGAGTAATTTAAGTAGTGCAAATAGAAATTCCTGCCACTTGCCAGATAGTTTCAATTGCATTTGGTTGATAGAGACAAGTCTTGATTAAGTGATTGAGCCGCATCGATTTTTTTTTATTACAAATGAGTAATCACGCTGATCTAGTGTAAATCAACCTAGAAAGATCAGAAAATAAATTATGTTTGAAAATTTTTTTATTAAAGAAATATTTTAAATTTTAAATTTTTAAATTTTTTTATTTTTTATCAATAATCATATTGATACAATGTTAATGTAAGTGATGATAACCTTCTAGGATTTATCATGTTTTGAACAAATAAATATGTATCATCATGTGATGCTTATTAGATGAATATCGCATGCCTATATATTAAATATTTATTACTCTTGATGAATTGATAAAGATGTTAAACTGATCATAAATAAGATTTAACGAAAAATGATAAATCTGAATTAAAGATTCTAAACCTAATGTAAGTCTTGAATATGGCATTGTCAAATTGTCTGCCGTTGTCAGTGATGATGGTGTGAGGCAAGTCGAAGTGGCATATAATGGACCTCTAGAAGAAGGATTTGACCTTGCTCTTGGTGGTCTTGGCCAGTGCCTCATCTTCAACCCACTTGGTGAAGTAGTCGATGGTGACGAGCAAGAACCTCCGCTGAGAACCTCCACTGACCTAAAGCCGAGGGAAATGGTCCGAGGATGTCCATTCTCCATTGGGCAAAAGGCCATGGGGCCGAGAGCGGAATCAATGAGGCGGACGGCTGTCGTTGGATATGTGCATGTCATTGGCAGCCGTCACATCTCTGAACCAGCCTAGCAGCATCCTCCCTCATGGTAAGCCAATAGTAGCCTTGATGGAGGGCCTTCTGAGCTAGCGATCTGCCCCCCAAATGGTCTCCACAGATGCCTTCATGGATCTTTCTGAGGATGCAATCGGTGTCTGTAGGTCCAACACATTTGAAGAGGAGTTGGAGAGCGTACTCCACCTTTTCGCCCTCTGAACCCGCAAGGATGAGGCCAGCACCACTTTCCTGGGAGTTTGAGGCACCGTCCACATGGAAGATCCAAAACTCCCCCACATCGTCAAGCTCGACGTCGGGTTGCACCACAGGAGTTTCCTTCGCTTGCTCCTCCATCCAGGTGCACTCGACCAGGAAGTCAACCAAGACTTGAGACTTTAGAGCCGGCCTTGCTTGAAATGAGAGATCGAACTCTCCCAACTTGATTGCCCATCTGGCAAGCTGGCCCAAGGTATCAGGACGGGCCAATATGGCTTTGAGGGGTTGGTCCGTGAGCACCACAATAGGGTGAGCTTGAAAATATAGCCAGAGACACTGGGCAGAAATGATCAGAGCAAAGATAATTTTCTCTATCTTGGAGTACCTGACCTCAGCATCGGGGAGTACCTTGCTCACATAGTAGATGGGCTTCTGGGTTTCGTCGACGTTGAGGCGCACCAAGACGGAGCTGATAGCCTCTGAGAAGGTGGCAAGGTAAAGGAAAAGACTTTGTCCGTCCCTTGGCTTTGACAGTAGTGGGGGAAGATAGGAATGCTTTCAATCCTTCGAAATGTCTATGGCAGTCTTTCGTCTACTCGAACCCATTCACTTTGTGCAGGGCCTTAAAAAAAGGGAGGCACCTGTTAGCCGACTTAGAGAGAAACCGGCTTAGGGCCGCCATCCTTCTGGTGAGCCGCTGCACCTCCTTCTTACTGGCCGGTGGTCTCATGTCGAGGATGGCACTAATCTTCTCTGGGTTCGCTTCAATTCCTCGTTGAGTCACCATAAAGCCCAAAATTTTTCTGTTGTGACCCCGAAGGCACACTTCTTCGGGTTCAGCTTGACTTTGTAGCGGCGAAGGTTGTTGAAGGTCTCCTCCATGTCAAAAACATGGTTAGAAGCACGGGCACTCTTCGTCAGCATGTGTTCACGTAGACCTCTATGTTCTGGCCTAGTTGGTCTTGGAAGACTTTGTTCATCAACCTCTGATAGGTTGCTCTCACGTTATTGAAGACGAAGGGCATTACCTTGTAACAGTAGATACCCTTTTCGGTCATGAAAGAGGTGTGCTCCTCATCGCCCGGATCCATCTTTATCTGATTGTACCCAAAGAAGGCGTCCATGAAGCTGAGGAGCTCATAACCATATGTCGAATCCACTAGTTGATTGATCCGGGGCAATGGGAAGCTGTCTTTTGGGCATGCCTTGTTGAGGTCGGTGAAGTTGATGCAGATCCTCCAACTCTCATTGGCCTTATGGACCATGACCACATTGGCCAACCAACTCGGGTAGTGTGCTTTTCGAATGTTGTCGGCAACGAGCAGCTTGTTGAGTTCTACGTCAATGGCTCTCCACCGCTCGGGAGCAAAAGTCCTCTTTCTTTGGCGGATTGGATAGTGCTTTGGGTCGATGTTGAGCTTATGGGTGATCACCTTTGATAGAATGCTAAGCATGTCGGATGCTGATCAGGCGAAAATGTTCGAGTTGGCTTGCAGGAAAGTCAGGAGGCGGTCCCGATCTTCTGTAGGGAGAAGTCTGCCGACTCGTACCATCCTCATCGGGTCATCCCCTAGGTGAAAGGTCAGCAGCCGCTCAGCCGGCTCTCTCACTTTACTGGACTCTCAGGGGTCTGGCACCTCTGAAGGAGGCGCGATCTTCTGAGGGCTTGAAGCTGTATGATAGCAGGGCAGGACTGGACTAGTCTCTCCCTGCATCTCGTCGATCCCATTGCTAATAGGGAATTGCACGAGCAGCTGCTTGGTGAAGATGACCGCATCAAGGAGATTAAGGTCGGGTCGGTCGAGGATGATGTCGTATGCCAAAGGTACTCGGATGACTAAGAACCTCATCATGACTATGCTTTGACACGGCGGTGTTTCGGCTATTACTGGTAAGGTGATCTCGCCTTCCACCCTCATCGAATCTCCTATGAACCCGACCAAGGGAGCCGTCACTGGCTGAAGAGAGTCAAGAGACAAATCCATCCTAACAAATGCGTCATACGTAATGATGTTAGCCGAGCTGCCACTATCAACCAGGATCCTTTTTACAGGGTGCTTGGCAATCGTCATCGAAACAATAATGCCTTCATTGTTTATATTGTCAACCCTGGCTAACTCCCCTCTGGGGATTATATCATCTAAGTCCCCACTCCCCCTAGGCTGCTTGGATGAAGAGGCTGCCCCCCAGGACACCATCCCCTCCGTCCACTCCATCGAGGAATTATTGACAACAGTCTGAGCAGGTGGAGGCCCTATGAGTGCTGGAACAGCCGGGGGTGCCTTCTAGACATACTTTCCGAGGTAACCCTACTGGATGAGTTCCTCGATGGCATGCTTTAGGCTATAGCAATTGTCGGTGTCATGGCCGTAGTCCCGGTGGAAGCGGCAGTAGCGACTGTTGTCACGGGGAAACCTTTTCTTCATAGGGGGAGGGTGTTGAAGATAAGGCTCGCCCTCGATCTCCATAAGGATGTGAGAGCGAGGGGAAAGGAGAGGCGTGAGCTCGCTCTCCCTAGGGGCGAGGTTGCGATGCTTATTGTCCGATCGGCATGGCTGCTCGGGCTTCTTGGGGCGAGAGGACCCGCTTGGCTCAGAGTAGGCGGACCTCTGACTGGAACCCCTCTCGGACTTTCAACGAGTGAAGTCGGCCTCGTCCGCATGGATGGACTTCTGTGCACGAAGAGGAGGTGGAGTAGGAGCTGGAGGACTTCTTGTCCAGAGAGAAAGTGAAGCGGGAGGGAAGAAGTGCCCACTTTAGTGCCAGAGTTGCCACCGCATCATCCAGATGATAAACCTCGAGGGCGGCTGCCTTGAAGCGGGCCACAAAATCTTGGAGTGACCCTTTCTCCTTTTGACGTATGGAGAAGAGGCTGTCTGCGACCTGCGAGATCCTTCGACAAGCATCAAAGTGCGTCAGGAACATCCTTTTCAGCTCTCGGAAGGAGTCGATGTTGTGCGGGGATAGGCGGGAGTGCCAGGCGTGAGCAACCTTCCACAAAGTGGTGGAGAAGGCCTTGCACAGGAGGGCGTCAGTAGCCCCTTGGACTTGCATGAGAGCTTTGTAGCTCTCGAGGTGATCAAGGAAATCCATCGTACCATCATATGGATCCAGCTGGAGGATACAAAATCTGCAGGGGATGGGCTCGTCCAAGATTCGATGAGTGTAAGAAGGACGAGTGTCGTACTCCTTCTCCGGCTGGTTGTTGACTTTTCTGGTGAGCTCCTTCAGCCGTTGGTGGTGTTCATCCAGACGTTCCTCCGTCTGACGATTGATGGCTGACATCTTCTTTGGTGGCCCAGAAGATAAGGAAGAAGAAGAAGGGGAAGAGTGCGGGTGGTAGTGCCTCCGCTTAGGCTCTTCCTGGCGCGGCTCTGAGGAAGACTCGTTTGGGCTACGAATGGGGGAGCGCGACCTTTTGAGGGGCTCCCAGTGGTGCCCTCGGGGAGAAGCACGATGGCGACAAGTCTCCCAGCAGGGCGATCTTTCCTGAGCAGACTGCTGACTGGCCAGTGCAGCAGGTGGTGGTGCAGGTGGAGTAGGCTGATGTTGGGTAGCCACAGACTATTGCTTCCGAAGTCCGTGGATTATCGCCGTGAGAGTTTGGACTTATTGGGTGAGCGCGGCCAGTTGCTCAGCTTAAGTGGCCGCAGCTGGTGGCGCAGGAGTAGCCGGAGGGGAAGCAATAGGGAGGTTGGCCTCCTGATGCTCTACCGGTTGGAGGTGCCTCCCAGGGTAACTGGCAGAGGCATCCTGAGCACGTCACCACCATTGTCGATGAAGAGGAAGAGGATAACTTGCATACAGGTGTTATAGAGCTCGTCTTTTGTCATCACCTTCCTGGCGTGCCAATCTGTTGATGCTCGATCGCTGGAACCAAACGTCGGGTGAAACTCCGTTTGTTGGTGCAGCTTTCTTTGGAGTGTGCTTGCAAGAAGTCCTAAAACTGGAGGATGCTCCGGTGGGGTCCCTCTGATGGTCAAGTTAGCAACCGAGGTCACAGCAGGGAGAGCTTGAAGAAGCTCTGAAAGAGAAGAAGGCTCCGAGGATTGGAGTATATTCTTAGGTTAGAGAGTGTGTGAGTAGATGTACCTTTATTCTGGATTCTCTTACCTTTTTATAGACCTTCGGCATCCATCTGGGGATCAGCCATGTGGAGTTTCGTGAAGAGGAATGTTTGCTGAGCTCATGGTGATTATGTAAATAGGAGCTGGTTGGTGGGCCTGGTTCTATCGAGCACATAGGCCTGACGGTTGGTTGGCCTAGTCCCATCAACTACGCAGGTCAGGCGGTAAGTGGGCCTGGCTACATTAGGCTGCATAGGTCAGGTGGTAGGTGGGCCTGGCTGTGTTAAGCGATGCAGGTCAGGCAGTAGGTGGGCCTGACTTTGGAGAAAGTGGGGCTGCTGGGGCCAGCTTGGAGAAGGTAGAGCCGCTGGGGATGGCTCGAAGAAGGCGGGGCCGCTAGGGACCGGCTTGGAGAAGTCAGAGCTGCTGGGGACCGACTTGGAGAAGGCGGGGCCACTAGGGCCGGCTTGAAGAAGTACAGCCTGCTGAAGGGCGGGGCCACTGGGGCTGACTTGGAGAAGTGTGGCCCACTGAAGAGCGGGGCTGCCCTGGAGAAATGCGGCTGTTTGCTTCGTTCACGCCATCGGTTAGCTTTGCCGTTAATGTCCACGTGGCTCTACCGGCCACTTCACTAGGTTTCGGGAAAGATCATTTACCTTTAGCCACCGATGTTAGAGAAACTATATTGTGCATTTCTTTATTTCTGGGAAAAATGGTGAAAAAATTCTATCAACTAAAATTATCAAGATAAATTTTATTGTGCATTTGTAAGAATAGATTGTATTAAAATTACACATTGTTTGTTAGATAAGATATTGTCGTAAATACTTTAGATATTTTATAGACAACTTTATATACCTTATAAAATTAGAATTTATGATAAACACTGTGGTCGGTCTACTTAAGATATCAAAGTAAATGATAGGTAAAATTTTATTCAATTTAGTATGTACATATTAGATCACATTTAATTATTTCTAACATCGAGGTTAAACTCCAATCGTAAATATGCATGATTGGATATTATTAGGAATACACCTAAGTCTATCCAATCATCCATCTATAGTGAGGCCACATCTATATATGTAATAGAATAATAATATTAGAAAATGTCTATAGAACCACAGTCTTACTCTTTTCTAGCAATTGCAGTCTATCAAGCAGTAAAATAAAAATCTTAGGACACATTTAATTAGGGAAATAAAATCATACTTTTATTTTTTCAATTATAAAATAGTTTGAAAAATATTTTAATTATTTTAATTAATTTTCTTTTAAAATAAAATATTCTCTCTATATTTTCACTGTCAACTATTTTTTACCATCCTCCACTACTACAATCACCCACCACCCTCTACTACTACTATCATGCCTCCACCATTTATCATGCACGCCACGACTACTATCATTGCATCTTTACTTATTATTACCACATCTTCATCACTATCATTACCATTTCTACTACCTACCCTTCGCCATTGGTTATCTACCATGACCACTACCATACTTCACCACCTACCACCAACATCAAGGCCATACCTCCACTACTTTTATCCCTCTTCATCACCTTCACCTACTTCACTACCACTGCCACCATATTTTTACCATATATATTTATCTTTCACCACCATCATTATTATCATCGTACCTCCATCAGCTACTACCATCATCGTCATCACCACTTTCATTACCCACTACCATCACCGCTATCATACATCTACCATCCACCATTATCCACTACCATCATCACTATACTTATGCATGCCACCCATTAATACTGCCATCCCCTCCACTATGGATCACCATACTTTCATCACCTATTATCACCTCCATCATCCACTATCATCATTTCATTACCTGCACCACTTATTATTACTGCTACTTTTTCCTTCATCATCCATCATCATATCTACACCATCAACCATCCTCCATGCCTCACTTTTTTATTTTTTAAATTAACAAACCATTTTTTATTTTCAATAGGTGAACTTTTTTTTTCTTTCTATAGAAGAGAAAAACTTGAAATGATAATAAAAACAAAAGATGAAAATAGAAGGCATATTCTATGACTAAAAAACCCTTAGGTTTTATAAAGCGCCCAACACAAATACTTTTAAACAGTAGTGCTTCAAATACCTTTGTTTAGGGTTTATAAACATTAAAATTATGAAATGGACTTACTTAGTTCAATTCAATGAAGGCTAGCCTAGTCTTTTTGACTTATTATAGCTAATATATAAAATAATACAATAATAATAACAATAAAGTCTTAATCCTAAACTAATATAAATAATATATTATTAAAAATATCAGTGGTCCTTGGTATTGCACCCTAGTGGCATCTCAATGTTGAGGCATAAATAGATTCAATAGAGCTGACAGATAATGTTAGCATCTGTTAATGCTTTCTTTTAATTTTCATATCGATGGATGAGATTTTTCTTTCTTGCATAGTAATGTACCTTCATAGCCACTCACTTCATCTTCTTCACTTGCTCTGCTACACTTAAAGAGAAGAGTATTGGAGGTCTCTAGAATTTTTTTTCAAGAAAAACTCTCTAATGCTAAAGTCAACTACATGTGGACAAGGAGAAAACTTTAGAATTCTAAGTCAAGGCACTTGAGGCTTAAGCAAAGAGAGAACTTACTTTATATATGAGTCTTAGGCTGCTTTGTAGCATTTGAAGAAATTTTATAGGAACTTAGGATCTTTAATTATATAATTCGTATTGAATCCTGACCTCATAGGAGATCATATCTTAATAGAAATAGGATAGCCATCTTTCTTATAAAATTAAGCTTATCATGTATAGGCAGAGTCTTAATCAGACTTGGACAGAGTGATCATTACAAAGGAGAGTGTTTATCTTTAATTAGGATTTTCTTTTATTGTGTGATAGAGTCCAACTTTGCTATATGTCATCATATGATCTATCCACCAAATTAGCCCACATTATTTGCGCCTTATTTGCAAAAGTTAAGCTTAATTTTATGCTTAAGACATAAAAGTGATTCTGCTCTTGGTAGGGCTAATCTGAGTTAAGCTCATGGACTTTCTTTTGCATGCTTAAGTCATTGAATAACTCATCTTTAGGTTTGCATCTTAAGATTATGAGACTGGTTGGTACCTACCAGATTAACACCAAGCTAAAGTGAGCTCGTTATTGATCTAGTTTCAATCATAGGGTGAACCAATTGAGCTAGGTCGGCTAGGGGGTTCAAAGGTTCATGTAATACTAGTTTGGTTAATTTACCTCAATTTTTGAGAAATAATATTCAATAATTATCATGAATATTAATAATATATTTAGATGACTTCAATATGTTATTCCATATTTTGGGGCATTTAACGATCATTATTAGACATAACGATAAATTAACTTGAACTTTGTGTTGATGGCTTTATCGCTTAGAAGGATGAGCAAAAAATTTAATGAAATGACTCATCATATTAATGGCCACTCCATCCTTAAGCTAGTGGATGCCATATGGCAGCTTAATACAAGATAGTATGGGTACAAAGTTTCTCATCTAGACACCTCACCATTGCCAATAAAAGGTTGAGGGAAAGTTCATTCTCTTCACATCAAGAGTGCTTTTGGTTAGTTAGTGTTCTCCTTGCCCTGCTCATCCTAAGTCCTTAGCTTCTTAGGTTAATCTTTTGGACAATCCTTCTCTCTCTCCCCTTCCTTTTTGGCTTATTATGTACAAATAGATCCTTAGAAAACTAGTCAGGTTGGTTAGATTGTAGCTTGACCCGACCATGTCTCCCTCTTCAACTGATTCCTTGACCTCATTTTCCTCATCCTTGGCCCTAGCAATTCTTCAAACCAAGGATCTTTCTATCCTAACCCCTAAGGATATGGTTTATATTAGGCATACCTACTTTGTACCCAAGGAGTTCCTCCTTACTGCACCCGGTGAGTAAAAATGAACTTCTGACTCATCCAAAGAGTGACTCGTCTTGCACGAAGATGCTCTAAAAAAAAAATAGAGTTAGAGGCCCTGAAGTTTTCCTTGAGGAAAACCCTCTTATGCTTTTGTTAGCTACGAGTGGACAAGGAGAGAATCCTAGAGCTTTGAGTCGAGGCAATTAGGATTTAAGCAAGAAAATAAACTTTACTTGCGATTTCTAGGCTGCTTTTATAAACATTGGGAGCAATTATAGAGGAACGTCGGATCTTTAATCAAACAATTACTATTGAATCCAAATTCTAGAGGAGATCATACCTTCATAGGAATAGGTTAGCCATTTTTCTTAAAAGATTAAATTTATCACATATAAGTAGAGCCCTAATCAGACTTAAAAAGAGTGATTGTTATGAAGAGGAGTCTTTATCACTGATTAGAGAGCATTCTTTTCATCTTATTGTGTGTCATAATTTTATTTATATCATCATAGAATCTATCCACTAGACCAACCTACATCAATATAAGAATAGCAAAAATTTTTATTGTTAATGCTTTGATCGTACCAAAATTTTGTTTCATTCTATTAAAGGCATTTATGTTTTGTACCCATTTCCTACTTAAATTAGTAATTTCTAAACTCTAAATAACTCTAAATAGGTCACCTTCTGCAATATGGATCTCTAATTTAAGAGGCCAATTTATGCTTTAAATTTATAAATCTTTTATTAGTGATTTAATATGTAGTCTATACTCTTTAGTTTTCAAAATGGATAGAAAAGGATAAATTTATTAATATGATACAATGGTATGATTTATATATAAACTAGAAGTACCCTTATTAGTTCAACTTTCGTCTACATATATTCTAAAATGTTAAGACCAAGATCATTGATTGGATTTTCAAAACGTATAGTATATAAATCTATGCTTTTTGGTTATGTTGGTACTATTTATATTGGTACTACTATCCTTGCTTCAAAAGTACTCCAACTTCTTCCTTGGTATTTTTAATACATATATTTATGTTTATGGGGTGTGTGCATGTTGGGGTTTAGTCCTTGATGAACAACAATGGGATCAACCTCACTGAAGAAGTACCTTGGGCTTTCATCCTTTGTCGCCAACGATTAGATTGGTGGTATGGTAACACGCTTGCCCTCGAACCCTTGATCACAGGTTTGAATCACCATAGCCTCCCTTTATTCTAGGATTTTTATTAAACCCTTTTCTATGGTTGGAACTCTCTCCTTCCTATTTTCTTCTGCTGGAGTGCTCCCTTTTTCTATGTGAAGAGTTTCATGAAGACAACTTCATGTCCACATTCCTACGTGACACCTCCTCCCACCTTCAAGTTACGTTGACTTTTCCATGAGATCCCAACTCCACATTGGATACAAAGACCAACGAACACTGGGTTGATCCAGTGAACACACAGTGCCAAGAGGGGATGTCTTCGTTCGCTGGATCCCATGCAACTCTGGAGTCCTCACGCGAGTTCTTGGGAGGAGAAGAAGATGAGAGAGACGAGAGAGGAAATTATTTTGAAAGAAAAGAATCTGTTTCTTCTTTCATCAAACCCTAGAGACTAGAGTTTAAATACATCCACCAAGTGGGTTTGGCCCAGACTCAACAAAAACTCTTATGGACTAACCCAATGAGATTAAACTAATCCCCAAGCCATGTGTACACCCGTGACTTGATTTAATCTCAACCCTTGGATCCACACCCAGTCCAATACAAGTTAGCCCAACCTGAGCCTTGATAGCACCACATAGGCCAACAATCTCTATCTTGATGCTTCAAGGCCTCAGCATATCCACCGTGTCCATCAGCTGCATACCTACAAAAGTTGTCCTATGAAAGAACCTTGATCAGTGCATCTGCTGATTCTTCTTGGTATATACCTTTATCAGCTCACTCCACTCTACCTTCTTCATCAGCTCTTTGTAGTCGAAGCCTTTCTTTTGAAAGTATCCTTTGGCCACTAGTTCTGCCTTGTACCTGATACCTCCTTACTTTGAAGGCTCTTTCTTGCACTGATAAATCTATTTACAATCAATGAGTTTCTTTTCTTGTGGTAACTGGATCATGTGCCACGTGCTAGTCTTGTGGAGAGACTACATCTTCTCTGCTATAACCTGAACCCACCTATTTTTGTCTTGACTATCCTAGCTCTCCATAGCCTCCTGATAGGTGTAAAGTCTTCATTCGCTATCACCAGGGCATATGACACGAATCCTCGAAGCCGTATCGAACTGGTGGTTGCACGTTTCCTCCTAGGCCTATGCAGTGCAATCCCAGTATCAGTCCCCTGCCTAGTTGCATCCTTTGCCCAGCTACTTTTTGCTGAACTTTTTAGCTTTTGACCCCTCTGTCAGTCATCTCCATCTGAATCTCAAATCCTTCTGGTCCACTAGTAAATGGCACGACTGTGTAGGAGGTCATCTGACTAGTGTTACCATGTTCTACCTCCTGCAGTCCCTGCTATGCATCTGTACCATCTCTGCTATGGAGGATCAAGCTTTCATTGAAGGTCACATCCCTGCTGATGATAACTTCTTCTCTAAGGGGTCCCACAGCTGATACACCTTGATTCCACGTGGGTAGCCCAGGAACACCATCTTTTTAAACCTAGCGTCCAACTTACTCCGCTCCTCCAGCACCAACATGCACATATGTCGTGCATCCAAATACCCTCAAATGGTTTAGGCTTGTCTTTACTCCATACCATATCTCCTTTAGAATGCCTCTATCCATTCTGGTGTGCGATGACCGATTGACCAAGTAGCTAGCTGCACCTACTGCGTCAACCAGAACATCTTTGGAAGCCATGTCTGCAGCCTCAAGCATCTTGCTTTTTTCAACAGTGTTCTATTCATCCACTCAGCCATCCTTTTTTGTTGAGAAGTTTTTATTATCAAAAAGTGCCTTTTGATGCCTCACTCCTCATAAAATCTCTGAAACTTCCTGCTAGTATATTCTTTGCCATTGTATAACCTCAGACACTTCACACTCCTACCCTGCTCCCTCTCTACCTCAGCCTTCCAGATTTGAACTTGATGAAGACCTTTGATTTCTCCTTCATAAAGTAGATCCACTACTTTCTTAAGAAATCATCTATCAGGATTAAGAATATATGGCCTCATTCCTTGCAGAAACCGTGGCTGGTCCCCAGACATCCATGTGTACTAGCTCAAGGGTTCTGCACTCCTAGCTACGCTGATCAAGAACTGCACTCTCTCTGCTTTTCCATCTGAAATGCTTACAGATCTTCATATCTCCACCACTCAGATCCAAAAGCAGCCCTCTCTTGCTTAATTTTTTCATCCCCTATTTTCTATGTGGCCTAGGCGGTAATGCCACATCCTATACATATTCCAAGGATCATGTTTCATAGTTGTTGCCTCAGATTTTTTGGTCACCATAGAGCCCTCCAACTTGTATAGGTTGTTCTCCAGCTTTCACCCTCTCATCACCATCATAGCTCCATTGGAAATGTTCAGAACTCTACTCCTGGCATGACTGCTGAAGCTGTATCTAGTCTGCTCAGGTATCCCATGACACAGATTCTTGTTGAGTTTTGAGATATGTTTTACGCTATTAAAAGTGCGCACTATGCCATCAAACATCCTCACTCTCACTATGCCAATCCCTGCCACCTTGAAAGGGTGATCATCTCCAAGAGTCACACCTCTCTCATCAATCTCTGTGTAAGTGCTGAACCACGATCAGTTGGGAGTGTAATGATGAGAATAGGCTGAATCCAAGGTCCACATCTCTATGTTGTACCTATGACACTGATACCACCAAGAGATCATCCTTCATCTTCTAGTTTGCAACTGTACTCATAGATTTAGATCCTTCCTCTTCTTCCTTCTAATTTTTCCTTTTAAGACAATCCCTTTTAAAATTTCCTACCTCACCACACTTGTAGCACTTAGCCTTTCTGGAATTTAATCATTCCCTAGGCACGCTCCTGTCCCTGCCTTTGCCTGACCTTTTTTCAACTGATAGACCCTCCTGGGAACAGCTTCCTTGGTTATCTTCTTTCTTTGCTCATTTGCATCGAGACAATATCTTCATAGAACGATGTTGCCTTTCCGTAGAGCAGCATCATGACCAATGAGTCATATGATATGGGCAGTGAACACATTAGCAAAAGTGCATTATCTTTATCCTCCATCTTGACCCCGACATTCAGCAATTCATTGCTCATCTGGTCGAACACTTGGATGTGGCCCAATACATCTCCACCTTCTGACATTCGAAGGCTATAGAGGCGCTTCTTCAACATCAACTTATTACGCATATTCTTTCCTATATAGAGGGCTTGCAACTTCGACCAAAGTTCCTTCGAGGTCTTCTCCTCAGCACTGAATAAATGGCTGAATCTGCCAAACATCCTCTGATCATTGAATATATTTTTTTTTTTTCAATGACATCCACTGCTTATTTGTTATCCCATCTAGCCTTTCTTCTAAAGCTAGATCTAAACCCTGCTGCACAAGGAAGTCCTCTACCCAGACTTTCCACATGAAAAAATTTTTCTTTCCATCAAACTTCTCAAAATATATTTTATGCTAATACCCATGGTTAGATCTCAACCAAAAATAGCACAAAAATATTTCAAAAAATTGAGAGATCTTGATGAAGCCTTACTAAAATTTTTCAGCCCTTTAAAATTTTCAAATAACTTCTTTTTGAGCCTGGCTCTGATACCAACTGTTGGGATTTAGTCCTTGATAAATAGCAATGGGATCAATCTCACTAGAGAAGTACCATGAGCTTTCACTCTTTGTCACCAACGATTAGATTAGTGGTGTGGTAACACGCTTGCCCTCAACCCCTTGATCACCGCAGCCGCCCTTTGCTCTAGGATTTTTATTAAACCCTTTTTCTTTGGCTGGAACTCTCTCCTTCCTATTTTCTTCCGTTGGAGAGCTCCCTTTCTCTATGTCCTTTTTTCGTGAAGAGTTTTCGTGAAAGAGACTTCACATCCATATTCCTATGTAACACCTCCTCCTACCTTCAAGTTACATTGACTTTTCCATGAGATCCCAACTCCACATTGGATACGAAGACCAACGAACACTGGGTTGATCCAACGAACACATGGTGTCGAGAGTGCCGAGAGGGATGTCTTCGTTCGCTGGATCCCACGCAAGCCTGGAGTCCTCACACGAGTTCTTGAGAGGAGGAGGAAGATGAGCCCTGGAGGAGAAAGAAGATGAGAAAGACGAAAGAGAAAATTATCTTAGGAGAAAAGAATCTGTTTTTTCTTCCATCCAAGCCCTAGAATTAGAGTTTAAATACATCCACCAAGTGGGCTTGGCCCAGACTCAACAAAAACTCCTATGGACTAACCCAATAAAATTAAACTAATTCCCAAGCCCGTGTATACTCGTAACTTGATTTAATCTCAACCCTCGGATCCACGCCCAGCCCAATACAAGTTAGCCCAATCCGAGCCTTGATAGTACCACACTAGGCCCAACAGTACATACAAGTTATGTATGGCATTTTAACTTTTATTCCGTTGCATTATGGTACCTTTGTCCATCTCGCACCCACTCTTTTTCCTATGCCAATAACATATAAGACAAATGGCTGAGCTATTAAAATATCTTCAGGCGTCATCTTGTATGATTATATTGTACAGGTATTGTATCTGTTTTCTTTTTCTTTTTTCACCCCTCATTAATATTTTAGAATCAGCATTTATTATTGCATGCAATGAACTATCGAATATATTTACATGTTTAATATGATTAAACAGTGGAGCATCCTATTCAATTCCTCTTTTCATTCGTGATGATCATTTTACGGTTAGCATTTCTTCGTCTACATATACGGCAAGTAGATTTAGTTTTCAGAATAGGACACCTACTTATTGTGAAAGAATATTGTTCTAGTGTTCAAAGCAATTACACATGGCGGGAGGAATAGTGACTGAAAGTAGGTAATAGATAATTTACGAAAGTCAAGAAAATTTACTAACCTATTGCATTTCTTTTGGATAGATGAAACACCAAGAGCGAGAATGTTAGAGACAATGACGCTAGTTTGGTAGCAGAACCTCGTCAAGTAGAAGAACCGTAGCTACTCGTAAACGCAGACATGGCAGAGGTCGCTGTAATTCTAGCCGTTACAAAGATAAGTGTAGCTTTGGGCAACGCAGCAGTAGAGGTCATTGCTAAGCCCTGGTTACAAGAGAACCTCATTATGGACCGAACTACCGACTAGGATGAGCCATATCAAGGCTGAGCTCTGGTAATGGATGGGTTTTTGTTGGGCCTGGTGTGGTGCTATCAAGGCCAGGTGGGCTAACTTGTATTGGGCTGGGTTTGAGTCCAAGGGTTGAGATTAAATCAAGTCACGGGTGTACACGGGCTTGGGGATTAGTTTAATCTCATTGGTTTAGTCCATGGGAGTTTTTTGTTGAGTCTGGGCCTGGCCCACTTCGTGGATGTATTTAAACTCTAGTCTCTAGGGTTTGGATGGAATAGAGAACAGATTCTTTTCTCCCAAAAATTCCCTTCTCTCATCATAGGGCGGCAGCCCTCGAAAAAAGGGACATTGTTAAATTGCTTCAAGGTTAAACCAGGAAAATCCTTATCTAGTTCTTGTTGAACATCCATTGCTATTCACCTGATTCCTTAGTTCTAGTTCTTGTTCAACAGGGAATCCCATTGCTATTCATCAAGGTCTAAACCCTAACAAGTGGTATCAGAGCCTGGTTCAAGGAGTAATCTGGAGGCCTTCAAGGAGTTGAAATAATTTCAACAGAATCTCGTCAAGGTACTTCTCTATTTTATAAAATTTATTTTTGTGCTATTTTTGAAATTGGCCATGGGGAGTAGCATAAAAATAGAGGTTGAGAAGTTTGATGGGAAGGGAAGTTTCTCCATGTGGAAAGTCCGGGTAGAGGACCTCCTTGTGCAGCAGGGTTTAGATTTGGCTTTGGAGGAAAGGCCAGATGGGATGACAGACAAGCAGTGGATTTCATTGGAGAAGAAGACATGTTCAATGATCAGGGCTGTCTGGCGGATTCAGTCCTCTATTCAGTGCTGGAGGAGAAGACCCCGAAGGGACTCTGGACGAAGTTGCACACCCTCTATATGGGGAAGAATATGTGCAACAAGTTGATGTTGAAGAAGCGCCTCTACAGCCTTCGGATGTCAGAAGGTGGAGATGTGCTGGGTCACATCCAGATATTCGACCAGATGAGCAATGAACTTCTGAATGTCGGGGTCAAGATGGAGGAAGAAGATAAAGCACTTCTGCTTTTATGTTCAATGCCCACGTCTTATGACTCATTGGTCACAACACTGCTCTATGGGAAGGAGACATTAATTTATGAAGATATTGTCTCGGTGCTTCGGACGAATGAGCAGAGGGAGAAGATGACCAAGGAAGCTGTTCCCCAGGAGGGTCTATCAGTTGGGGAAAGGACAGGCAGAGGTAGGGGCAGGGACAGAAGTAAGTCTGGAGGACGATCAAAGTCCAGGAAAGGCAAGAGAGAGCTGAAGTGCTATAAGTGTGGAGAGGTAGGACATTTTAAGAAGAATTGTCCTAAGTGGAAAAATCAGAAGGGAGAAAAAGGAGGATCTGAGTCTGTGAGTACAGTTGCAGATCAGGAGGTGGAGGATGATCTCTTGGTTGTATCAGATGATCACAGGCACAGCACAGAGATGTGGACCTTGGATTCAGCCTGTTCTCATCATTACACTCCCAACCGGTCGTGGTTCAGTACTTACACAGAGGTTGAGGAGGGGAATGTGACTCTTGGAGATAATCACCCTTGCAAGGTGGCAGGTATTGGCACAGTGAGGGTGAGGATGTTTGATGGTATGGTGCGCACTCTTACCAGTGTGAAGCATGTTCCAGAACTCAAGAAGAATCTGGTATCACTGGGGTACTTGGAGCGGACTGGATACAGCTTCAGCAGTCGTGCCAGGAGTGGAGTTCTGAACATCTCCAATGGAGCCATGGTGGTGATGAGAGGGAGGAGGCTGGAAAATAATCTATACAAGATGGAGGGCTCTGTGATGACTGTGAAATCTGAGGTGGCAGCTGTGGAGCAAGATCCCCGGGATGTGTACAGGATGTGGCATTACCGCCTGGGCCACATGGGAGACAAGGGGATGAAAGAACTGAGCAAGAGAGGTCTGCTTCCAGACTTGAGTAGCGGAGATATGGAGATCTGTGAGCCTTGTCAGATGGGAAAGCAGAGGAGAGTACAGTTCTCAGTCAGCACAGCTAGGAGTGCTGAACCCCTGGAGTTAGTACACACAGATGTCTGGGGACCAGCCCCAGTTTCTGCAAGGAATGGGGCCAGATACTTTATGACCCTGATAGATGATTTCTCAAGGAAGCTGTGGATCTACTTTATGAAGGAGAAATCAGAGGTCTTCACCAAGTTCAAAATCTGGAAGGCTGAGGTGGAGAAGGAGCAGGGTAAAAGTGTGAAGTGTCTGAGGTCTGATAATGGCGGGGAATACACCAGCAGGGAGTTCCAGATTTTTTGTGAGGAGTGGGGCATCAGAAGGCACTTCTCGGTGATGGGAACTCCTCAACAGAATGGGGTGGCTGAGAGGATGAACAGAACACTATTGGAAAAGGCAAGATGCTTAAGGCTGCAGGCAGGGCTTCCAAAGATGTTCTGGGTTGACGCAGTAGATGCAGCTAGCTACTTGGTCAATCGGTCACCGCACACCAGGTTAGATGGAGACATTCCAGAGGAGATATGGTCTGGAAGGAAGACAAGCCTAAACCATCTAAGGGTGTTTGGATGCACAGCATATGTGCATGTTGGAGCTGGGGAGCGGAGTAAGTTGGATGCCAGGTCTAAGAAGATGGTGTTCCTAGGCTACCCGCGAGGAGTCAAGGGGTATCGGCTATGGGACCCCTTGGAGAAGAAGGTTGTCATCAGCAGAGATGTAACCTTTGATGAGAGCTCAATCCTCCAGAACAGAAGTGGCATGGATGCACAGCAGGGACTACAGGAGGTAGAACACGGTAACACTAGTCAGACAACCTCCTATACAGTTGTGCCATTTGCTAGTGGACCAGGAGGATTTGAGATTCAGGTGGAGAGGACTGACAGAGGGGGTAGAAGCCAGGGAGTTCAGCAGGATGCAGCTGGACAGGGGACTGATACTGGGATCGCACAGCAAAGGCCCAGGAGGAACGTGCGACCACCAGTTCGATACGGCTTTGAGGATTCGTTGTCATATGCCCTGGTGACAGCGAATGGAGACCCTTTCACCTATGAGGAGGCTATGGAAAGTCAGGATAGAGATAGGTGGATCCATGCTATGGCAGAGGAAATGCAGTCTCTTCACAGCAATAATACGTGGCAGGTGGTCCAGCTGCCACAAGGAAAGAAACCCATTGGTTGTAAATGGGTTTATCAGCGCAAGGAAGGAGCTTCAGAACAAGAGGGTATCAGGTATAAGGCAAGACTAGTGGCCAAAGGATACTCTCAGAAAGAAGGCATCGATTATGGTGAGATATTTTCTCCAGTTGTCAGGCACACTTCCATCAGACTATTATTGAGTATTGTAGCAGCTCAGGACTTGGAGCTGGAGCAGATGGATGTGAAGACAGCATTCCTCCATGGTCATTTGGAGGAGAGCATCTACATGGAGCAGCCACCAGGGTTTAGAGAACCAAGATCAGATGGGAAAGTCTGTTTGCTGAAGAAATCTCTGTATGGGCTGAAGCAGTCGCCGAGGCAGTGGTACAAGAGATTTGACACTTATGTTAGGAGCATTGGACTTTCCAGGTGTGAGTATGATTCTTGTGTGTATGTTAAATCTCTGGATGATGGGTCTAGGATGTACTTACTCTTGTATGTAGATGACATGCTGATAGCATGCAAGAGTGAGAAGGCTGTACAGGAACTGAAGATAGCTTTGTCTCGGGAGTTTGAGATGAAGGATCTGGGGCCAGCCAGGAAGATCCTAGGGATGGAAATCATCAGAGATAGATCCAAAGGTGTGCTGCATCTGAGTCAGGGTGGCTACATTAAAAAGATTCTGGAGCGATATGGGATGAAGGATGCCAAACCGACAGCACTACCTTTGGCAGCACATTTTTCCTTATCGAAGACCATGTCACCACAGACTGAGGTGGAGGCTCAGGAGATGGAGAAGGTACCATATGCTTCTGGTGTTGGGAGCCTTATGTATGCCATGGTATGTTGTAGGCCAGACATAGCCCATGCAGTGAGCCAGGTGAGCAGGTTCATGGCGCAGCCTGGTAGGGAGCACTGGCGAGCACTGAAGGGAATCTTCAGGTACTTGGTAGGTACAGTTGGGGTTGGTATTTGCTATGGACAGCAAGAAGTGCTGAGAGATCCAACTTATCCAAGGAGGCTCGTGGGCAGTTATATGGGTATGTGGATGCAGACTTTGGTGGAGATGTGGACACTAGGAGATCCACAACAGGCTTTGTGTTCAGCCTGTTTGGTGGTCCAGTATCGTGGAGATCATGTCTGCAGCCCATCACAGCCTTATCTACCACGGAGGCAGAATACATAGGTATCACAGAGGCAGCAAAGGAAGCTCTTTGGCTGAAGGGCTTGATGCTGGAGATGGGACTTGATCAGAAGGTTGTCCAGGTGCATAGTGACAGCCAGAGTGCTCTGATGCTTGCGCAGAATGCAGTCTATCATGCCAGGACGAAGCACATTGACCTCAGATACCACAGGATCAGAGAGCTGGTGGAAGATGGTGAGGTGGAGCTGGTGAAGGTATACACCAAAGAAAATCCAGCAGATGCACTGACTAAGGTTCTTCCACGGGACAGTTTTCAAAAGTGTATTTCGTTGTTAAAGCTGATGGACACAGTGGACGTGCTGAGGCCTTGAAAGCACCAAGGTGGAGATTGTTGGGCCTGGTGTGGTGCTATCAAGGCCCAGGTGGGCTAACTTGTATTGGGCTGGGTTTGAGTCCAAGGGTTGAGATTAAATCAAGTCACGGGTGTACACGGGCTTGGGGATTAGTTTAATCTCATTGGTTTAGTCCATGGGAGTTTTTTGTTGAGTCTGGGCCTGGCCCACTTCGTGGATGTATTTAAACTCTAGTTTCTAGGGTTTGGATGGAATAGAGAACAGATTCTTTTCTCCCAGAAATTCCATCTCTCATCACAAGGCGGCAGCCGTCTTCTCTTCCTCCTCTTCCCCCTCTCTCTTCATCTTCTCCCAGGTTTCCATTGGCTTCGTCGAGTATTCCATGCTCACCGCACCAAGGCTCCGATTCTGCTCCCAGACAGACTCCCTGTTTCTCTAAGATTCACGGAGACTTTCCGCAAGGGCTTACGGCTAGTTGGAGTTCCTGCGTAAGGGGATTCACGGTAACGTGCATTGAAGAGGTGGAGGGATTGATCCGGTCAACGCCATTGATCTGGTCAACGCACCTTGGCTTGGTGGCTGGTCCACGTGAAGAGGAGTCTTCACCTTGGCTTGGTGGCTGATTCAGCCGGTGAAGAAGCGGACGACGACCTCTATTAGGGAAAGGGCAATTAATTCCAGCGCTTATAAAATCCCTGCAAAACAGAGGGGATCCATTGCTGCTCATCAAGGACTAAATCCTAACATTCTTAACTCAGATGGGCATTGCGAAGAACAATAACCAAGCTCTTGAATCTTGGATTGAGCAAGTACGGACACTGGCATACCGTGTTGAGGATGTCATGGACGAGTGTATCTATCTCATGAATGCTCAACAACGGAGCAGCGGAATTGTTGATTGGCTGAGAAAATTAGTGAAGGGGACCAAAAATTTGGGCGTTTGGCGTCGTATTACTCTTGAGCTGAAAGACATAGAGAATAGTTTTAATCACCTTTCGTTAATGAAGGATCGATGGGTTCAGTTGACAGGAGGAGATGCCAGTAGTTCAAACCATGCTAGCGGACTTGAGGTCTATCGAGGAAATATTGAGAAGGATGAGAATATTGTGGAGGAGGAGAAGAGGACAAAATTAATTGAGTTGTTGACTGATCGGGATGAGGATCTCTCTATAATATCTGTGTGGGGTATGGGCGGGTTAGGCAAATCGACCCTTGTTAATACTGTGTATAAGAGCGAAGACATCGGGTTTCCGTGCCGTGCATGGATAACTGTCTCACAGGATGATAAGCCGGATGATCTTTCAAGAAAAATGGCAGAAGCATTGTTTCCGGAAAGTCCACAAGGTTTGGATCATAGAAATAAAATTAACAGATTAATTAAAAAGCAACTGGCCAATAAAAAGTGCCTGATTGTACTAGACAATGTATGGGACACGAGTAGTCTCTATCATATTAAAGATCTCCTCGGTGAGAACCGTCATGGAAGCAGGATAGTCATCACGACCCGACTTGGTGCAGTAGCTTCCCTGGCACCCGAATTCCGTAGGATAAATGTTGATGGCTTGAAAGAGGACCAGGCATGGAACGTGTTTTGTAAGTGGGCGTTTGGGAAAAATCAAAGGAGCATATGCCCTCCGGAGCTTGAGACGTCGGCAAGAAAAAACCATAATAAACTTACTCACTATGTAATGTTCTACAATATAATCTATGTTATACTCAATTAGAAGCCTTTCAAGAGGAGTTGAGGAGAACTAAGGCTGGGTTATAACATCAATTGATTCCTCCTGACCTATAAACCATATAGACCCATCCATAATGTAATTAGATGCCTTGATATTTTGCTCTCTAGATTGGAGAGCTACACTATACCTAGGTGGTTTATAACACCTTCAATCCCCTTCAAAGCAGTACTTAGCTTTCAGGTCCAATTTTATCGATGTGCTATACTAATAAAAAAATAAACTTTATTATAAAAAGATGAAAAAATCTTGCTTTGATCACAGCATCACCCTAATACAACAATCAATCATCCTAATAAAACTATTATTGAGTTAGGTAAAACTAAATAAAAAGAAATTAAATAGGATCAATGTAATGGGTACCATTTGCTAGGCATGTAAACATTGTTAGAGAAATTAAATAGGATCAATTTCTCTAGATTCAGGGCCCACCAGGCTGGGTTGACCTGACAGCACTCTCCAGCCACCCCATGGCCCTATTCTTTGTCTCCTTTCCTTTGTTTTCATCCATCAGCTCCCTTATCTTCTTCTTTTTAAGGGAATCCATCATCAGCTCTCTTATCAACCCGGCCACCACCTCTCTCTTCACATCATTATCGATCTCCATGCTGGTGCCCCAGTCGGCGCCTATGTACCGGCGGTTGGGATCTATCGCTCGGCGAAGAATGGTCAGCTTAGCACCGGTACACTTCCATATATCCTCTGCAGTGTCGAGTTCCACCCGCCATGTGCCAAGGGCTCCGAAACGGACTGGTATGTGCTGGCTCAGCTAGCACCAAGAGTTGTCCCTTGGGCAGAAGGGCAGGAAAGTGCGATTGCACCATACCTGTAATTGACTCGAAGTGCTTATGCTTGCGCATACCAAAGTTAAAAAGATATTTATGCTCTTGGCATAGGCATGCACGCGATACATGCCCATTGCTGGGCGCGATGCATGTCCATTGCTGGGCGCAATGCAGTCGCACCCAATGTAGTAAGACTTTTCCCTATGCACATGCATCAGGCACCAATCATCGGATGTGGTACATGTGACCTGCATAGCATCCGATCCACAAAAACTTTTCCAAAGACAGAACCACGTCGGCCTAACATGGCCCATCAAACTAGGAGTGATCTTCGGCATGGCCCATAGGCCTAGCCCACAAGGATATGCACTAGGCCAGACTGGCCCACATGTGCCCACATATTGATGATCCATCTAATTTTTTTATAAATAGTATTTAAATAAAATAAGCTACGAACATAACTTTGTTTACGATTGCACAAGTGCCTTGCTCATTATCTCATTACTTTATTACTTGGCCTTCTTCTTTGTCTTCTATCGTTCCTAAAAGAGTCTTCAATCTTCATGCTTTTTTTTTTTTTTTATCATTCGAACTCCAGATTGCCAGACCTGTAGACCAACATACCAATAAGGTTGACTATTTTAATCATAACTCGTGAAAACCTAATACGAAGTTAATAGGTTCGAATTAAGCATAAATAAGTTTGAAACAAAATTTAATTGACTCGTTAGATATGGTTAATAAACAAGTTAGATTTTGAGTTGGCTCGCCAAACTATAATTGATCTGCAATTAATCTAACTATTAAATAAGTAAATTTATGAAACTTCATAACCCGAACACAACTAGCCAATCCGATTTATTTAAGTTAATATCATATTTTTAATAAATTATTATGTAATAATTGAGATTATATTCTTATCCAAGATATTATTTTTTTTCTCTTCTTTTTTCTTTTGAATTAATTTTTTTTATACTTTAGTTATGGTTTTAAATATATTGTTGCTTTATAAGTGAAATGATATTAAACCCATTATACAGGTTACATCGGTTGCATAGGTTATATAAGTTAAATGGAACATATCGATTATGAATTTGTATCAACTCAAACATGACATGATTGTTTTACAAGTTATACAGACCGTATTATGTAGCATATGTAATACATGGGCTGAGTTCATATTTAAATTTTTGACCCAATTAATAAATAGATCAGATTAAAATTGACTCATTTATTATTATATTTTGAAGTTGATCTAATCCGCTTATAACATGTTATTGTAATTTACCATCCTACCACATAAGGATGTATATTAACTAAAAAAAGAATATTCTTAATAGTCAATAATTATTAGCTTATGCAGAGATAGAGCTTTACTATAAAAAAATAACTTTTGCCTGTAGTTTTTTTCGTAAAAAAAGATAAAAAATTCGTAGGGAAAGCCTTTCCCTACAATTTTTGTCGTAGGCAAAAGCTGAAAAAAAGTAGACATAAGTGCACCGGAAAAGCCTTTTCCTACGACTTTCAAAATCGTAGGCAAAGAGCATACCTTTTTCTATAATTTTTTCGTAGGGAAAAGTTCATATTTCGTAGGGAAGGAGTAACCATAATTTAAAATTTAAATTTAAATTTTAAAAACTTTTGCCTACGAAAATAAAAAATCATAGAAAAAAGATTAAATATATATATTTTATCCACATCTTTTCCTATGATTTTTGTTAGGAAAAAGTTGGCTAATAATAATTTTTAATAATTTCTTTCCATATGAGAAACTCTAAAATCGTAGGAAAAAATAACAAAAATATTTTTTATTCACATCTTTTCCTATAAAAATTCTTAAAATCATAGGAAAAAGTTGGCTAACAATTATTTTGAATAATTTCTTTCCCTACGAAAAACCCCAAAATCATAGGCAAAAATCAAAAAAAAAATTTTATCCACATCTTTCCCTACAAAATTTCTTAAAATTGTAGGGAAAAGTTGGCTAATAAATTTTTTTAATAATTTCTTTTCCTGCAAAAAAACCCTCAAAATTATAGGAAAAAATTAAAAAAAAATTATCCACATCTTTTCCTATGATTTTTTTGAAAATCGTAGGTAAAAGTTGACTAGTAATAATTTTTAATGATTCCTTTCCCTACGAAAAACCCCAAAATCATAGAAAAAAAATCAAAAATCATATAGAAAAGTTATATTTATTTAATTTTAAATTATTTAATATTTTAAAATTATGTTCCTATTTTTTTTAATATTTTGCATATTTTATTTAAATAGAATATAATTTATTTATTTTATATTTTTTAAATATTAAAAATTATGTTAATAAGAATAATATGATTCTTTACCTACAATATCCATTATATATACAAAATTTTTACATAATGGCAACAAAAGATAAACATCAAAATAACTAGTAAATAAAGGTTAGTAGTCCATATCAATTACAAAATCCATAACTAACATAAAACTTCAAAACATATGAATGAGATAATACAACATAAGGTCTTAGACACTTTATAAAGGTCCCATTTATAAATGACTTCCCCAGTTTTCTAGCTCTCTTTTAAATATTACTAGAGTAAGCACTGCCCTAGAATGGCATTGCAATTCATAAATGTTCCAATAAGATATTATTGTAGACCTCTCATGCCAAAGTACACTTTGCTTATTTTCTTTGAAAGATCCTTTCAGGGTATCAAAATTGCTTCCTGCAAAGATGAAAAATAAGTATTAAAGAAAGTTTTATTTGATCAATTTTTATGCTCAAAGAAAATGAATTATTAAATCAAAATCATGGCAACTTGTAATTGAGTACAACTTGATCAAATATCCAATTAGCATATCTAAAAGTATAATTAAACAATGCGAGTATGAGAGGTGCAACAGTTCCCAAGCATTGGTTGCTAGTCAATATGAAAACTTTTGATGACAAAAAGAAGCATTTTACTTATATTAAGCAATGGTAAACATATTCATGATGCTTCTCAATGGTCCATGTTATGCAGATCTGGAACTCATGCCTAAGTCCATCACAAATATTAAAGTCTATCCAACTCTCAATCACATGCATGCTTCCAGTAGTTGGCCAGTGTAATTATGAAAAATCAATTGAATCAAAGTGAGATGATAAGGATCAGAAGTAGGTAGAAGGCAAATTAACTGGCAAGAAAATAATGATCGATTTTGATTGAAACCAAATAAAGTATAAGAGTCATACCAAAAGGTAGCACTGATTGCCACATGGTTTTTGATTTTGTTCCGGTTCAGGCACATAGGGGAGTTTTTCACATTGTCAAGTAAAAAACTCCAATTTAAAAACCAGCAAACATTTCTACAATGCCTTATAAAATAGCAATCTTCAAGAACATTATATGGACAAATAATTTCTGAGAATAGCCATGGATGCGGCAACCAAAGATCTGCAAAAAAAAAAAAAAAAAAAACATTTAATAGTTAGTGGAGCCATCACATGCTACAATAAGAAGTGAAATGCAAGATCAAAACAAAAAACAATATGACAGCTGGATTAATTACATAAATAATGAGACTAATTAAGCTAGTAGCTTTCAGCAATCTAGGATTCCACCAATCTAGAGAGAGAGAGAGAGAGAATCAGTCAATAGTAGTTCCCTTTGGCACTCACTATATGGGCCCACCTGAAACTCATGTGAACGAACTGCTCCGCCGAATGGTGCTTAAATTTTCCCTCAGTTTTCTAGGAGTTGCAAGCAACCAGAAGACCAGATCTCCAGCAACAAATGCGCAACAATCAATTGTTCATAAAAAAAAGTAGAAACTTCGGCCAAAAAAAGAAGAAAAAAAATATATTAAAATCACGTGTCCTGATCACGTGACGAGCCTGTTAAATTAAGCAGTTCTGGGAGATAGCAATAGGCTCTCTGGATGCCAGTCAAAGATGCATCACATGGTTCCTTAAAAAAAAAAACCTCAGAATTCCCTCATAAATCTCGCTAGTAGCCGGCCTACGCTCCTCACACCCACTCAATTGAAACAGCTGCCTTCCTTCCTTTGTGCCGTTCTTCCAACCACCCCAGTTTGCTCATAGTTTAGAGCTCAGAGTAGAGAGAATGAAGGAGAGAATGAGATCACTGCTAGGCTCATCTACTCTGAAATAAACTTATCAAACAAAAATGGCAGAATAATTTATCAAAAGAATCTGAAATAGTATTAAGAGTCTCATCAAGAAACTGCCTCCCTTCATATTCTGTTCCCTTGAAAACTTCAGGATTTTTCCCATGCTTTTTGTCTTTCTCCCGATGTGTTTCATCTTTCCTAACAATGTGAAATAAACTTCTAAAAACACTGGATTATGGATGCATGTTAAACTATAATAGTTGGGAAGTATGGGAAGAACGCAACCTGTTCTTGCGCTCCCTCTTCGACCGGCTGATGGCGGCGATCCACCCCATGGCCACCATCATCATCGACGAATATGATGGGTCATCGCCGAACGAGCTCTACGATGCGGCGCAGTCCTACCTGGGCTCCCGGTGCCTGGATGCCGCCCTAGTCGTCCGCCTCTGCAAGGCCCGCCACGGCCCCCACCCTGTCGCCTCGCTCCCCTCTTCCCACACCACCGTTGACTCATTCCACGGTGTCCCCCTCCGCTGGACCTCCCGCGCAGTCGAGCGCTCCTCCGCCGCCTTTAATGCCTCATTAAGATCAGGTTGGCCGCGAGCAGGAATGATGGGGCGGGGACGGGCCGCGTTCTCGGAGCCGGTGGCGGGCATGGCCGTCAGTGTGTGGGCGCAGCGGGGACCTGGGGCATCACTGATGGTGTCCCAGCTCACTTTCGCCAGCCGATAGCTAGGGGCTGGGGGCTGGGAAGAGGAAATACGACGGAATGGGGAAGAGGAAATAGGGCAGAACAGAAAATTGCCTACGCATTTGTTACATGAAAATTTAAATTTTTATGGATTTTCTTCTTTCCCTACGATTGTTATGAAAATCATAGGAAAGATTCATTTGTAGCTTTAAAGAGAAATCAGAGAGCGTACTCCAGTACTACGCCCTCCAGATTTGCAAGAATAAGACCAATCCCTCTTCCTTGAGAATTGGAGGCGCCATCAACATGGAGGATCCAGCCTCCGCCACATCCTAACTAGCGTCCGAACATGTCATTGTGAAATCTTTATGTTTCTCTTTCGTCCAAGTGCATTCCACCAGAAAGTCTGCCAGCACCTGAGACTTCAAGGCAGATCGAGATTAAAATAAAAGATCGAATTCTTCCAATTTGATTGTCCATTTAGCCAGTCAACCAGAGGCGTCAAGACGAGCCAAGATAGTTCTAAGAGGTTGATCTATGAGTATCACGATCGGATGGGCTTGAAAGTATAGCCTAAGACGCTGAGTAGAGATGATTAGAGCAAAAATAATTTTTTCGACTCTGAAGTACCTGACCTCCGCATCTTAGAGTACTTTACTAGTGTAGTAGATGGGTTTATGTGCTCTGTCGGGGTCGAGGCATACCAGAACATAGCTAACTACCTCTGAGGAAGCAACGAGATAAAGGAAGAGCCTTTCCCCTTCTTTTGGCTTTGACAATAATGATGGTGTGGACAGAAACTCCTTCAACTCCTCAAAGGCTTTCTAGCAGTTCAGTCTTGGCCAGCTTCAGCCTCGGCCAACATACCTCGTCCAGCTTCAGCCTCGGCCAGCTTCAGCCTCGGTCAGCTTCAGTCTCGGCCAACATACCTCGCCCAGCTTCATCCTCGGCTAGCCTTAGCCTCGGCCAGCTTTAGCCTTGGCCAGCTTCAGCCTCGGCCAACATACCTCAGCCAGCTTTAGCCTCGGCCAGCCTCAGCCTCGGCCAACATACCTTAGCCAACTTCAACTTCGGCCAGTCAGCGTCAGCAACCACCCAAGTAGCTCCCTAGCAACCACATTGTGGGGTCCACGTGCCTGGCTCCATTGCTATCGCATAGGACAACATACGATGTGGAGGACACATCTGGCAAATATCGTAATGGCCGCCCATGCCCTGCAAGCCTACAACAACCTGCAGCAACCATCCAAATCAAGTTGCCATCCACTTTGACGAAACTTGACCCACCAATTATGCAGCCTCCAACATTTGACGGGACATGGCTTGCACCTCTGACAAATCACTGGAGGCCAGCCCCATCATCAATGCCCTGACAAGTGATTATGCCGCTAGCAGGCTCTAAGCACCAATAAAATGGGTAAGAGGGACCCCCGATCAGGTAACTCCAAGAAAAAACCATAACTACACTCCCAAACGCTCATTCTTGCTGACACAGAGAGCACGGCTCTAAGCCTCTCTCTTCTTCATTCTTTCGAGCTTCCTCAAGCTCATGGCTATGGCCCAGAGCACTGACTTGAGCATCAAAGGATTCCATCGAATCTTTGGTCCCCGGGACTTGTTTGCAGGCTTCCAGGCGCAAGAAGCTCGTCGAAGGATCTCGGGCTCGCTGGAGGAGGCGATCGGATGCTCGCTGATGTTCGAGGACGGTGATTTAGCGTCAACATTATTCCTTTTCTTTGTTACAACTCATATATATATATATATATATATATAAGATATGGGATTTCTAATTTCAATGGGACTTTTTGACTAGCTTTCAATTCTAGTTTTTGGGCCTAAGAGATGCTACAATGAGAAAAGTTTAAATGAAAAAATAAAATATTATTTGATATTCTAATTTTTTTTACATATATGATCCTAAAATTTTTATATTTTAAATATATATTAAATCTAAAAATATTTTTAAATTATTTTTTTAAATAAAATAAGATTCATTATACTTTATCATCCAAAGCCGCAAACCATTCTTAAGCAACCATATCACCACCGTTACAACCATCATCACATATCATTTTTCATTATTATTGTCATCATCATTATACATCACCTATCATCAACATTATAACCATCATCCCTGCATGTCCATCATATTTTCTTTCATCGTTGCTGTCATATCTTCATCACATTAATTTATCACCTTTGTTTGCTGTGACCACCATCTGTAACCACGTCATCGCTATTAGGTAGTTTAACCCATCGAAATGGCTTGCTTTGCAAAAATCCCATAATAAACCTCGAATAATAAGCCAATAATGGAGGCCTCCATCATGCTTCCCAACTAGGCTTGACCGTGACTTGAATAAATTCCCACGCGTAAGCTTCATTCGCTGTTCGATTATTGATAGAGCCGTGCACGTAGCAATTAATTTCTGAATCAACTAATTGATTAGGTAAATAATTAATTAAACTATTTAAAAATAAAGCCGTAAAAAATTCCCGTGGCTGAAAGAGAACGAACGTGTCTCTCTGGACGCCAAAAGTGGCAGAATAAAGTCGATGGATGCTTATAGGATATAAAAAGGTAAATATTCTTTAGTTGCTAAAGGAGAAAATGACACGAATATATTCGGCTCACTAAACAAAACATCCCCTTAAAAAGGATAAAATCAAGCTCGATATCTTGCCAACTTTGCATCAAATACAAAGAGAGAGCGGGACTGTAACGGGGATGAGCTGGGATCGTGGAGCTCCCAGGCCTCGTTAGATGAAATCTAATTATCCAAGAGCTGCCTTTGGGATGAAGGAGAGGTATGACGTTTTCTCAATCCCATGCTTAATTTTTATTTCATTGTTTGAGGACTCTTTAAGTACAATCAAGGATGGAAAATGCCCAGCCTGTGGTCGGCCCTTGCTTCTTTCGGGAAGCTTCTAAATACACCACAGAAGTTATTCTCGGCACCCTGAAATTATTTTTTAAAACAATTAATTTTTTAAATTATTATTATTATTATTTTTCATCTTTCGCTTCTCTTCGTCTCGAGACGTGGCTTCCGGCCCCTTGCTCCGACATTGACTGTGTGTGAAGAAGGGGATGGGGAGCCGGAAAAAATAGTCGGTGCCTTGAGAGGAGGGAAGGATCGGAGCGACGTCAGCGAAGAAAAGGGAAAGAAAGGTGTGGAGAGAGAAAAAAAATAATTTAAAAAATAATTTTTTTAAAAAATTTGGGGATGTCAAAAGTAATTCTTGCGGCGTTTTTAGAAGCTTCCCTTGCTCAAATCGATGGCAGTTGACACGTAGTCAACCAAAGCCTAGGGTGGAATCCTCGCGTGTGGTCCTGTTGGTGTGGGTTACTTGTGAAGTGTAGTTTCTTTCCTTCGAATTCTGCTTGAATGGATGAGTTTCTTTGAGCTTCATGGAAGAATTCTGCAGATTTGAATTGGAGCCAAACATTCCTAGATTTCAGGAAAGATCATTTACCTTTAACCACCGATGTTAGAGAAACTAGATTGTGCATTTCTGGGAAAAATAGTGAAAAAATTTTATCAACTGAAGTTATCAAGATAAATTTTATTGTGCATTTGTAAGAATAGATTGAATTAAAATTACACATTGTTTGTTAAATAAGATATTGTCATGAATACTTTAGATATTTTATAGACAACTTTATATACCTTATAAAATTAGAATTTATGATAAACATTGATGTGGTCGGTCTACTCAAGATATCAAAATAAATGGTAGGTAAAAATTTATTCAATTTACTATGTACATATTAGATCACATTTAATTATTTCTATTGACGCCAAATCATCGTCCTCAAATACCCGCAAGCGTCTGGTCGCCTCCTCCAGCGAGCTCGGGATCCTTCAGCGAGTCCAAGATCCTTCAGCGAGCTCCTCGCACTTGGGAGCCTGCAAACAAGTCTCGGGAAACGGAGATTTGACGGGGACCCTCCGATGCTCAAGTCAATGCTTTGGGCAACAACCGTGAGCTTGAGAAAGCTTGAAAGAGAAAGAGAGGGGCTTAGAGCTCTCTGTGAGCAAAAATGAGCGTTTAAGAGTGTGGTGAGTTATCAGTTATGTCTTATCCATTTTATTGATGCTTGGAGTATGTGAGACTTGGGGCATGATCACTTATCAGAACATTTATGATGGTGGCAACAATGACAGGACTTGCTTCTTAGTGGTATATCAGAAGTGCAGGCCATGTCCCATCAAATATGGTGGCTGCATAGTTGGCAGGTACTGCTTGGTTTGGACAGCTATTGCAGGCTGCTGCAGGGCATGGCCGATCGTTACGGCATTTGCCAAATGTGTCCCCCATACCACACTTCTGTTGCCTTATGTGGACAGTGATGGACGATAAAGTCAGGCACGTGGGCCCCATAATGTACCCACTGAGGCAGAAGATGAAGCTTGGAGTTGAAGCCGGCTCTGTTCCTCGTAGCATTGATTATAGAGTACGTGCATGCCACTATTCATGCCTTAAATGAGCTCCAGAGAAGGCGTGGGTGAACACTTGCATGGCACTGTTCATGGCCGAGGGGAAGACGCCGAGCACTGTTCATGGCCGAGAGGAAGACGCCGAGCACTGTTCATGGAGCACTATTCATGGCCGAGCACTGTTCATGGCCGAGGGGGGAGGCCGAGCACTGTTCATGGCCGAGGGGGAGGCCGAGCACGAGCACTGCTATGGCCAAGGGAAGAGGCCAAGCACAGTTCATGACCGAGGGGGTGTCTTGTTGAGGCCGAGGGGGTGTTTTCCGAGGTGAGGGGGTGTCTTCCCGAGGCCGAGGAGCTATCTTGCTGAGGCCAATGGGGTGTCTGGCTGAGGCCAAGGGGGTGTCTTCCCGAGGCTGAGGGGGTGTCTTCCAGAGCCGAGGGGCTGTCTGGCTGAGGCCGAGGGGGTATCTTTCCGAGGCCGAGGGGCTGTCTGGCTGAGGCCGAGGGGGTGTCTTCCCGGGGCCGAGGGGCTGTCTTTCCGGAGCCGACTCTAGAAACGATTGGTCCGACCCCGGTGAGATTACCATTGCCCATGGGGCTTATTGGCCCCATCAGATGCCCCCCACACTCCTGAGTTTGTGCGATCGCATGCCTTGCATCCGCCAAGCGAAAGGAGTATAGGAATTATAATATCTTTCTTTTGCACTTGTCTCTGCATGTCAGCTTTGGATAGTTTTCATTTGCCTTGTGTGGACTTGTGACCACGTCTGCATGCTCTCTTGTGCTTTTGTCTGCTCAAAGACTTTAAGTAATGTTGGAGGTAAATTGATTACCTTAGACTACCTGGGAGCAGCCAGTAATCCTCTTCCGACGTAGGGTCTGAAAGCGGATGCCCGTCAACTGTGAGTTGGAAAGTTGGCCTCTCCCTACTGTAAGCTGACTTTGGGTCTTCTACTTTTGACATAAAATTTGAAGATGGGTGCCCGTCAATTGTGAGCCGGAGAGTTGGCCTCTCCTTACTGTGAGTTGACTTGGGGCTTCTTCTTGAATGGCTGAAAGTGACCAACAATGTGTTGCAAGTGTAATTTAAACAAAGGTCTTACCCGGTCGGCAGTTGGCCACCGCAGTAGGGTTGGAGCCACTGAGGCTGAAATGAAGCTGTTGAGATTGTGATGATGTCGTTGAGGCTGCCGTAACACTGCTAAGGCAGAGATAAGGCCGCTGGGGCTGAGATGAAACTGTTGGTTGTAATGAGGCTGTGAAGGCAAAGAGATAGAGCCGCTGGGGCTGCAATAACATCGCTAAGGCAAATATAAGGCCACTGGGGCTGAAATGAAACCGTTGAGGTTGTAATGAGGCCGTGGAGGCAAAGAGATAGAGCCGTTGAGGCTGCAATAACACCGCTAAGGCAAATATAAGGCCGCTGGGGCTGAGATGAAATCGTTAAGATTGTAATGAGGCCATGGAGTCAAAGAGATAGAGCCACTAAGGCAAGGTTAAGGCCGTTGAGAGCCTTTTGAACTCTGGAGGGTAACCTGAGAGTTGCTGAAGACGTCAGGTGCCTTTTAACCCCGAAGGATGACCTGAGAGTTCTGAAGTCGTTAGGTGCCTTTTAACCCCGAAGGGTAACCTGAGAGTTGCTGAAGTCGTCATATACCTTTTAACCCAAAAGGGTGACCTGAGGGTGCATGGATCAGACTCAGCACCTTTTAACCCCGAAGGTGACCTGAGGATGCGTGGATCAGGCTCAGGTGCCTTTTAACCCCAAAGGATGACCTGAGGGTGCATGGACCAGACTCAGGTGCCTTTTTTCTTTGTGCCGATGATCTTTGTTGCCGCCCTAAAGTCACTTTTCGGTGCCGAGCTGGCCTCGGGCTCTGGTGCCAATGCTGGGTTGATCTTCAGTGCTGAGCTGGCCTCGGGCTTTAGGTACCAACGCGAGGTTGGTCTTGAATGCCGATGCAGAGTCGATCTTTCTGCATGATATTTTCAAATATTAGTGAGAAGAAGCTTTTATCAAAGTATAATATACCTAGCTTTTGTAGTCTTTTTGGCCTTTGCATTGTGTTAGATGTCGACGTTGATTGGAGGCCTGAGATCTTTTTCTTTCATAATCGGCCGGAAGCGACCGAGAATAGTTAGGAGTTGGAGGCTACTTGGACGGGGTCAGAGACAGTCGAAGGCATCTGGGATATGCCGTCCGGGGCCTGTACATGGTTGCGGACATTCAGAGGTAGTTGGGCAAAGAGCTTGGAGCCGAGAACAAGACGCCGGGGGGTCGGCACGGAGTCGGGACAGAGACTCTCCCCAGCCTTTCCTGGTGCTGGATTGAGGTATTTTGCGAAGGGGAAGAAGACTATTCGAGAGTGGAGGAGAACCAGCATTGTTGGTCTCTTTTGGCATTAATGGAGCCCTGACATCCGAGTACAAGGAAGGCCATAATGACCCCTCCACCCAATGTCCTCTCTTTGTCCTCTTACTGGCACCAAGCTTCCTTCCCTTCATATGTTAAATCTTGTTCATTTAAGTTTGTGTGGCATGGCACTGGGCTGGGACTTGACACATCCTCGATCCTCTCTCCGCACAGCCAGGCTAGGACCTTGCTTCTTAGAGGGAACCCAACGAGAAGATATGTCAAGTGATGATGATGATGATGTGGCACTTGATGCAGATGGTTTGAAGGAAGAAAAAGCGGCCGGGGAGGAGTGTCAATCAGCTCCTGTCGGCCGAAGATAGCCTCAAGATCGCACGCCTCTTGTGGATTACGAGTGTTCGAGTGGAAGAGGCTATCATTGTGAAGCATCTTTGAAGGAATTTGTCTTCTTATGTTGATTTGGATATATCAGCCCGTTGGTAGTCTGCCCCCTAGGGAGTCATGTTGACTGTAATTGAAAAGTGCAGGTGCCCTTGCTTAGGGGAGGGCTTCGTGACTGTGGTACTCGTTGGCGAGCTTGATAGTATTGTTGCTAGGGAGCTTGAGCTTGATGTTGCTCTTGTAGCTTCGGACAACCGCCACAAAT
>UESW01002192.1:166729-181733 GCA_900491605.1 Calamus simplicifolius | reverse complement strand
TCAGCGAGCTCCTCGCACTTGGGAGCCTGCAAACAAGTCTCGGGAAACGGAGATTTGGCGGGGACCCTCCGATGCTCAAGTCAATGCTTTGGGCAACAACCGTGAGCTTGAGAAAGCTCGAAAGAGAAAGAGAGGGGCTTAGAGCTCTCTGTGAGCAAAAATGAGCGTTTAAGAGTGTGGTGAGTTATCAGTTATGTCTTATCCATTTTATTGATGCTTGGAGTATGTGAGACTTGGGGCATGATCACTTGTCAGAACATTTATGATGGTGGCAACAATGGCAGGACTTGCTTCTTAGTGGTATATCAGAAGTGCAGGCCATATCCCATCAAATATGGTGGCTGTATAGTTGGCAGGTACTGCTTGGTTTGGACAGCTATTGCAGGCTGCTGCAGGGCATGGCCGATCGTTACGGCATTTGCCAAATGTGTCCCCCATGCCACACTTCTGTTGCCTTATGTGGACAGTGATGGACGATAAAGTCAGGCACGTGGGCCCCATAATGTACCCACTGAGGCAGAAGATGAAGCTTGGAGTTGAAGCCGGCTCTGTTCCTCGTAGAGCATTGATTATAGAGTACGTGCATGCCACTGTTCATGCCTTAAATGAGCTCCAGAGAAGGCTGGGTGAACACTTGCATGGCACTGTTATGGCCGAGGGGAACGGCCGAGCACTGTTCATGGCCGAGAGGAAGACGCCGAGCACTGTTCATGGTCGAGCACTATTCATGGCCGAGCACTGTTCATGGCCGAGGGGGAAGAGGCCGAGCACTGTTCATGGCCGAGGGGGAGGCCGAGCACTGTTCATGGCCGAGGGGTAGAGGAGCACTGCTCATGGCCAAGGAAGAGGCCAGCAGTTCATGACCGAGGGGGTGTCTTGTTGAGGCCGAGGGGGTGTCTTTCCGAGGCTGAGGGGGTGTCTTCCCGAGGCCGAGGAGCTATCTTGCTGAGGCCAATGGGGTGTCTGGCTGAGGCCAAGGGGGTGTCTTCCCGAGGCTGAGGGGGTGTCTTCCAGAGCCGAGGGGCTGTCTGGCTGAGGCCGAGGGGGTATCTTTCCGAGGCCGAGGGGCTGTCTGAGGCCGAGGGGGTGTCTTCCCGGGGCCGAGGGGCTGTCTTTCCGGAGCCGACTCTAGAAACGATTGGTCCGACCCCGGTGAGATTACCATTGCCCATGGGGCTTATTGGCCCCATCAGATGCCCCCCACACTCCTGAGTTTGTGCGACCGCATGCCTTGCATCCGCCAAGCGAAAGGAGTATAGGAATTATAATATCTTTCTTTTGCACTTGTCTCTGCATGTCAGCTTTGGATAGTTTTCATTTGCCTTGTGTGGACTTGTGACCACGTCTGCATGCTCTCTTGTGCTTTTGTCTGCTCAAAGACTTTAAGTAATGTTGGAGGTAAATTGATTACCTTAGACTACTGGGAGCAGCCAGTAATCCTCTTCCGACGTAGGGTCTGAAAGCGGATGCCCGTCAACTGTGAGTTGGAAAGTTGGCCTCTCCCTACTGAAAGCTGACTTTGGGTCTTCTACTTTTGACATAAAATTTGAAGATGGGTGCCCGTCAATTGTGAGCCGAGAGTTGGCCTCTCCTTACTGTGAGTTGACTTGGGGCTTCTTCTTGAATGGCTGAAAGTGACCAACAATGTGTTGCAAGTGTAATTTAAACAAAGGTCTTACCCGGTCGGCAGTTGGCCACCGCAGTAGGGTTGGAGCCACTGAGGCTGAAATGAAGCTGTTGAGATTGTGATGATGTCGTTGAGGCTGCCGTAACACTGCTAAGGCAGAGATAAGGCCGCTGGGGCTGAGATGAAACTGTTGGTTGTAATGAGGCTGTGAAGGCAAAGAGATAGAGCCGCTGGGGCTGCAATAACATCGCTAAGGCAAATATAAGGCCACTGGGGCTGAAATGAAACCGTTGAGGTTGTAATGAGCCGTGGAGGCAAAGAGATAGAGCCGTTGAGGCTGCAATAACACCGCTAAGGCAAATATAAGGCCGCTGGGGCTGAGATGAAACGTTAAGATTGTAATGAGGCCATGGAGTCAAAGAGATAGAGCCACTAAGGCAAGGTTAAGGCGTTGAGAGCCTTTTGAACTCTGGAGGGTAACCTGAGAGTTGCTGAAGCGTCAGGTGCCTTTTAACCCCGAAGGATGACCTGAGAGTTCTGAAGTCGTTAGGTGCCTTTTAACCCCGAAGGGTGACCTGAGAGTTGCTGAAGTCGTCATATACCTTTTAACCCAAAGGGTGACCTGAGGGTGCATGGATCAGACTCAGGCACCTTTTAACCCCGAAGGGTGACCTAAGGATGCGTGGATCAGGCTCAGGTGCCTTTTAACCCCAAAGGATGACCTGAGGGTGCATGGACCAGACTCAGGTGCCTTTTTTTCTTTGTGCCGATGATCTTTGTTGCCGCCCTAAAGTCACTTTTCGGTGCCGAGCTGGCCTCGGGCTCTGGTGCCAATGCTGGGTTGATCTTCAGTGCTGAGCTGGCCTCGGGCTTTAGGTGCCAACGCGAGGTTGGTCTTGAATGCCGATGCAGAGTCGATCTTTCTGCATGATATTTTCAAATATTAGTGAGAAGAAGCTTTTATCAAAGTATAATATACCTAGCTTTTGTAGTCTTTTTGGCCTTTGCATTGTGTTAGATGTCGACGTTGATTGGAGGCCTGAGATCTTTTTCTTTCATAATCGGCCGGAAGCGACCGAGAATAGTTAGGAGTTGGAGGCTACTTGGACGGGGTCAGAGACAGTCGAAGGCATCTGGGATATGCCGTCCGGGGCCTGTACATGGTTGCGGACATTCAGAGGTAGTTGGGCAAAGAGCTTGGAGCCAGAACAAGACGCCGGGGGGTCGGCACGGAGTCGGGACAAGACTCTCCCCAGCCTTTCCTGGTGCTGGATTGAGGTATTTTGCGAAGGGGAAGAAGACTATTCGAGAGTGGAGGAGAACCAGCATTGTTGGTCTCTTTTGGCATTAATGGAGCCCTGACATCCGAGTACAAGGAAGGCCATAATGACCCCTCCACCCAATGTCCTCTCTTTGTCCTCTTACTGGCACCAAGCTTCCTTCCCTTCATATGTTAAATCTTGTTCATTTAAGTTTGTGTGGCATGGCACTGGGCTGGGACTTGGACCAGTCCTCGATCCTCTCTCCGCACAGCCAGGCTAGGACCTTGCTTCTTAGAGGGAACCCGACGAGAAGATATGTCAAGTGATGATGATGATGATGTGGCACTTGATGCAGATGGTTTGAAGGAAGAAAAAGCGGCCGGGGAGGAGTGTCAATCAGCTCCTGTCGGCCGAAGATAGCCTCAAGATCGCACGCCTCTTGTGGATTACGAGTGTTCGAGTGGAAGAGGCTATCATTGTGAAGCATCTTTGAAGGAATTTGTCTTCTTATGTTGATTTGGATATATCAGCCCGTTGGTAGTCTGCCCCTAGGGAGTCATGTTGACTGTAATTGAAAAGTGCAGGTGCCCTTGCTTAGGGGAGGGCTTCGTGACTGTGGTACTCGTTGGCGAGCTTGATAGTATTCTTGCTAGGGAGCTTGAGCTTGATGTTGCTCTTGTAGCTTCGACAACCGCCACAAATGTTTGGTCTTGTTGATGGCGGCGAGCTGGTCCGCTTGAGTGGCTTGAAGTGGAGATGATGGTGGAGCAAAAAGCTAGCCTCATGTTTCCTAGCTCATTGAGGGTGCCCCCCAGCATGACTGACGGAAGCTTTTTGGGCTCTTATCGTTGCCATTGCTTTGATCCACCATTTTGATCTAAAAGGGGATGAGGATTTGCAAGCTAGCATCACTGACGATCCGTGCTCTTTCCTCCTACCTGGTGCGCCAATCTGTTGATGCCAAATCACTCCTCGAGCGTCCGCGAGCGTCCGATCGCCTCCTCCAGTGAGCCCGGGATCCTTCGCAAGCTCCTCACTTGGGAGCATGCAAACAAGTCCCGGGGACCGAAGATTTGGTGGGACCCTCCGATGCTCAAGTCAGTGCTCTGGGCAACAGCCGTGAGCTTAAGAAAACTCGAAAGAAAAAGAAAGAGGCTTAGAGCTCTTTGTGAGCAAGAATGAACATTTAAGAGTATGGTGAGTTATCAGTTACCTCGTCGGGGGTCCTTCTTACCAATTTTATTGATGCTTGGAGTCTGTGAAACTTGGGGCATGATCACTTGTCAGAGCATTTATGATGGTGGCAACAATGGCAGGGCTTGCTTCTTAGTGGAATGTCAGAAGTGCAGGCCATGTTCTATCAAATATGGGTGGATGCATAGTTGGCAGGTACTGCTTGGTTTGGACAGCTATTGCAGGCTGCTGCAGGGCATGGCCGACCGTTACAGCGTTTGCCAGATGTCTCCCCCATGCCACACTTCGTTACCTTATGCGGACAGTGATGGGCGATAAAGTCAGGCACGTGGGCCCCACAATGTACCCACTGAGGCAGAAGATGAAGCTTGGAGTTGAAGCCGCTCTGTCCTCGTAGAGTATTGATTATAAAGTATGTGCATGGCACTGTTTATGCCCTTGGATGAGCTCCAGAGAAGGCCGTGGGTGAACACTTGCATGGCACTATTCATGGCTGAGGGGAAGAGGCCGAGCACTGTTCATGGCCGAGCACTGTTTCTGGCCGAGGGAGGAGGCCGAGCACTGTTTATGGCTGAGCACTATTCATGGCTGAGGGAAAGAGGCCAAGCACTGTTCATGGCCGAGAGGAAAAGGCTGAGCACTATTCATGGCCTAGGGAAAGAGGTCGAGCACTGTTCATGGCCGAGGGGAGAGGCCGAGCACTGTTCATGGCCTAGGGAAAGAGGCTGAGCACTGTTCATGGCCGAGGGGAAGAGGCCAAGCACTGTTCATGGCCGAGGGGGTGTCTTGCTGAGGCCGAGGGGGTGTCTTCCCGAGGCCAAAGGGCTGTCTTGCTGAGGCCGAGGGGGTGTCTTCCCGAGGCCAAAGGGGTGTCTTCCCAAGGCCGAGGGGCTATCTTGCTGAGGCCGAAGGGGTGTCTGGTTGAGGCTGAGGGGGTGTCTTTCCGAGAACGAGGGGTGGTCTTTCCGGGGTTGAGGGGCTGTCTGGCTGAGGCCGAGGGGGTGTCTTCCCGAGGTCAAGGGGGTGTCTTTTCGGGGCCGAGGGGCTGTCTGGCTGAGGCCGAGGGGTTGTTTTCCTAGGACCGACTCCAGAAACGACTAGTCCGACCCCGATGAGATTACGTTGCCCATGGAGCTTATTGGCCCCATCAATTTCTAACATCGAGGTTAAACTCCTATCGTAAATATGCATGATTAGATGTTATTAGGAATACACCTAAGTCTATCCAATCATCCATCTATAGTGAGGCCACATCTATATATGTAATAGAATAATAATATTAGAAAATATCTATAGAACCACAGTCTTACTCTTTTCAGCGATTGTAGTCTATCAAGCAGTACCAGTAAATTAAAAATCTTAGGACACATTTAATTAGGGAAATAAAATCATACTTTTATTTTTCAATTATAAACTATGTTTGAAAAATATTTTTAATTATTTTAATTAATTTTCTTTTAAAATAAAATAATATTCTCTATATTTTTCACTGCCAACTATTTTTCACCATCCTCCACTACTACAATTACCCACCATCCTCTGCTACTACTATCATGCCTCCACCATTTATCATGCATGCCACGACCACTATCATCGCATCTTCACTCATTATTACTACATCTCTATCACTATCATTACCATTTCCACTGCCTATCCTTGCCACTGATCATCTACCATGACCACTACCACACTTCATCACCTACCACCAACATCAAGGCCTTTATCAGCGCCATACCTCCACTACTTTTATCCCTCTTCATCACCTTCACCTACTTCACTACCACTGCCACCATATTTTTACCATATCTATTTATCTTTCACCACCACCATTATTATCATCATACCTCCACCAGCTACCACCATAATCGTCATCACCACTTTCATTATCCACTACCATCACCGCTATCATACCTCTACCATCCACCATTATCCACTACCATCATCACTATACTTATGCATGCCACCCATTAATACTGCCATCCCCTCCACTATGGATCACCATACTTTCATCACCTATTATCACCTCCATCATCCACGATCATCATTTCATTGCCTGCACCACTTATTATTACTGCTACTTTTTTCTTCATCATCCATCATCATATCTACACCATCAACCATCCTCCATGCCTCACTTTTTTATTTTTAATATTAACAAATTATTTTTTATTTTCAATAGGTGAACTTTTTTTTCTATAGAAGAGAAAAACTTTGAAATGATGATAAAAACAAAAGATGAAAATAGAAAATATTTCTACGACTAAACAACCCTTAGGTTTTATAAAGCGCCCAACACAAATACTTTATAAACAATAGTGCTTCAAATACCTTTGTTTAGGGTTTATAAACATTAAAACTATGAAATCACCTAGCAACCAAGCTCTCTTATTTATCTAACTAGCTAAACTATGATAATTATGAAATGGACTTACTTAGTTCAATTCAGTTAAGGCTAGCCTAGTCTTTTTGACTTATTATAGCTAATATATAAAATAATACAATAATAATAATAAAATAAAGCCTTAATTTTAAACTAATATAAAATGATATATTATTAAAAATATCAGTGGTCCTTGGTATTGCACCCTAGTGACATTTATCTCAATGTTGAGGCATAAATAGATTCAATAGAGCTGACAAACAATGTTAGCGTCTGTTAATGCTTTCTTTTAGTTTTCATACCGATGGATGGGATTTTTTCTTTCTTGCATAGTAAAGTACCTTCATAGTCGCTCGCTTCATCTTCTTCACTTACTCTCTTACACTTAAAGAGAAGAGTATTGGAGGTCTCTAGAATTTTTTTTTAAGAAAAACTCTCTAATGCTAAAGTCAGCTACAGGTGGACAAGGAGAAAACTTTAGAATTCTAAGTCAAGGCATGAGGCTTAACCAAAGAGAGAACTTACTTTATCTATGAGTCTTAGGCTGCTTTGTAGCATTCGAAGAAATTTTATAGGAACTTAGGATCTTTAATTATATAATTCGTATTGAATCCTAACCTCATAGGAGATCATATCTTAACATAAATAGGTTAGCCATCTTTCTTATAAAATTAAGCTTATCATGTATAGGCAGAGTCCTAATTAGACTTAGACAGAGTGATCATTACAAAGGAGAGTCTTTATCTTTAATTTGGATTTTCTTTTATTGTGTGATAGAGTCCAACTTTGCTATATGTCATCATATGATCTATCCACTAGATTAGCCCACGTTATTTGCGCCTTATTTGCAAAAGTTAAGCTTAATTTATGCTTAAGACATAAAAGCGATTCTGCTCTTGGTAGGGCTAATCTGAGTTAAGCTCATGAACTTTCTTTTGCATGCTTAAGTCATTGAATAACTCATCTTTACGTTTGCATCTTAAGATTATGAGACTGGTTGGTACCTACCAGATTGACACCAAGCTAAAGTGAGCTCGTTATTGATCTAGTTTCAATCATAGGGTGAACCAATTGAGCTAGGTCGCTAGGGGGTACAAAGGTTCATGTAATACTAGTTTAGTTAATTTACCTTGATTTTTGAAAAATAATATTCAATAATTATCATGAATATTAATAATATATTTAGATGACTTCAATATGTTGTTCCATATTTTGGGGCATTTAACAATCATTATTAGACATAACGATAAATTAACTTGAAGTTTGTGTTGATGGCTTTATCGCTTAGAAGGATGAGCAAAATATTTAATGAAATGACTCATCATATTAATGGCCACTCCATCCTTAAGCTAGTGGATGCCATATGGCAGCTTAGTACAAGATAGTATGGGTACAAAGTTTTTCATCTAGACACCTCACCATTGCCAATAAAAGGTTGAGGGAAAGTTCATTCTCTTCATCAAGAGTGCTTTTGGTTAGTTAGTGTTCTCCTTGCTCTGCTCAGCCTAAGTTCTTAGCTTCTTAGGTTAATCTTTTGGACAATCCTTCTCTCTCTCCCCTTCCTTTTTGGCTTGTTATGTACGAATAGATCCTTAGAAAACTAGTCAGGTTGGTTAGATTGTAGCTTGACCCGACCATGTCTCCCTCTCAACAGATTCCTTGACCTCATTTTCCTTAGCCTTGGCCCTAGCAATTCTTAGAACCAAGGATCTTTCTATCCTAACCCCTAAGATATGGTTTATATTAGACAAACCTACTTTGTACCCAAGGAGTTCCTCCTTACTGCTCCCAGTGAGTAAAAATGAACTTCTGACTCATCCAAAGAGTGACTCATCTTGCATGAAGATGCTCTAAAAAAAAATAGAGTTAGAGGCCCCGAAGTTTTTCTTGAGGAAAACCCTCTGATGCTTTTGTTAGCTATGAGTGGACAAGGAGAGAATCCTAGAGCTTTGAGTCGAGGCAATTAGGATTTAAGCAAGAAAAAAAACTTTACTTGCAGTTTCTGGGCTACTTTTATAAACATTGGGAGCAATTATAGAGGAACGTCGAATCTTTAATAAAACAATTACTATTGAATCCAAATTCTAGAGGAGATCATACCTTCATAGGAATAGGTTAGCCATCTTCCTTAAAAGGTTAAATTTATCACATATAAGTAGAGCCCTAATCAGACTTAAAAAGAGTGATTGTTATGAAGAGGAGTCTTTATCACTGATTAGAGCATTCTTTTCATCTTATTGTGTGTCATAATTTTATTTATATCATCATAGAATCTATCCACTTGACCAACCTACATCAGTATAAGAATAGCAAAAATTTTTATTGTTAATGCTTTGATCGTAGCAAAATTTTGTTTCATTCTATTAAAGACATTTATGTTTTGTACCCATTTCCTACTTAAATTTGTAATTTCTAAACTCTAAATAGCTCTAGTAGTGTGGGTCACCTTCTGCAATATGGATCTCTAATTTAAGAGGCCAATGTTTGCTTTAAATTTATAAATCTTTTCTTAGCGATTTAATATGTAGTCTATACTCTTTAGTTTTCAAAATGGATAAAAAAGGATAAATTTATTAATATGATACAACGGTATGATTTATATATAAACTAGAAGTACCCCTATTAGTTCAACTTTCGTCTACATATATTCTAAAATGTTAAGACCAGGATCATTGATTGGATTTTCAAAATGTATAGTATTTAAATCTATGCTTTCTGGTTATGTTGGCACTATTTATATTGGTACTACTATCCTCGCTTCAAAAGTACTCCAACTTCTCCCTTGGTGTTTTTAATATATATATTTATGTTTATGGGGTGTGCATGTTGGGGTTTAGTCCTTGATGAACAATAATGGGATCAACCTTACTGAAGAAGTACCTTGGGCTTTTACCCTTTATCGCCAATGATTAGATTGGTGGTGTGGTAACACGCTTACTCTCGAACCCCTTGATCATAGGTTTGAATCACGCGCTCCCTTTCTCTACATCCTTCCTACGTGACACCTCCTCCCACCTTCAAGTTACATTGACTTTTCCACGAGATCCCAACCCACATTGGATACAAAGACCAACGAACACTGGGTTGATCCAGCGAACACACAGTGCCGAGACTGGCGAGAGGGGATGTCTTCGTTCGCTAGATCCCACACAACTCTAGAGTCCTCACGCGAGTTCTTAGAAGGAGGAGGAAGAAGATGAGAGAGACAGACAAGAGAGAAATTATTTTGAAAGAAAAGAATCTATTTCTTCTTTCATTCAAACCCTAGAGACTAGAGTTTAAATACATCCATTAGTGGGCTTGGCCCAAACTCAACAAAAACTTTCATGGACCAACCCAATGAGATTAAACTAATCCCCAAGCCTGTGTACACCCGTGATTGATTTAATCTCAATCCTTGGATCCACACCCAGCCCAATATAAGTTAGCCCAACCTGAGCCTTGATAGCACCATACCAGGCCCAATAATCTTTATCTTGATGCTTCAAGGCCTCAGCATATCTACCGTGTCCATCAGTTGCATACCTATAAAAGTTGTCCCATGAAAGAACCTTGGTCAGTACATCTGATAGATTCTTCTTGGTATGTACCTTTATCAGCTCCACTCCACTACACCTTCTTCCATCACCTCTTTGTAGTCGAAACCTTTCTTCTGAGAGTATCCTTTGGCTACTAGTTCTGCTTTGTACCTAATACCTCTTACTTTGAAGGCTCTTTCTTGCACTGATAAATCTATTTGTAATCAATGGGTTTCTTTTCTTATGGAAACTGAACCACCTATCATGTGCCAGTCTTGTGAAGACTACATCTTCTCTGCCATAGCCTGAACCCATCTATCTTTGTTCTGACTGTCTGGCTTTCATGCCTTTGATCTCCTTTCACTATCACTAGGGCATATAACACCGAATCCTCAAAGCCGTATCGAACTGTGGTCGCACGTTTCTTCTGGGCCTATGCAGTGCAATCCCAGTATCAGTCCTCTGCCCAGCTGCATCCTCTGCCCAGCTATTTTTTGCTAAACTTTCTGGCTTTGACCCCTCTGTCAGTCATCTCCATCTAAATCTCAAATCCTCCTGGTCCACTAGCAAATGGATGACTGTGTAGGAGATCATCTGACTAGTATTACCGTGTTCTACCTTCTGTAGTTCATGCTATGCATCTGTACCATCTCTGCTATGAAGGATCAAGCTCTCATCGAAGGTCACATCCCTGCTGATGATAACCTTCTTCTCCAAGAGATCCCACAGTTGATATACCTTGATTCCACGCGGGTAGCCCAGGAATACCATCTTTTTAGACCTAGCATCCAACTTACTCCACTCTCCAGCACCAACATGCACATATGCTGTGCATCCAAACACCCTCAGAAGGTTAGGCTTGTCTTTACTCCAGACCATATCTCCTCTGAAATGCCTTCATCCAATCTGGTGTGTGGTGATCGATTGACCAAGTAGCTAGCTGCACCTACTGTGTCAATCTAGAACATCTTTAGAAGCCCTGCCTGCAGCCTCAAGCATCTTGCTTTTTTCAACAGTGTTCTGTTCATCCACTCAGCCACCTTTTTCTGTTAAGAAATTTTCATTACCAAGAAGTACCTTTTGATGCCTCACTCCTTACAGAATCTCTGAAACTCGTTACTGGTATATTCTTTGTCATTGTCTAACCTCAGACACTTCACACTCCTATTCTGCTCCCTCTCCACCTCAACCTTCCAGATTTTAAACTTGATGAAGACCTTTGATTTCTTCTTCATAAAGTAGATCCACTGCTTTCTTAAGAAATCATCTATCAGGTTAAAAAGTATATGGCCTCATTCCTTGCAGAAATCGGGATTGGTCCCCAGACATCCATGTGTACTAGCTCCAGGGGTTCTACACTTAGCTGTACTGACCAAGAACTGCACTCTTCTTGACTTCCTCATCTGACATGGCTCACATCTTCATATCTTCACCACTCAGATCCAAAAGCAGCCCTCTCTTGCTCAGTTCTTTCATCCCCTATTTTTCATGTGGCCTAGGAGGTAATGCCACATCCTATACTTATTTCGAGGATCCTGTTCCATAGCTGCTATCTTAGATTTTTTGGTCACCACAGAGCCCTCCAACCTGTATAGGTTGTTCTCCAGCTTTCTCCCTCTCATCACCACCATAGCTCCATTGAAGATGTTTAGAACTCTACTTCTGGCATGACTGTGAAGCTATATCCAGTCTGCTCTAGGTACCCCATGATACCAGATTCTTGTTGAGTTCTGAGATATGCTTCACGCTATTAAGAGTGTGCACCATGCCATCAAACATCCTTACCCTCACTGTGCCAATCCTTGCCATCTTGAAAATGATCATCTCTAAGAGTCACACTTTCCTTATCAACTTCTGTAAGTGCTGAACCACGACCAGTTGGGAGTGTAATGATGAGAATAGGCTAAATCCAAGGTCTACATCTCTGTGCTGTACCTATGGCTATTTGATACTACCAAAAGATCATCTTTCACCTTCTGGTTTGCAACTGTACTCATAGATTCAGATCCTTCCTTTTCTCCTTCTAATTTTTCCTCTTAAGACAATCCCTTTTGAAATATCCACCTCACCACACTGTAGCACTTAGCCTTCCAAGAATTTACCGTTCCCTGGGCCTGCTCCTGTCCCTGCCTCTGCTTGACCTTTTTCCAACTGATAGACCCTCCTGGGGAATAGCTTCCTTGGTCATCTTCTTTCTTTGCCCATTCGTTCGAAGCATCAAGACAATATCTTCATAGAACAATGTATCCTTCCCATAGAGCAATGTTGTGACCAATGAGTCATATGATATAGACAGTGAACACATTAGCAAAAGTGCCTTTTTTTGTTCTCCATCTTGACCCCGACATTTAGCAATTCATTGCTCATCTAGTCGAACACTTGGATGTGGCCCAGCACATCTTCACCTTTTGACGTCCGAAGACTGTAGAGGCGCTTCTTCAACATCAACTTATTGCATATATTCTTTTCCATATATAGGGCTTACAACTTTGACCAAAGTCCCTTCGGGATCTTCTCCTTCAGCACTGAATAAAGGGCTGAATCTTCCAAACATCCTCTGATCGTGAACATGCTTTTTTCTCCAATGATCCACTACTTATCTGTCATCCATCTGGCCTTTCTTTTAAATCCAGATCTAAACCCTACTGCACAAGAAAGTCCTCTACCCAGACTTTCCTCATAAAGAAACTTTTCTTTCCATCAAACTTCTCAAAATATATTTTTATGCTACTACCCATGGCTAGATTTCAACCAAAAATAGCACAAAAATATTTCAGAAAATTGAAAGACCTTGTGAAGCTTTACTGAAATTTTTCAGCCCTTTGAAGATCTCCAAATAACTTCTTCTTGAGCCTGGCTCTGATACCAACAGTTGAGGTTTAGTCCTTGATGAATAGCAATGGGATCAACCTCGCTGGAGAAGTACCTTGGGTTTTCACTCTTTGTCGCCAATGATTAGATTGGTGGTGTGGTAACACGCTCGCCCTCGAACCCCTTGATCACCACAGCCTCCCTTTTTTCTAGGATTTTTATTAAACCCTTTTTGTTTGGCTGGAACTCTCTCCTTCCTATTTTCTTCCGCTGGAGCGCTCCCTTTCCCTATGTCCTTTTTCTGTGAAGAGTTTATGAAGAGAGACTTCACGTCCGTTCCTATGTGACACCTCCCCCACCTTCAAGTTACGTTGACTTTTCCACGAGATCCCAACTCCACATTGGATACGAAGACCAATGAAAACTGGGTTGATCTATAGCGAACACACGGTGCCGAGAGGCCGAGAGGAGATGTCTTCGTTCGCTAGATCCCAAACAAGCCTAGAGCCTCACGAGTTCTTGGGAGGAGGAGGAAGATGAGCCCTGGAGGAAGAAGATGAGAGAGACGAGAGAAAAATTATCTTGGGAGAAAAGAATTTGTTTCTTCTTCCATCCAAACCCTAGAAACTAGAGTTTAAATACGTCCATCAAGTGGGCTTGGCCCAGACTTAAAAAAACTCTTATGGACTAACCGAATGAAATTAAACTAATCCCGAGCCCATCTACACCATGACTTGATTTAATCTAACTCTTGGACCCACATCCAGCCCAATACAAGTTAGCCCAATATGAGCCTTGATAGCACCACACCAGACCCAATAATGCATACAAGTTCTGTATGGCATTTTAACTTTTTAATCCGTTGCATTATGGTACCTTTGTCCATCTCGCACCCACTCTTTTTCCTATGCCAATAACATAAAAGTCAAATGGTTGAGCTATTAAAATATCTTCAGGCGTCTTGTATGATTATGTTGTACAGGCATTGTATCTTTTTCTTTTTCTTTTTTCACCCCTCATTAATATTTTAGAATCAGCATTTATTATTGCATGCAATGAGCTATCGAATATATTTACATGTTTAATATGATTAAACAATGGAGCATCCTATTCAATTCCTCTTTTCATTCGTGATGATCATTTTACAGTTAGCATTTCTTCTTCTGCATATACGGCAAGTAGATTTAGTTTTCAGAATAGGAAACCTACTTATTGTGAAACAATATTGTTCTAGTGTTCAAAGGCAAATTACACATGGTGGGAGGAATAGTGACTGAAAGTAGGTAATAGATAATTTACGAAAGTCAAGAAAATTTACTAACCTATTACATTTCTTTTGGATAGATGAAACACCAAGAGCGAGAATGTTATAGACAATGACGCTAGTTTTGGTAGCAGAACCTCGTCAAGTAGAAGAAGCGTAGCTACTCGTAAACGCAGACATGGCAGAGGTCGCTGTAATTCTAGCCGTTACAAAGATAAGTGTAGCTTTGGGCAACGCAGCAATAGAGGTCATTGCTAAGCCCTGGTTACAAGAAGAAGCCTCGTTATGGACCGAACTACCGACTAGGATGAGCCATATCAAGGCTGAGCTTCTGGTAATGGATGGGTTCTTAACTCAGATGGGCATTGCAAAGAACAATAACCAAGCTCTTGAAGCTTGGATTGAGCAAGTACGGACACTGGCATACCGTGTTGAGGATGTCATGGACGAGTGTATCTATCTCATGAATGCTCAACAACGGAGCAGCGGATTGTTGATTGGCTGAGAAAATTAGTGAAGGGGACCAAAAATTTGGGTGTTTGGCGTCGTATTACTCTTGAGCTGAAAGACATAGAGAATAGTTTTAATCACCTTTCGTTAATGAAGGATCGATGGGTTCAGTTGACAGGAGGAGATGCCAGTAGTTCAAACCATGCTAGCGACTTGAGGTCTATCGAGGAAATATTGAGAAGGATGAGAATATTGTGGAGGAGGAGAAGAGGACAAAATTAATTGAGTTGTTGACTGATCGGGATGAGGATCTCTCTATAATATCTGTGTGGGGTTAGGCAAATCGACCCTTGTTAATACTGTGTATAAGAGCGAAGACATCGGGTTTCCGTGCCGTGCATGGATAACTGTCTCACAGGATGATAAGCCGGATGATCTTTCAAGAAAAATGGCAGAAGCATTGTTTCCGGAAAGTCCACAAGGTTTGGATCGTAGAAA
>UESW01002192.1:141521-165908 GCA_900491605.1 Calamus simplicifolius | reverse complement strand
CGGGGCCGACTTGGATCAGGCGGGCCGGCCGGGATGAGAGTGCCGGGCCGGCTGGGAGGATGCTGGGGCCGGCTGGGAAGAGTGCCGGGGCCGACTTGGATCAGGCGGGGTCGACCGAGATGAGAGTGCCGGGGCCGGCTGGGAGGATGCCAGGGCCGGCTGAGAAGAGTGCCGGGGCCGACTTGGATCGGGCAGGGCCGGCCGGGATGAGAGTGCCGGGGCCGGCTGGGAGGATGCCGGGCCGGCTAAGGAATGCTGGGGCCGCCTGGCTCGGACACGCCGGGGCCGACTGAGAAGTACCGGGGCCGCCTGGCTTGGACACGCCGGGGCCGGCTGAGAAGTGCCGGGGCCGTGGCTCGGACACACCGGGGCGGCTGAGAAGTGTCGGGGCCGTCTGGAAGGATGCCGGCCTTGGAGGTATCGGCCTTTGGGGCTGTCAGTCATGGAGCCGTCTGTCTTGGAGGTGTCGGCCTGGGCTGATGGTCTTCGAAGTGCGGGCCTTGGGGGTGCCGGTCTTGGAGCCGTCGGACGAAGGTCGATAGCTCGGCTGGGACCGAGAGATGGGATAGGTCGGCTGGAGGAGTCGACAGACGAAGGTCGATAGCTCGGCTGGGACCGAGAGACGGGATAGGTCGGTTGGAGGAGCTGACAGACGAAGGTCGATAGCTCGGCTGGGACCGAGAGACGGGATAGGTCGGCACCTCGAGGACCCCTGGTTCGGTGAGGGGCTGGAGCATCTCAATTCACCGACCTATCCTTGGCGAGCGTCGCTCAATCGAACGGAATCAGGGCTGACCTTAGCCGCGTGCACGATTAATGATGCATGTCAATTTTACCCCCCAACACATGCCCTCCACTCCCTAGTTCGAAGTGCAGGTTCGGGCATAGGGAGTACAAGTCCAGGGGGCATGCTTTGGATGGGACGATCCGGTTTAGACAGCCCGCACAATGATGCCCTAATTAATGCAGTGAGGTCATCATGCCTTCATGGGTAAGGCTCCTCCTGGGGTGACGGTTGGGGAATGCCACGTAGCAAATCCCGATTCACGCGGTGTTTGTCGAGGCGGTTCCGATGCCTCGGGCGAAGTGCCCCATCTTCTTAAGATGGCTTCCTTAGGGGGGAAGCAAAGCGTTAGCAGCGCTGCATCTGTTCGCGATATCCTCTCATTCTGTTTCCTGGAGAGTCCGTCCTCCGCAACGTTTGCCGCTTTGCCTGGTGCTTTTTCCGGTTAGGAGGATGATGAGCCCCGACGACGTAGCTTCAGAGATCGTCGCTGAGGATGTGGGAAAGATTCGCCAGAGGTATGGTATACCCCCAGACGTCGTTCTGCGATTGCCGGGACCTGAGCACAGGGTCTCGCAAGATCTGGAGCATGGAGTCTTCATTTACGAGGATAGTTTGAAAGCAGGCCTCGGTTTCCTCTTCATCCCTTGGTGAAGGAAATCATGACACATTACAACATCTGTCCGGCGATGGTAGCCCCAAATAGCTGGCGGAGTATTATCGGATTTATCTCAATGTGCCATCAGATTCAGGTTATCGCCACTCTCCCTCTTTTCCGCGCCTGCTATCATCTAATACCCGGAAGGAAATCGGAGTGGCCTTACATCGGACCCCGGAGGTCCTTCAAAACGATTGTGGATAATCCGTCCTCCATAAAGGGGTGGAAGAGTCGATTCGTCATTGCCGAGGGGAACATTGGTTCCGACTTCCCTCGGAGATGGGGAAATTTCGTTCGGGATGCAGAAACGCATCCAGTTTTGTCCGAGCGGGAGGAGAAAGACTTGGACGTCCTCCGCAACGGCCAGGTGTTTTCGGCCAATGACTTGCTATCGGAGGGTGCTCTTTTTGCGGCCGGGCTTAGTCCTCTGGACCCGCAAGGTGAGTCCTCCCTTTCTCTTCTCCGCTGTTTTTTATCAGGCGAACGTGTTTGGATTTAATTGCATACTTTCCACTCTTGCAGCCAAGAGGTCTGCGTTGTCAAGCCTTGTCAAGAGGAAGAGAGGCAAGCGCCCAGGGGAGAGCAGCGGCGCGGAGAGAAGTAGGCCCGAGAAGAGGGCTCACTCTTCCGTAAGATGCTCGCCGGATGCCGGAGTGATCACGACGGGAGCGTCGGAAGCAAGGGAGGATTTGAGGAGGACAGCTGAGATCCCTTGTCCCCCTGTGGTGGAACTATCGGATAGCTCGGATGAGATTCCGTTGGCTCATCCGGCTGCATCCCCTTGAAAGATGAGCCGACGACGGATTCGGCGAAGTCATCGTTTCTGGGGGGCCTCCCCCGACCGTGGGTTTACTCCCGACCTCAGTAGGAGAGCGAGAGGGAGCGGCCGCAGTCGGTGAGGTTCGGGGCGAGCTCCCTCTTGGGCCTTTTACGGGAGAGTCCGGGGGTAGCGACGTTGGGTCGCCCGCAGCGGTTCGAGAAGCAAGCCGGATAGAGGTTTCGGCAGAGCCTGCAGAGGAGACGCAGGTGACTGCGACCGAAGGAGACGGGTTGGGAGAGGGAGCGCAGCGAGATGAGAGTCCCGCAATGGAGACTCCTTCAAAAAGGGTTTTGGGGAGGCTGGCGCTTGGGTTGGCCGAATTGTCTGAGGAAGCCCAAGCCAGAGTTCTGATAGAAGAGGCTGGGAAGTTGAAGGCTTCTCAGTCGGAGGTCGCCCGGGTTGACTCCCGGGTGGAGACGGCCAGCCCAGTAGCTCGAACATGGACGTTGAGGAGGCATTTTTCACTTTAATGAGGTCGGCCCTGTACCCGGGTGCGGATCCCTCGCGGACAAGTTTGCGGACTTGGAGTTGGTTGATGCCGCATTCGGGCAGCAGGGCGTGGCCGAAAGTGTCCATCTTCTTCCGACATTGACAATCCGACCCTCATGAAGATGACACGGGCCTACGCCTCTCGGGTGAGTCACCATTCTTGGGTGGCGATACTTTCCGGCTGACTTGATTGCATATTCTTACTCGTTCTTTCTCCTGTAGAGTGTTTTGCTTTCTCGGGCGATGTGCTGGCGTTTGAGTTTGGCGACGGGGGCCGGCGTTCAGGCCAGGAGAGCCAGCGCCGAACTCCGATCGCGAGCAGAGGCATCCGAGAAGTTCGAGGAACTCCTGGCGCTAGCAACGAAAGCTTGGCGGGGATGAAGGCATCGTATCAGGCGCTCTAGCTGAAGCGTCTAAGCAAAAGCGTAAAGTGGAGGAGTTGCAGGGGCTCCTGGCGAAGAACGACGATGCATGCTTGGAGTTGGCTCGAGTTAGGTCAAAGCATTCTGAGGAAGTGGCGGCGATGCAGAAAGAACATAATGAGAGTCTGGGCCGGCTGGGGAAGGAGGCCGCCGACGAGAGAAAATGCCTAGCCAGAATGCTCGATGAAGTAGAGGAGAAGCTGCAGCGGCGCGATCGCGATGTCGCTGACTTGAGAGCCAACGCTAGATGGCACGAGGGGACGATAGCCCGGTTGAGTGACGAGCTATCCCAAGCCCGGAGAGGTCGAAGATAAGCAGTTAAGAATTAACGCTCTCCAAGAAAGGGTCGAGCTGGTTAGGGTCGATAAAGCAAGGGCCAGGGGTGAGGCCGAGGAGCTGACCAAAAGGTTGGCCCAACAAAAGGAGGAGGTACGATCCTATTCCCCCTTTTTAGTTTCCTTTGTTGGTTCCTCGTGGCGCCGACTGATTCTGGCTTCGCAGATGGCAAAATTAGGGCTGGACAATTGGGCCTTGCAAGGTGAGCTTGCATCTAGCCGAGGCAGGAGTTTGGAACTCGAGGCGCGGGCCGGCGAGTTCGAGGAGCAAACTGTTTTTCTGTGGGCTCAGTCGCGGAAGCTGAGAGGCAAGTTGCCCTATCGCAGAGCCAAATGGCCGAGGCTGAGATGCAACTCGCCATGCTCAAGGGCGAACAGGACGTAATTTGTACTGACGCCTTCCAACTCGGAGCGGAAGAATGCAGAGACAAGATATCCAGCGAGCATCCAGAATGGGATCTCTCTTTCCTGGATGCTGAAGCTCTTGATGCCAGTGACTCCGGGGGTGAAGAAGAGGATGAGTACGTCGATGCTTTGGATACCGATCTTGGTGCCGCCCCAGGTCCCAGCGAGGCCGCAGCTTCTGGAGGACATTCGCAGATAGTCTCCAAGGAGGCTAAGATATTCGAGAAGGGCGAATCAAGTCATGCCTTTGCAGACGTAATTGGGGGTTCTCTGGAACTGACGCGGTTCCCGGCTTTTAAAAGTCACTTCTACGTTTTGCTTCCCGAGCTGTAACTCTGCTGACGTTCTTTAATGAATGAACTCTCCGCTTTCATTTGAGTGCTTTTTCTTGGGCGGCCCTTCGCTCCAAATTTTGCCCCAATCGCAAGCGACTTATGGCTTGTTGGTGCTGTTTGGTCGTTTTTATCTCAGGATCGAGGGAACGCATTGGCTGGGTCCAAGGCGGGGCGATAGCCTTGATTGGTGAACCGAGAGACGATCTGGTTCGGTTCATATTTGAGCGATGCGATAGATTATTAAAACTTGAGGAATGAGGTAGGTCGGTTAAGGTCGACGGATAAGGTAGGTCGGTTAGGGCCGACAGACGGAATAGGTCGGCTAGGGCCGATGGGTGAGGTAGGTCGGCTAGGGCTGACGGGTGAGGTAGGTCGGCTAGGGTCGATGGATGAGAGTGGTTACCAAAGTGGCGACATATGACGGGATTTTGTGTCGGTGGCCCGAGGGCCGATGGCAGGAGCAGGTAGATTTCTTGCTTTGATCGGTTTAAATACCGATGGGGGGTCCGGTTATCGTTGGCCATTTCATTCGACGACCTTTGCTAGCTTGATACGAACTTGCGCCGACGGAATGGCTTCCAAGGATGGCGGAAGGTCAAACGGAGCACCAGCCGACGATGCCAACACTCGCTGGGGGGCCCGTAGGAGCCGTGCTCAGACCGTCATCGACGGGGAGGTCCTGGCCTCCTTGTTAGAGAGTTGACAACGACTCCAGGAGGCGACCAAACAATATGTGATCGCCTCCACCAGGGAGATCATGCACCTCCGTGCGGTTAATGATCGCTTAGAGAGGCGCGTGGCGTCTCTCCAACAGCATGTGGGTAGCCTTGCGGCGGATCAGGGAGAACGGTCGGCGGTTCTGGGAGACAATGGTGAGCACCTGTGAGGGCTGATGTATTTTTCGTTTCTTTTTGTTACTCCCTTTTTTTCGGTGAATGGAAGAATAGTTTGCGTTGCCCTCGCGTTCATTTTTGTTTTGAGATGTTCAATTTTGTTGCACAAGTTCTTCGAGCGATTAACTCCCTTGGGGGGCAATCGATGAACAATCGGTTTTCATGCTTTTTGCTGCCCTGCCAGCGCTCTGCCGTTCCGCAGGCAAATCGGTTTTTATTTCATCGGAGTTGATAATACGGCTCTGTGGGGAGCAAAAAGCTGCTCCGGCACTTTTCGGAAGGCTTTTATGGCGTTGGTCTTTTTCCATGCAGGCCGTTTTGTCATACGGCGCATGCACCCGTTTACCATTGGAGGATGTTACTTTCGTAGGACGATCTCCTGGACCTGTCAGTGTCTGTAAGATCAGTGGACGATTCTCTGCGTTTAATAACCATGATTCGGGATCAAAAGGAAATCTTTGTGTGCGTCATGGTTCAGGCGATGGGCTCGGCGCGCAATGGGGCATTGCTTCCATCCTGGGAGGCCACGTGGAGGATGGGCCAGGTGTTTGAATCTCGGGGCTTCTGGCTTTGATAGCTGCCCCCAATTCACTTCCGCCTATATATATATAAAAAAGGGAAAGAGGGGTCGTGCTAGGCCATCCTCTAAGTTCCCTTCCCTATTGGAGTTTCCACAATGCCCATATCTTTGGCGTTTCGAGTGGGAGGATCAGACTTTTCTTTCATAAGTCACCCTCCCCCGGATAGCTGGGGTGACAGAGGAGCCGTCGGAGGTTGGCTCGCCCTGAGGGGATGAGTCCCAGTAATTACATGGAGAGCGCACAGGAGGGCCGCAGAGATTACACGGAGAGCGCACATATGCGCTTCCCCTGTGTCCTTTGTGGTTTGCTACGAGGGGCTTACGGTAGGAAGTGTATCGACACCCCCGTAGCACGCACAGACCCTCCCTCCTTCGCTGACCTGGATTCTCATCCCTTCTCTGAGGGGAATCCTTGCCACGGGGAGGAGAATATGGGAGCAATGGGGGTCTGATGGTCCCCGAGCTTCTCGGTCGAGCGGCGGCCTGCGATCTAGCATCCCACCCTAGGGGAGCTGGCTGGTTTGCCCGGGTCCTCAGAATCAGCATCCACGGGCCATGCCTCCTTTTGGACCCCTTGGTTCGTTCGAGGGGGGCCGTGGAGGGTCAGCTTCGTCAACCGTCCAGGCGGGCTGACCGTTTCATGGTTTGTCTGATTATCGGTCTGGACGCCGGAGCATCATGGTTGCCCAGATCTGCTTTGGAGCAGTTGCCCGAGCTTTGTGCTCATTTTTGCTTTATGCATTTCGATGCCCTTGTAATGCCCCTTAGGCAGTTGTAATCGGTTTCGGTGGCGATGAAATAAAGAAAGTTTTGCTCTATTTTTCAATTTATGTCTCCTTTATGCCAGGTTGTTGTTGTTGGCCATGGGTCGTAGGAACATCTCGATCGTTTTAGATGGGGATTCCATGCCATCCGAGCTAGTTGGGGCTTATGAGCTGCTCGAATCCAGATGTAACCTAGGGAATACTTAGGTCGGCCGGGGCTTGTGAGCAGCTCGAATCCGAACATCGGTTTAGGAGAATACTTAGGTCAGTCAGGGCTTGCGAGCTACCCGAATCCGAGCTAAGCTTTGAAAACATTTTAGGTCGGCCAGGGTTTGTGAGCGGCCCGGATCCGAACATCGGTTTAGGAGAATACTTAGGTCAGCCGGGGCTTGCGAGCTGCCCGAATCCGAGCTAAGCTTTGAAAATTTTCAATTTCTGTCTCCTTTATGCCAGGTTGTTGTTGTTGGCCATGGGTCGTAGGAACATCTCGATCGTTTTTAGACGGGGATTCCATGCCATCCGAGCTAGTTGCGGCTTGTGAGCTGCTCGAATCCAGATGTAACCTGGGGAATACCTAGGTCGGCCGGGGCTTGTGAGCAGCCCGAATCTAAACATCGGTTTAGGAGAATACTTAGGTTGGCTGGGGCTTGCGAGCTGCCTGAATCCGAGCTAAGCTTTGAAAACATTTTAGGTCAGCCGGGGTTTGTGAGCGGCCCGGATCCGAACATCGGTTTAGGAGAATACTTAGGTTGGCCGGGGCTTGCGAGCTGCCCGAATCCGAGCTAAGCTTTGAAAACATTCTAGGTCGGCCGGGGCTTGTGAGCGGCCCGAATCCGAACATCGGTTTAGGAGAATACTTAGGTCGGCCGGGGATTGCGAGCTGCCCGAATCTGAGCTAAGCTTTGAAAACATTCTAGGTTGGCCGGGGCTTGTGAGCGGCCCGAATCCAAACATCGGTTTAGGAGAATACTTAGGTTAGCCGGGGCTTGCGAGCTGCCCGAATCCGAGCTAAGCTTTGAAAACATTCTAGGTCGGCCGGGGCTTGTGAGCTGCCCGAATCGAACATCAGTTTAGGAGAATACTTAGGTCAGCCGGGGCCTGCGAGCTGCCCGAATCTGAGCTAAGCTTTGAAAACATTTTAGGTCGGCCGGGGTTGTGAGCTGCCCAAATCCGAACATCGGTTTAGGAGAATACTTAGGTCGGCCGGGGCTTGCGAGCTGCCCGAATCCAAGCTAAGCTTTGAAAACAATCTAGGTCGGTCGGGGCTTGTGAGCGGCCCGAATCCGAACATCAGTTTAGGAGAATACTTAGGTCGGCCGGGGCTTGCGAGCTGCCCGAATCCGAGCTAAGCTTTGAAAACATTCTAGGTCGGCCGGGGCTTGTGAGCTGCCCAAATTCGAACATCGGTTTAGGAGAATACTTAGGTCGGCCGGGGCTTGCGAGCTGCCCGAATCTGAGCTAAGCTTTGAAGATATTTTAGGTCAGCCGTAACACGCTATTTCGATCTTTAGCTTGGCTCAGTGGACGAATGGGGTTCTGACTCGGATAGATCGGTTGTAGCCGTGAATGGATCGGATGTTTCTATTTCTCATTACGACCTTTCAAATGGGTTGATCGTATTGTAGATAAAGAAATGAAACATCAGAGTTATGAATGGGGCAGGTTAAAGGGGCGTACCCTACTGGTAGTATATGCGGAGGTTGTCCGAGTTCCACGTCCGGGGGATGGACTTCTCGTCCAAATCCTGGAGTTTGTAAGTACCAGGTCCAACAACTTCCGTTACCTGGTATGGGCCTTCCCAATTTGGTGATAGCTTCCCTTGCTCCAGCGGTTTGGAGATGGATGCTTTCCGGAGGACAAGGTCGCCAAGGGAGAAGGATTTTCCTTTGACTCTGGAGGCGTGGTAGTGGGACACCCTCTGCTGATAGGCGGCAATCCTGATTCGGGCCTTCTCTCTAATCTCTTTCACTAGGTCGAGGTTGGTGTGGAGCTGCTCGTTGCTGGCCTCCTCCGAGTAACTCTCCACCCGCAAAGAGGGGAGTCCTATCTCCACCGGAATAATGGCTTCTGTGCCGAAAGCCATCCGGAAGGGGGTCTCGCCTATGGGCACTCTCGGGGTGGTGCGGTAGGCCCACAAGACATGGTGCAATTCATCCGCCCACCTGCCACAAGCCCTGGAAAGCTGAGCTTTGATTCCTTGGAGCAGAGTTCGGTTAGTTACCTCGGCCGCCCCATTGGCCTGCGGGTGCCCCACCGAGGTTAGGTGATCAGTGATGCCAAGTTCTCCGCAGAATTCCCTGAACTTCGAATTATCAAACTGCTTGCCGTTGTCGGTGATAATGGTATGCGGGAGGCTGAAGCGGCAGATGATGGACCTCCACACAAAGTCTCTCGCTCGAGCTTCGGTTATTTGAGCCACTGCCTCGGCCTCGACCCACTTGGTGAAGTAATCGATTGCGACGAACAAGAATTTCCGCTGTCCCGTGGCAGGGGGAAAGGGGCCCAGAATGTCCATCCCCCACTTGGCAAAGGGCCAAGCGGAGGAGATGGGAACCAGACTGCTGGAGGGGAGCCTCTAGATATTGGAGTGCTTCTGGCAGGGGTCACAGGCTCGGATGAGATCATCGGCATCCTTTTGCATGGTCGGCCAGTAGTACCCTTGGCGCAGCAGCTTGTGGCACAGGGACCGGCTCCCTAAATGACTTCCGCAAATTCCTTCATGCACCTCCCGGAGGGCGTAGCCGGCCTCAGACGGGCGAAGGCATCTGAGCAGTGGTGCGGAGAAAGATCGCTTGTAGAGCTGGCCATCAATCAGTATATAGCTGGCGGCTTGCAACTTCAGCTTTCTGGCCTCCCTTCGGTCGGCTGGGAGCAATCATTCTTTGAGATATTTCTGGATCGGGTCAAACCAAGATGGCTCAGCCTCGATTTGCATTACCCGACCAATGTCGGCTATGCTGGGCTTCTCCAAGGTTTCCAAATGGAATTTATGTTCGGCATCCATTGTTTCCACAGTTGCCAGCCGAGATAACAGGTCGGCACGAGCATTTTCGGCCCTAGGGATCCAGACAACCTCAAATTCAGAAATGTGAGAGAGTAAGTTCCGCACCTCTTGGAGATATCGGATTATGTTTGGCTTCCGGGCCTCGAACTCTCCCTGTATATGTCCGGCGATCAGCTGGGAGTCGGTGAAGGCAGTTAGCCTTTCCACCTTCAGGTCGCGGGCGATCCGGAGCCCAGCGAGTAGAGCTTCGTACTCGGCCTCGTTGTTGGAAGCTGGGAAGGAGAATCTGATGCCGTATTCAAAAGTTGCTCCTTCAGGGCTGGTTAGAACCAGACCTGCCCCGGAGCCACCAGAGTTTGAGGATCCGTCAACATGGAGCAGCCACCGGGTGCTTGGTTTTGGATGCCCTGATGAATCCGGAGTGGAGCCGTCTTCTGGGATCGTGCATTCAAGAAGGAAGTTGGCTAGGGCCTGCGCTTTGATGGTCGGGCGGGGTCGATATTGGATGTCATGCTCGCTTAGCTTGACAGCCCATTTGGCCATCCTTCCTGACGTCTCGGGACGATGGACCATCGCCTTGATGGGTTGGTCGGTGAGAACTGTCACGGAATGCGCCTGGAAATATGGCCGCAATCTCCGAACCGACGTTATCAGGGCCAGCACCAGTTTTTCAACTCGGGTGTATCTTGTTTCAGCATCCCGGAGTAGTTTACTAACATAGTAGATTGATCTCTGGATCTTACTTTCCTCTCTTGTCAGGACCGAGCTAATCGCGCCTTCAGAAACCGCCAGGTACAGATACAGCATTTCTCCTGGATTGGGGCTGCTGAGGAGAGGCGGCAAGCCGAGATACCTTTTGAGGTCTTCGAAAGACTTCTGGCACTCCGGGGTCCACTGGAAGTCCTTGGCAAATCGGAGTGCTTTGAAGAAAGGGAGGCCCCTTTCGGCTGACCGAGCTACGAAGCGGTTGAGGGCCGCGATCCTACCCGTCAGGCATTGAACCTCCTTGATGGACGAGGGTGGCGCCATTTGTTGAAGGGCTTGAATCTTCTGCGGGTTGGCTTCAATACCTCGTTGAGAGACTATAAAGCCCAGAAATTTCCCTGAGGTGATGCCGAAGGCACATTTGGCGGATTGAGCTTCATTCGGTACCTTCGGAGCATCGCAAAGCTCTCTAAGAGGTCCTCAATGTGCTGGGAAACCTTCTTGCTTTTAACCAGCATATCGTCAACGTAGACCTCCATGTTCCTGCCTATCTGCTCCTTGAAAATATTGTTGACCAGCCTCTGATATGTGGCACCTGCATTCTTAAGACCGAAGGGCATAACCCGGTAATAGTAAGTACCTCGGTCAGTTATGAAGGCCATTTTTTCCTCATCTTCGGGGACCATCCTGATCTGGTTGTAGCCTGAATAAGCGTCCATGAACGACAGCATCTGAAGGCCGGAGGTGGCATCCACGAGCTGGTCGATCCGAGGGAGAGGGAAACTGTCTTTCGGGCAGGCTTTGTTTAGGTCGGTGAAGTCAATACAGATCCGCCACTTGCCGTTTGATTTTTTCACCATAACGACATTAGACAACCAGCTTGGGTAATTTACCTCCCGAACAAAATCTGCCTTGATGAGTTTGTCGACCTCCTCTTCAATTGCTCTCTGTCGGTCGGGAGTGAAGCTTCTTTTCTTCTGCTTGATAGGTCGGAACATCTCGTCCACGTTAAGGCGGTGGACGAGGATGTCTGGGCTGATCCCGGGCATATCCGAAGCTGACCAGGCGAAGACGTCGGCATTCCTCAAAAGGAAATCAATCAATTGTAGCCGAACTTCTTCTTTCAGCAACGATCTGACTCTTATCGTTCGGTCAGTCTGAGCTTCATCCAGTGAAACTTCTTCCAGTTCTTCGGCCGGCTCTCCCCTTTGTTCGGCGAAGTCCTCCCGAGCGTCTAGCCCATCGATCTCAGGCATTTTGGACTGAAGGCTGGCGACATAACACTGCCGAGCTATGGTTTGGTTCCCTTGGACAACACCGACTCCTCGCTCGGTGGGAAACTTCATGGATAGGTGAGGGATGGAGACGATGGCTTTGAGGGATACCAAGCCTGGCCTCCCGAATATCGCGTTGTAGGGTGACTGAAGCTTGGTCACCAGGAAATCCGTATGAATAGTGGCCGCATCGGGCCAGGTCCCCGCCCGAACTGTCAGGGTGATGATTCCTTCCGGGACAACTACATCGCCCGTGAACCCCACGAGGGTGGAATCCACGGCTCGGAGGTTCTCTACGAGGAGCTTCATTTTTACGAACACATCGAGGTACAAAATGTTAACAGAGCTTCCACTATCGACCAAAATTCGGTTTACATTGTAATTGTTCAGATTCAAAGATACAACCAAAGCATCATCATGTGGGAATTGTATTCCCTGGAAGTCATCATCAGAAAAGGAGAGTTCGCCATGCCGTGCTTTCTTCGCAGCTGGGCCTTCTTCTTTGTCCTCATTGCCTGCAGGATCGCGGACCGCCTCGATGACATTAATGTGACCAGCAACTAGTGGATTGGGAGGAGGGAGAGGTTGTTGCTGGGGCTCGGGTCGGCGATCGCCCCCATTCCTTGGTTCGGGAGCTCCTCTGAAGCGATCCAGCCTACCCCGCTGAATGAGCCTTTCGATCTCATTTCTAAGCTGCCAGCACTCCTCAGTGTCGTGACCGTGGTCGCTGTGATAGCGGTAGTATTTAGCGGGATCCCTGCGGGCTGCGTTTCCTTGGAGAGGGGGAGGTCGGGGAAGCTGGCATTCGATCTCCATGAGAATCTCTGCTCTCGGGGCAGTGAGAGGAGTGAAGCGACGGAATCCTCGAGGTGGGCTTCGGGAACGATCCCTTGGTGGCGGCCGTGGGACTCTCTGGCGTCGGGGTGGGCTCGATCAGCCGGTAGGTCGATGCCTATTAGGGCGCCCGGGTTCTTTCTTCTTTGCTGGCTCGGCTCGAGCGGCTCTTCGAGACTCCTCGACCCTGGCATATTTGTCGGCCAGGGCCATCATGTCAGAGAGGGTCGAAGGATAGTTGACCTCCATTACTAGGTAAAAATCACTCTCCTTTGAAACTCCTTCGGCTAAGGCGGACATAGCCACTTCATGATTGAGGTAGTCCACCTCCAGCATGGCCTTATTAAAATGGCCAAGATAACTTCTCAAGGACTCCCCCTCTTTCTGCTTAACCTCAGAGAGGGAGTCGGACCTCCATCGCAGGCGGCGGCTGCTGACGAACTGGCTGATGAAAAGGCGGCTCAGTTCATCGAAGGAATCGACGGACCTTGGTTTTAAGGCATTGAACCAAGTCCGGGCAGATCCCCGAAGGGTAGAAGGGAAAGCGCGGCAGAGAACCGCGTCTGATGCTCCGTGGAACATCATTATTGATTTGAAGATGCTGAGATGGTCGTCCGGATCAGAGGAGCCATGATAGGGCTCGATGGCGGGCAGCTTCACATGGGAGGGAATAACTTCCTCCATGATCCCCTTAGAAAAGGGGACACCCGGCTCTGCCCTAGGCTGGGGCGGCTGGGCCTGCTTTGCGTCATCCAGCTCTTGTCGCATTTCCCGGAGTTGTTGGCGGATTTCTTCGTCGAAAAGAGCAGAGGGGACGGGAGGAGGAATACACTGAGATGGAGTGGAGTCATGGCGAGAATATACCGGAGAGAGGGATCGAGCTCGCCGAGGCCTGGGAAAGTTTTTGTTGCGGGCTTGTTGGGGAGCCACTTCGGCTTCCTTGGGACGGCGAGGAGGGTCCGCGACTCCGTGCGGACCGGAAGAAGAGATCGCCGGATGCATGGGGGCCGCCTCCTCCTCTGGGGAGTGAGGGATAGGGGCTTCCGAATGGGGGACCTCTGGGCGCCCCTGGATCAGGGTGGCCAGAGCCTGCACCTACTGGACCAGCAGAGCAAACTAGTCCTGGGACACCGGAGCCGCCGACGGTGAAGGGGTTTCAACAGGCAGCGGTGGAGGCACAACATTGTTCACTGGATCAGGCCTTTGAGAAGCGGTCTGATCTTGGACATCAGACACTGCCTTCTTTCGGTTAGCCATGGGAGGATTTCTCTCATAGACCAAGAACCTTGTCTCCTGAGTTACAAGTTTTTAGGGACTTGAGGGCCCTTCCTCTAGCGCCAATCTGTTGTCGCCGAAATCCGATCCTCGACTCGGGCGCGTTCGGTCTCCTGATCGAGCTCCCTCCTGGGCAAACCTGCAAGGAAGCCCACGCGCGGGGGGCGCTGGGGGTGGCCCTCCGCGGAAGACCCTCCGACGCTCAAGTCAGTAAGGGATCGACGGGCAACAAGATGAGAGGAGAAGGCTCTTGCTGAAGAGTTCCTCTAGAGAGCTCTGGGCAGAGCAAAAATGGCGGAAAAGAGAGCTAAGAGCAGTAGACTGAGCAAGCGTGCAGAGAGATAGAGAAGAAGGGGAATAGCATCCGAGAATGCCCATACCTGAGAGGCTTGAGGGTGGTAGTATTTATAAGCAGTCACCTAGATCTTGAGCGTCTTCTGGAAGGTTCGAAAGTTGTTAGGATTCGAAACGGATTCGAATCAGGTTGTTACAGGGACGGTAGGATCCGTATATGACTAGTTAGAGGATCGACGGCTGGGAGGCGGGGAGAGCTGGCCGATGGCTGGAGACTCAGTGGCTACGTGGTCCCTAGGCCACTATTGTAGGTCATAGGCCGCATCTTGGTATGATTCCTTGTTTGGAATCTTATTCTGTTATAGTGAATTTGAACTCTCCCATGCTAGATTCCGCAGAGGTGTTTTGAACGCTGTGGTTCAGTCATCATGACCGGCAGAGGCTCGGCGGAGGTAGGTGCCGAGGCACAAGGGGCCAGCTTGGATCAGGCAGGGCCGGCCGGGATGAGAGTGCCGGGGTCGGCTGGGAGGATGCTGGGGCCGGCTGGAAAGAGTGCCGGGGCCGACTTGGATCAGGCGGGGCCGGCCAGGATGAGGATGCCGGGGCCGGCTGGGAGGATGCCGGGGCCGACTGGGAAGATGCCGGGGCCGGCTGGGAAGAGTGCCGGGGCCGACTTGGATCAGGAGGGGCCGGCCGGGATGAGAGTTCTGGGGCCAGCTGGGATGAGAGTGCCGGGGCCGGCTGGGAGGATGCCGGGGCCGACTGGGAAGATGCCGGGGCCGGCTGGGAAGAGTGTCGGGGCCGACATGGATCAGGCGGGGCTGACCGGGATGAGAGTGCCGGGGCCGGCTGGGATGAGAGTGTCGGAGCCGGCTGGGAGGATGCCGGGACCGACTGGGAAGATGCCGAGGTTGGCTGGGAAGATTGTCGGGGCCGACTTGGATCAAGCGGGGCCGGCCGGGATGAGAATGCCAGGGCTGGCTGGGATGAGAGTGCTGGGGCCGGCTGGGAGGATGCCGGCGCTGACTGGGAAGAGTGCCGGGGCCGACTTGGATCAGGCGGGGCCGACCGGGATGAGAGTGCCAGGGCCCGCTGGAAAGATGTCGGGGCCGGCTGAGAAGAGTGCCGGGGCCGACTTGGATCAAGCGGGGCCGGCCGGGATGAGAGTGCCGGGGCCGGCTGAGAAGAGTGCCGGGGTCGCCTGGCTTGGATACGTCGGGGCCGTCTGAGGAATGCCAGGGCCGCCTGGCTCAGGCGGGGCTGGCCGGGAATGCCAGGGCCGCCTGGCTCGGACACGCCGGGGCCGACTGAGAAGTACCGGGGCCGCCTGGCTTGAACACGCCGGGGATGGCTGAGAAGTGCCGGGGCCGCCTGGTTTGGACACGCCTAGGCCAGCTGAGAAGTGCCGGGGCCGCCTGGGAGGATGCCGGCCTTGGAGGTGTCGGCCTTTGGGGCCGTCAGTCATGGAGTCATCTGTCCTGGAGATGTCGGCCTGGGGCTGACGGTCTCCGAAGTGCCGGCCTTGGGCGTGCCGGTTTTGGAGCCGTCGGACGAAGGCCGATAGCTCGGCTAGGACCGAGAGATGGGATATGTCGGCTGGAGGAGCCGACAGACGAAGGTCGATAGCTCGGCTGGGACCGAGAGACGGAATAGGTCGGCTGGAGGAGCTGACAGACGAAGGTTGATAGCTCGGCTGGGATCGAGAGACGGGATAGGTCGGCACCTTGAGGACCCCTGGTTCGGTGAGGGGCTGGAGCATCTCAATTCACCGACCTATCCTTGGTGGGCGTCGCTCAATCGAACGGAATCAGGGCTGACCTTAGCCGCATGCACGATTAATGATGCATGACAATTTTACCCGCCAACAGTACTAGACAATGTATGGGACACGAGTAGCCTCTATCATATTAAAGATCTCCTCGGTGAGAACCGTCATGGAAGCAGGATAGTCATCACGACCCGACTTGGTGCAGTAGCTTCCCTGGCACCCGAATGCCGTAGGATAAATGGTGATGGCTTGAAAGAGGACCAGGCATGGAACGTGTTTTGTAAGTGGGCGTTTGGGAAAATCAAAGGAGCATATGCCCTCCGGAGCTTGAGACGTCGGCAAGAAAAATCGTCTCCAAGTGCGACGGGTGGCCGCTAGCTCTGATTTCTATAGCTAGACTCCTGTCTTTGAGACGCCAAAAGAAATCAGAATGGGAAAAGTTCTGCGATCGGCTTGGCTGGGAGTTGAACAATGAAAAAGAATTGGAGCAAATGAAGCACGTTCTGTATAGTAGCTTCAGTCAGCTACCAAAATATCTCAAAAATTGTTTCCTCTAGTGCTGCCTGTTCCCAAATAATCAAAGGCTTAGCACACACAGGCTGATCAGGCTATGGGTGGCAGAAGGGTTCGTTGAAGCAAGGGGAACCAGTACACCGGATGAAGTGGCAAAGGACTATATTGAGGAGCTCCGTCACCGATCCTTGCTTAAAGTTGTAGTAGAAACGAAGCGCTTTGGCGGCAGGAAGTTCATCCAGGTTCACGATCTTGTGAGAGAGCTGGCCATATCACTGTCTCGGAAGGAAAGTTCCAGCGTGGTAAACGACGTCCCTCAAGAAACCGGCACGGTTGTTGGAGCACGCCGTTTGTCGACGCAGAGTTGCACCGACGAAATCCGTTTAGAATTGCCACATCTTCGTACGTGGATTGTGTCCGATGCATCATCACCATCACAATCCACGTATTCTTCCATGTTTTCTAACTCTAAATATTTGGCGGTCTTGGAACTAGCAGGCGCGGGGATTGAGCGTGTGCCAGATGATGTCGGCAACTTGTTTAATCTGCACTATCTGGGCTTGAGGAGGACAAAGGTGAAGCGACTCCCCGAATCCATAGGAAAGCTTCGAAGGTTACAAACCATGGATCTTCATGCTACCGAGATAGAGATATTGCCGTCCGGAATAGCGAAGCTGAGGCTGCTGCGCCACCTGTTCGCCGAGAAGATTCATGCTCCAAGCGACAGACGACCTGCGATCGATCGTCGCAGCGGCGTGCCGGTTCCGGTGGAGCTGGGGGATTTGAAGGACTTGCATGTTGAAATATTAAACTTGTTTTAATGCACTCTTAAAAATAATCAAAGACTTCATGGGAGAAAAGAAGAGTCACTCTTAAAAAGACCAAAGGCTTCATAGGAGAAAGGAAGAGTCACTCTTGAAAAGACCAAAGGCTTCATGGGAGAAAGGAAGAGTCATTTTAAAAAGATAAGATAGCTCATAAATTTAAAATTGATTCTTAGTACTTTGTAATTGACTCTTAATTTTCTGCAAATGTCTTTTAGTTTTTCTATACATGTATTAAATAGTGGCATATGAAAGGATATCTAGATGTGTATAAATATGGAAGGTGTTTGCCCATGAAATGAGGTAGAGAAGTAGAGAAGAAGAAGAAGATGATGAAAAATAGAGAGAAACCCAAAAGTTGTATTCCCTCTAATATAGAGTATCATTTTTCTTATTGAAAGAATCATCCACTTCCGTCAATCTTGTGTGCCCACCTTGTTTTCAACAAGTGGTATCAGAGCCTTGTTTTTTTTGAGAGGATCAATCTTGAGGGAGATGGCCAACGATGGTGTGCATATTCAAGTTCCCAAGCTTACTAAGGAGAACTATGGGAATTGGTGTATCCAAATGAAGTCCTTATTTGGCTCACAAGATCTATGAAATATTGTTCAAGATGGCTACACCGAGCCTATAGCAGAGCAAGAAAGAGGGTACAATCAAGCACAAAAAGATACTTTAAGGGGCTTAAGGAGAAGAGACAAGAAAGCTTTGTTCCAATTATATCAAGCTTTAGATGAGGTGACATTTGAAAGAATTGCTGAAGCAACCTCTGCAAATCAAGCTTGTGATACTCTTTCTACTATCTTTAAAGGAGAAGAAAAGGTGAAGCGAATCCGGCTTCAACAATTGCAGGGAGAATTTGAAGTCACCACCATGAAGGAGATGGAAAACATATTTGACTACTTCTCTCAGATATTGGTTATTGTAAACCAATTGAAGAGAAATGGAGAGAAGGTAGAAGATGTTCGAGTGGTAGAGAAGATACTTCGGTCTTTAACACCGAGGTTTGAGCATATTGTTGTCGCCATTGAAGAAGCTAATGATGTTGATACACTCTCCATCAATGCGTTGATGGGCAAATTTCAAATTCATGAACAAAAGATACAAAAGAAAAATGAAGCACATAATACAGAGCAAATACTTCAATCCTAGGTGGAGGCAAAAGATCAAAAAGAGAAAGATCAAGGGCTTCAATTGGCCTATAGTAACAAAAGAGATGACGACAACAACTATCGTGGTGGCCGTGGTGGCAGAAGCAACTACCGTGGTCGTGGTCGAAGCCATGGCCGTGGTCAAAGAAGCTATAATGATGGAGGAGGCCAAAGCTCAAATTTCAACAATGAAAGAGGTGGCAGAAGAGGTGGACGTGGACGAGGTAGAAGATCAATTGGAGGTCGTAACCAATCAAGATCCAATGTTCAATGCTATAATTGTCAAAAATATGGACACTATAGCTATGAGTGTTGGAACAATAAGCAAAGCCACAACATTGAATCCAACAACCAAGAAGGAGAACCGACTCTTCTTTTGTCATGCCAAGAAGATGGAGACTTGAAGAATATATGGTTTCTTGACTCAGGAGCCTCAAACCATATGTGTGGAAGAAAAGAGCTATTTGTGGAATTGCAAGAAGGGGAGTTTTGTGATGTGAAGTTTGGGGATCTCTCCAAAGCTCCTATCAAAGGAAGAGGTAAAATCATGATTTGGCAAAAGAATGGTAAACCTGATTTCATTTCCAATGTTTATTATGTGCCAAGTTTGAAGAGTAATATTCTAAGTATTGGCCAACTGTTAGAGAAGGGTTATGCAATTCATATGGAAGGACTATCTCTAACTCTAAAAGATTGGAATGGAAAGCTGATTACTCGTGTCCAGATGGCGAAGAACAGGATGTTTCCTCTTATCTTAAAGACGGAAGCACAAAATTGCTTGCAAGTGGATATCAAGGACCCTTCCTGGCTTTGGCATCTCAGGTTTGGACATTTAAATTTTGGAAGTTTGAAATTACTATCTAATAAGGGAATGGTGAAAGGACTTCCACACATAAATTATCCAAATGAAGTTTGTGAGAAGTGCACACTAGCTAAGCATGCAAAGCTCCCTTCAAAAGTAGAAAATCTTGGAAAGCAACAAGACCATTACAACTAGTGCATACTGATATGTGGACCTCTTCCAGAATCTTGTGGTGGTAACAAATATTTTATAACATTTGTTGATGACTTTAGTAGAAAGTTGTGGGTTTATTTTCTTAAAGAAAAGTCGGCTGCACTCTTTATGTTTAAATATTTCAAATCTTTAGTTGAAAAAGAAAGTAACAATAAAGTGCAGATTTTGAGATCCGATAGAGGCGGAGAATATATGTCAAATGCTTTTAGAAGCTATTGTGATGAAGAAGGAGTTCGACATCAATTCACCGCTCCGTACTCTCCACAACAAAATGGAGTGGCCGAGAGGAAGAACCGGACCATTCTTGACATGACTAGAAGCATGTTGAAAGAGAAGAACCTTTCCGAGCATTTTTGGGCTGAAGGGGTGGCATGTGCAGCATATCTTATCAACCGAAGCCCAACAAAAGCCATCAAAGGTATGACACCAGAAGAAGCTTGGAGTGGCTACAAACCAGGAGTAAGCCATATGAAGATTTTTGGGTGTATTGCCTATGCCCAAGTACCACAAGAGAAGAGGAAGAAGCTTGATGATCGAAGCCAAAAATGCATCTTCATAGGATATAGTGAGCAATCCAAAGCCTACAAATTGTATAATCCAATGACAAATAAGGTCATCATCAGTCGGGATGTGATTTTCAATGAAGATGGAGTATGGGATTGGAATGGCAAAGATTCTCATATCAAATATATAACACCTTATAATGAAGCTGAGGAGAATACAAATGAGGAAGCTACTCAATCAATCTTGTCACCAGCAAGATCATCTTCATCACCACAAGTTACACCGACTTCCTCAAGAAGTTCTATAAGCCCTGAAGAGTCAACAAGAAAGTTTAGAAGTATTAGTGATCTTTATGATGAAACAGAAGAAGTTGAACAAGTTGATTTATATTGTTTATTTGCTGATATTGAACCTCTAACATTTGATGAAGCTATGCAGAAAGTTGAATGGAGAAAAGCAATGAAGGAGGAGATTCTTGCCATAGAAAAGAATAATACTTGGGAGTTGACTTCACTTCCAAAAGGAAAAGGCGATAGGCGTCAAATGGGTGTATAAAGTGAAGCGCACTGCTAATGGAGAGGTAGAAAAATACAAAGCTCGTTTGGTTGCCAAAGGCTACAAGCAAAAGAAAGGGCTCGATTATGATGAAGTTTTCGCGCCTGTAGCCCATTTTGATTCAATAAAGCTCATTTTCTCACTTGCATCTCATCACAAGTGGAAAATATATCAAATGGATGTAAAGTCGGCATTTCTCAATGGCTACCTTGAAGAAGAAGTCTATATTGAGCAACCTGAGGGCTATATCCATAAAGGCATGGAAGATAAAGTGTACAAGTTACACAAAGCTTTGTATGGATTAAAGCAAGCACCGAGAGCTTGGAATGCTCGAATTGATCACTATCTTCAAGATTGTGGTTTCAACAAATGCTCCTATGAACATGCTATTTATGTAAAGAAAAAAGGAGATGACATTTTAATTATATGTCTATATGTGGATGACTTACTTGTGACAGGTAATTGCATGGAAATGATATATGGGTTCAAAGCAACCATGAGCAAGGAGTTCGAAATGACGGGAGGAGACTTGATGTCTTATTTTCTTGGCATTGAAGTAAGGCAAAGTGAAGATGGCATCTTCATTTCTCAAGAAAGTTATGCTAGAAACATTCTACAAAATTCAAAATGGAGTGCTGCAAAGAAGTAAACACCCCAGTTGCTTATGGAGCCAAGCTTAGTAAAGAAGGAGAAGGAAAGGAGGTGAACTCATCTCTCTTCAAAAGCCTTGTTGGAAGTCTTCGTTATCTTACTATAAGCCGACCTGATATTGTCTATGGAGTTGGTTTGATTAGTAGATATATGGAACATCCAAAGGAGTCACACTGGATGGCAGCAAAAAGGATTCTAAGATACCTCAAAGGAACTCTTGATCATGGTATGTTTTATACTCATTCCAATGATGCAAGTTTAATTGGTTTTTCTGATAGTGATTGGGGAGGAGATCTTGATGAACGGAAAAGCACTTCTGGTTATATCTTTTATTTTGGTGCTAATGCTTTTTCTTGGAGCTCAAAGAAACAATCCATTGTTGCATTATCTACATGTGAAGCAGAGTATGTTGCAGCAGCATCATGTGCTTGTGAGGCCATATGGTTGCGCAACTTATTGAAAGAATTGAGTCATTCACAAAAGGAGCCTGTGAAGATATATGTTGATAATAAGTCTGCTATTGAACTAGCTAAGAATCCAGTTCAACATGGAAGAAGCAAACACATTGACACAAGATTTCATTTTCTTCGTGATCAAGTTAAGAAAGGTATTGTGAAGGTTGTGTACTGTAAATCAAATGAGCAAATTGCTGATATATTTACAAAATCACTCAAAGGTGAAGATTTTCAAAAGCTGAGAAAGATGCTTGGAGTCATGGCACCAAGAAAAAACAAGTTTACGGGAGGAAATGTTGGAATATTAAACTTGTTTTAATGCACTCTTGAAAACAACCAAAGACTTCATGGGAAAAAGGAAGAGTCACTCTTGAAAAGACCAAAGGCTTTATGGGAGAAAGGAAGAGTCACTCTTGAAAAGACCAAAGGCTTCATGGGAGAAAGGAAGAGTCATTTTAAAAAGATAAGATAGTTCATAAATTTAAAATTGACTCTTAGTATTTTGTAATTGACTCTTAATTTTCTGCAAATGTCTTTTAGTTTTTCTATACATGTATTAAATAGTGGCATATGAAAGGACATCTAGATGTGTATAAATATGGAAGGTGTTTGCCCATGAAATGAGATAGAGAAGCGATGAAGAAGAAGATGATGATGAAAAATAGAGAGAGACCAAAAGTTGTATTCCCTCTAATATAGAGTATCATTTTTCTTATTGAAAGAATCATCCACTTCCGTCAATCTTGTGTGCCCACCTTGTTTCCAACATTGCAGACCCTCAAAGCAATGGAGGCAAGTGACTTGGCGGACCACTGCAGAAATTGACCCAGCTGAGAAGCCTACGGATATGTAGGGTCAGGTCTATCCACTGCCATCGACTTGGCCCTTCGTTGTCCAAGCTGCCCTTCCTTTCTTTCTTGGCCATCAGTGCAATCGACGAGGATGAGACTCTCACATTGAAACGCTGGGATTCTGCACCTAAGCATCTGCAAACCCTTCATCTGCAGGGCAAATTAAAGAGGAAGACGCTGGAGAAGGGCTTGTTTTGTGATCTCAGTGAAAGCCTCACGATTTTGGATCTCGGATGGAGTGGGCTGACAGAAGAGACACTGCATTTCCTCTCTCGGTTCTCCAAGCTGATCTGGCTCAGACTCTTAGCAGCGTACGAGGGACAGAGTTTGTGCTTCCGAAAAGATTGGTTCCCTAATCTCAAGCGTCTCCTTCTGTGCGACTTGCCTCACCTAATCAAGTTAAGTTCGAGAAAGGCGCCATGGAATGTCTGGAGCACCTACGCCTGGATGGTATTCCGAAGTTAGCTGATCCCCCGAAGGTATTGAATTCCTCACTTCCCTACAAGAGCTATGCTTGAAGGACCTCGATGAAAGATTTGAGGAAAGATTCAAAGAAAGTGGTAACAGAAGGAAGACTGAGCACATCCGCGATGCTTGTTACGTCATCGGGAAAGGGGGGGAAGAGATCATTGTCAACCTTAACGACCCCTTGCCTCTTGAAGACGAGTATGCAGACGTAAGTATACAAAGGCCCCCTGACTTTTCACATTTCCACATTAATTGTTGCATCTCGCATGGCAGCCAGCCCCCCGTTTTTTTCTTCTAGTGTTGAGTTTTTATTATAAACGTGATGACACTTCTCTCAGACGTGCTTCTTCAAAACTCCAACCTATTGCTGCAAATCAAGTGTTTCTTTTTCATTTTTCAAAGTTCTTGCTATACAAGCACCACTTCTTTTCATGCGTTCTATTTCTTCGTCACAGTTTTAGTCTTCACCATGTGCGCCTACTTTCTGTACGAATCTTTCCATTTATTTAAAATTTGAAAAAAAAAGATTTCGATAAGTTTTTATAATTTTTCCCTGAAAGAAATTATTCAATTATATTTTTACTATTTACGTAATCAAGAACAGATTTTACTGGAGATACCATTTCGTCTCATCTCCACTACAATATTGCATGCGTTAATCTGGTTCAAAATTTTTCTCCAACTCATCATCTGCACTCATATTTTTTATTTGCAACAATATGTGTTTCAATATACGTTCATCAGAATTAGAAAAATTATGTATTTAGCTTAGTTTGCTCGAATTGGTTAAAGAAAATATTAGATTGATATAATTTGTTTTCATTTTCATGTAGGATTTCCATTCTATTTGGTAATGGCTATGCTGAAGTTATTAAATTTATCGTGGATATATATTGGATTAATTCTTTCTAAGGAACTATGGAGCTTCTTGGTTTTATAATTAATTTTAATAAAGCTTGTGTGTAATGTTTGCACGGTTGCTTTCACTTTCATTTTTTTTTTTTTTTCAATGCTGTTGGGAGTTCATCAACATCTACAAGTGACTTGAACATAATCCACCTTAAAAGAGCTGTGGTATTTTCCCTATAATCATAAATTTATACGTAATTTGTGGTCGCTTGTATATTTTTTTAATCTACTCTAGATCTATTGCAATCTCTTACCATGTAGGTTGATGTTGATGTTATCTGTTAGTGTTGGAGTTTTGAAAATGATATTAGTTGTTTAAGGATTTTAAAATATGCTATTTTATCAGTGGCACATGACATAGAAATAAATCTTTTTGATTGCCGATCAGCTCATTAGACTGCCATTGCCTTGATTTATTCCTCTCCTTGCATTTGTTTAATTTTTTTTATTTCCTCTTTTCAGGTGAAATAGGAAGTCATGGATAGCCTCGTAGGCAAAAAAGAGTGAATAATTTTAATTTATTCATTTAGTTGATAATTGACAATAATTTTAAACTTTAAAATAAAATGATTGAAGTAGTATATATAGGATTTTTTTGCCTTGAAAAGATATGGAATTTTTTTAATTTTCTAGTTTATGTTGTTATTGAAGTTGGGTAATTAAGGGACTATTTAGTATCATTTTTGTTTTCTATCTTTGTTTCTAAAAGTAGAAACATACAAGCTGATGTAAAAAATATGTTTGGCTACAGCTGCCCTATCAGAAACTTGTGAAAGATAGTATGCAAGCATTGAATGCTCTTTCTGGAGTTGATGGATTGGGTTATGCAAAAGCAGTGGAGAAGTTTTATGA
>UESW01002192.1:80333-140803 GCA_900491605.1 Calamus simplicifolius | reverse complement strand
ACTTATCAGCACAATATTTTATGCACAGATTTTTTCAAACACGGTACCACACCGGCCTGACATGACCCATCAAACTAGAGGTGATCTTTGGCATGGCCCACAGACCTAGCCCACAAGGATATGCACTAGGCAGACTGGCTCACATGTGCCCACATATTGATCCATCTAATTTTTTTATAAATAATATTTAAATAAAATAAGCTACCAACATAACTTTATTTGCGATTGGACAAGTGCCTTGCTCATTATCTCATTACTTTATTACTTGGCCTTTTTCTTTTTCTTCTAATCGTTCCTAAAAGGTCTTCAATCTTCTTCATGTTTTTTTTTTTTTTCTTCATTGGAACTCCAGATTGCGACCAACATACCAATAAGGGTGACTATTTTAGTCATAACCCGTGAACGTAACTCAATCCTAATACGAAGTTAATAGATTCGAATTGAGTATAAATAAGTTTGAAACAAAATCTGATTGACTCGTTAGATTAATAAACAAGTTTGATTTTGAGTTGGCTCGCCAAACAATAATTGATCTGTAATTAATCTAACTATTAAATAAGTAAATTTGTAGAACTTTCTAACCCAAACACATCTAGCACTATAAGAAAATTATGAAATAGTGACGCAACTTAGCGACGCAAATATTCGTTGCAAAAATAACAATAGAATTGCGACAGTTGCGACTCGCGAAATCTACAATGAAATAGCAAAAATTCGTCTTCATTTAGTGACGCAATAAATTAGCCGCTAAATAGCGACGCAATTAGCGACTCCCAAAAAATTAGTCGCTAAATAGCGACTCTATTAGCGACTAAAAACAATGCGTCGCTAAATAGCGACGCATTTTGATGCGTCACTAGTTAGTGATGCAATTATGAGTCGCTATTTAGCGACGCACGATTATGCATCGCTAAATAGAGACGTGTTTTGATGCGTCACTATTTAGCGATGCATTAATGCGTCGCTATTTAGCGATTCAATACTTGCATTGCTATTTAGCGATGCATTTTGATGCGTTGCTAATTAGCGACTCATAATCGTGTGTCGCTAAATAGTGATGCATAATTGCATCGCTAAATAGCGACGGATGAATGCATCGCTAGTTAGGGACGCATAATTGTACGTCGCTAATTGGGATGAATTCATTGCTAAATGAAGACATGAGAGCGCAGATGCATCAGATGCAGGATTTGGTTCACCTCAAAACTTTAAAATATTAATATATTAATTTTTATATATTTTTAAAAATTGAGTGATAAATATTTCTATCAATATTTAAATGCAATGAAATTGTATTAGCTGGTTTAATTTATAATATTTAAAATTTTATTAAAAAATAATTAGCGGTGCTATTACGATGAAAGTTTTCATCGTAATTATATTAAAAAAAATTAATTAAATTATTTTAAAAAAATAATTAAATTTTGCGATGCAATTGCGATGCCAAAGGCGTCATAATTTTGCGACATAAACCTGGCATTGCAAAATTGCGGCCCGAGGCCAGGCGTCGCAATTTTGCGACGCAGCCTAGAGTCACAATTTTGCGATGCCAGGTTTGTGTCGCAAAATTTCAACGCAAAATTTCATCGCAATTTTACGACGCAATTAGTCGCAAAATTGTGATGCAACTTTGCATCACTAATGCATCGCTAAATTGCGACAACTGCATTTAATCGCAAATCAGCGATGCAATTTTTGGCGTCGCTATTTAGCGACGCAATTGCGATGAATTTCAGGTTGCGACGAGGTTGACAGCGATGCCCAAATTGCATTGCTAATGCGTCACTAAATCCATTTAGCGATGCATTAGCAACCCAATTTGGCATCGCTAAAGCTGAATTTTCTTATAGCCAATCCGATTTATTAAAGTTAATATCATATTTTTAATAAATTATTATTTAATAATTAAGATTATATTCTTATCCAAGATATTATTTTTTTCTTTTCTTTTTTCTTTTGAATTAATTTTTTTTATACTTTAGTTATGGTTTTAAATATATAGTTGCTTTATAAGTGAATTGATATTAAACCCATAATACAGGTTACATCGGATGCATAGGTTATATAAGTTATATGGAATATACGGATTATGAATTTGTTTTACAAGTTATACATATCGTATTATGTAGTATATGTAACACATGGGTTGAGTTCATATTTAAATTTCTGGCCAAATTAGTAAACGGATCAGATTTAAATTGGCTCATTTATTATTATATTTTGAAGTTGATCCAATTCGCTTATAACATGTTATTATAATTTGCCATCTACCACATAAGGATGTATATTAACTAAAAAATGAATATTCTTAATAGTCAATAATTATTAGCTTATGCACTTGGCCAGAAGAGGTAGAGCTTTACAAGAAAAATACTTTTGCCAACGGTTTTTTTATAGGAAAAGATAGAAAAATCATAGGGAAAGCCTTTTCCTACAATTTTTCTCGTAGACAAAAGCTGAAAAAAGTCATAGGCATAAATATGTCAGGAAAGCCTTTGGCCATGACCTTCAAAATCATAGGCAAAGAATAAATCTTTTTCTTACAATTTTTTTCATAGGAAAAAGTTCATATTTCATATGGAAAAAGTGACCAAAATTTAAAATTTAAATTTAAAATTTAAAATTTTTGCCTAAGAAAATGAAAAATCATAGAAAAAATTAAAAATTTTTTTTATCCATATCTTTCCCTACAATTTCTCTTAGGAAAAAGTTAGGTAATAATAATTTTTAATAATTTCTTTTCATACGAGAAATTCCAAAATCAGAGAAAAAAATCAAAAAATATTTTTTATTCACATCTTTCCCTACTAAAATTCTTAAAATTGTAGGAAAAAGTTGGGTAATAATTATTTTGAATAATTTCTTTCCCTACGAAAAACCTCAAAATTGTAGGCAAAAATCAAAAAAATAATTTTTTATCTACATCTTTCCCTACGAAATTTCTTAAAATAATAGGGAAAAGTTGGCTAATAAATTTTTTAATGATTTCTTTCCCCACGAAAAACCTCAAAATCATAGGAAAAAATTAAAAAAATATTTATTTAAAAAGTTGACTAGTAATAATTTTTAATGATTCCTTTTCCTACGAAAAACCCCAAAATTGTAGGAAAAAATAAAAATCATATAAAAAAGTTATATTTATTCTATTTTAAAATTATATTTTTATTTTATTTTTTAAATTTTTTAAATATTTTATTTAAATAGAATATAATTTGTTTGTTTTATATTTTTTAAATATTAAAAATCGTATCAATAAGAATAATATGATTCTTTACATACAATATCCATTATATATACAAAAATTTTATATAATGGCAACAAAAGATAAACATCAAAATAACTAATAAATGAAAGTCAGCAGTCCATATCAATTACAATATCCATAACTAACATAAAACATCAAAACACATGAATGAGACAACACAACATAAGGTTCTAGAGACTTTATAAAGGTCTCATTCATAAATGACTTCCCCAGTATTCTAGTTCTCTTTTAAACATTACTAGAGTAAGCACTGCCCTAGAATGGCCACTACAGAAAATTCAGAAATAGCGATGCCAATTTAGCGACGCATTTTTGCATCCCTAATTGCGACCAAATTGCGACAACTCAGCGAGAAAAATAAATAGCGACGCCATTAGCGATGCAATAAAATGCATCGCAATATAGCGATGCATTAGCGACGCAAAAACTAGAAAATTTAAAAAAATATCGTTAATATAGCGATGCAGTTATTGCGTCGCTATTTAGCGATGCAATAGCGACACATATAACAAACAAATAAAATATTTATAATTTTTAATATAGCGATGCATTAGCGATGGAAAAACTAAAAAATTAAAAAAAATTATTAATATAGCGATGCAGTGATTGCGTCGCTATTTAGTGACGCAATAGTGATGCATATAACAAAAAAATAAAAAAAAAATTAATTTTTAATATAGCGATGCAACATTGCATCGCTATATTGCGACGCAACATTTGCGTTGCAATATAGCGATACATTAGCGACGCAAAAACCCAGAAAATTAAAAAAAAATTATTAATATAGTGACGCAATAGCGACGCATATACCAAAAAAAATAAAAAAAAATTAATTTTTAATATAGCGACGCAAAAACTCAGAAAATTAAAAAATAAATCGTTAATTTAGCGATGCATATAACAAAAAAAATAAAAATAAATTTAATTTTTATCGTGGCCGTGGTCGGCAACCACGGCCATGGCCTGGCCACGGTGGCCAGGCCGCTAGTAAAAAAAAAGGGGGGGGGGGGGTTTCGACAACCCCTCCCGTGAAAAAGAAAATAACAAAAATATAAAGGGTTCCCCCTTTCTTGCCGGCCACAACAGTGTCCGTCGTCGATCATCACTGATCGGGATAATGGCTTCGATCGCTCGCAACCGTTGGATCGTCACCGATTGGATGGATCGCAACCGTCGGATCGATCATCGCCGATCAGGATCATGGCTTGGATCGATCGCAACCGTCGGATATCGTCGCCGATCGGATGGATCGCAACCATCGGATCGATCATCGCCGATCGGGATCATGGCTTGGATCGATCGCAACCATCGGATATCATCGCCGATTGGATGGATCGCAACCATCGATCGATCATCGCTGATCGGGATCATGGCTTGGATCGATCGCAACGTTGGATCATCGTCGATCGGTTGGATCGCAACCTTCGGATCGATCATCACCGATCGGGATCATGGGTTCAATTGATCGCAACCATCGGATATCGTTGCTGATCGGATGGATCGCAAACGTCGGATCGATCATCATAGATCAGGATCATAGCTTGGATCGATCGCCGCCGTCGGATCGTCGCCGATCGGATGGATCGCAACGGTCGGATCGATCATCGCCGATCGGGATCATGGTTTGGATTGATCGCAATCGTCGAATCGTCGCCGATCTATTGAATCGCAAAGGTCGGATCGATCGTCGCCGATCAGGATCATGGCTTGGATCGCTCGCAACCGTCGGATATCATCGCCGATCGGATGGATCGCAACCGTCAGATCGATCATCGTCGATTAGAATCATGGATTGGATCGATCGCAACCATCGGATATCATCGTTGATCGGATGGATCGCAACCGTCGGATCGATCATCGCCGATTGAGATCATGGCTTGGATCAATCGCAACCGTCGGATCGATCATTGCCAATCGGGATCATGGCTTGGATCGATCGCAACCGTCGGATCGTCGCCGATCGGTTGGATCGCAACGGTCGGATCGATCATCGCGGATCGTGATCATGGCTTGGATCGATCGCAACCGTCTAATATCGTCGTCGATTGGATGGATCGCAACTGTCAGATCGTTCATCGCCAATCGGGATCATGGCTTGGATCGATCGCAACCGTCAATTCGTCACTGATCGATTGGATCGCAACGGTCGGATCGATCGTCGCCGATCGGGATCATGGCTTGGATCGCTCGCAACCATCGGATATCGTCGCCGATCAAATGGATCACAACCGTCGGATCGATCATCACCGATCGGGATCATGGCTTGGATCGCTCGCAACCGTCGGATATCGTCGCCGATCGGATAGATCGCAACCGTCAGATCAATCATCGCTGATCGGGATCATGCTTAGATTGATCACAACCGTCGGATATCATCACCGATCAGTTGGATCGCAACGGTCGGATCGATTGTTGTCGATCGGGATCATGGCTTGGATCGCTCGCAACCATCGGATATCATCGCCGATCGGATGGATCACAACGGTCGGATCGATCATCGCCGATCGGGATCATGGCTTGGATCGATCGCAACTGTCCGATATCGTCGCCGATCGGATGGATCGCAACCGTCGGATCGATCATCGCCGATCGGGATCATGTCTTGGATCGATCGCAATAGTTGGATCGTCATCGATCGGTTGGATCACAACCATCGGATTGATCATCGCCGATCGGGATCATGGCTTGGATCGATCGCAACCGTCGGATCATCGCCGATCGGTTGGATCGCAACGGTCAGATCGATCATCGCCGATCAGGATCATGGCTTGGATCGATCGCAATAGTCTGATATCATCACCGATCGGATGGATTGCAATGGTCGGATCGATCATCGCCAATCGGGATCATGTCTTGGATCAATCGCAATCGTCGGATCATCGCCGATCGGTTGGATCGCAACGGTCGGATCGATCGTCGCTGATCGGGATCATGGCTTGGATTGCTCGCAACCGTCGGATATCGTCGCCGATCGGATGGATCGCAACCGTCGGGTCGATCATCGCCGATCGGGATCATGGCTTGGATCGCTCGCAACCGTCGGATATCGTCGTCGATCGGATGGATCGCAACCGTCGGATATATAATGTGTCGCAATATTAGTTTATTAATTTAAAACTAATATTGCGATGCATTGTATTTGCGTCGCAATATTGCGACGCATTGTATTTGCGTCGCAATATTGCGACGCATAATGGATGTGTCGCAATATTAGTTTTAAATTAATAAACTAATATTGCGATGCATCCATTATGCATCGCAATATTGCGATGCATTATATACTAATATTGCGACGCATTCATTATGCGTCGCAATATTGCGACGCATATATAATGCATCGGAATAATGTTTTATTAATTTAAAACTAATATTGCGATGCATCCATTATGCATCGCAATATTGCGATGCATAATGAATACGTCGCAATAATAGTTTATTAATTTAAAACTAATATTGCGATGCATTCATAATGCGTCGCAATATTGCGACCCATATACTATGCGTTGCAAATTATTTATTAATTTAATAGTACAAAAATTGCGACGGATTCATTATGCGTCACAATATTGCGACGCATAATGAATGCGTCGCAATATTAGTTTATTAAATTAATAAAATAATTTTCGATGCATTCATGCGTCGCAATATTGCGACGCAAATCTAATGCGTCGCTAATTTTCCGCCAATATTAACAACGTATTAGCGATGCAATTATGCGTCGCTAATCCTAATTCATAAAACCCTCCCCCCTCTTCTTCTTCCTCCTCACTAGCCCGAACCCCCCTCCGTCTTCTCCTTTCTCCTCCTCCCTCTTCCCCACCTCCGACGACTCTCCGGCACCCGACGACCTCGTCGGTGAGGGTTATTTTCAGGTACCCCTCCCTCCCTCCCCCCTAAAAAAAAATGGTATGAGAGGGGGTTTTTTTTTCCCACCCCCACTCCTGTTCCGGCCACGGCCGTGGCCGGCAACGCCGTGGCCGACAACTTGGTGGCCTGGCCACGGTGGCCAAGCCACCAAAAAAAAATTAACAGGGGAACCCCCCCCTCCCGTCTTCTCCGGCCACGGCTGTGACCGTGGCCGGCCGTGGCCTGGCCACAATGGCCAGGCCACGAAAAAAAAATTAATAGGGGGAAATCCCCCCCCCCCTCCTGTCTTCTCCAGCCACGGCCGCGGCCATGGCCGGTCGTGGCCAGGCCACGGAAAAAAAATTAACACAGGGGGGTTTACCCCCCCTTCCGTCTTCTCTGGCCACGGCCGCGGCCGTGGCCAGGCCACGGGAAAAAAAATTAACAGGGGAAACCCCCCCCTCCCATCTTCTCCGGCCATGGCCGCGGCCGTGGTCAGTCGTGGCCTGGCCACAGTGGCCAGGCCACGGAAAAAAAAAAAATTTAACACGAGGGTTTGGCCCCCCTCCCGTCTTCTCTGGCCACGACCGCGGCCATGGCCGGTCGTGGCCTGGCCACAGTGGCCAGTCCACGAAAAAAAAAAATTTAACACAGGGGGTTAAATTTATTATTAAATATTTATTAAAAATTACTGATTAAATTATTTAATTATTATTATTAAAAATATTATTAGTAAGCTATTTTGATATTTTAATCATAATAATTTATTCAAAATATATTATATCAATTAAATTTAGAAAACCCCTATAGTATATTATTATATCAAATAATATATTACAATAACATTAGAATACACTATAGTATTATTTTAATATTATATAAAAAATTATATTATGTGTTATATAATATTATATTCATTTTCATCCATAAAAAATATTTATAATAAACTCATTAAATTAATATGAATTATGATATAATTCAATATTTGAATTTTGTGTTATTAAATTAGAAAAATAAAATTTATTATCCCTTTAACTTAGTATTTACTGTCATCATAAAAAAGTATGTTTATGATAATTAATTTAGGACACTTTATTAATAATATCATATTATAATATATATTAATTTATAGTAGTTCATAATATTATTATATAAAATAATAATAATAAATTATGGTATTCTAATAAATAATGGTTACAATATAACATCATTGTAGTATTTGCTAATTAGTGATTTTGATCGATAGTAAATTAATTAAAGAAATTGCTTTACGATTATTTAGTGCTTATTATGTTTTAAATTAATTCAGTCATAATTGATTAGTGATTTTTATATAGTCATGGTTCAATTTCTCAGTCTATTAAACTATGCATGGCTACTTATTGGTAAACATTTGACATATGTAGGTTCTAATTTTATTGATATTATAATATGATTTTATAATGATTTTATAATATCATATTATGTCTTGATTATTTACATCCTGCTTCAAATTGAATGATGCATTAAATTATGTAATGCTAGAATGAACGTCTTGTTGTAGTTCTGTTTAATTTTCAGCACCGAATTAGTAGTTTCAATGATTTATATTTTAGTCTTCACAAACAATTATGTAATGAGTTTATTACGGAATTGACAAGAATTTCTGAATAACAAGCATAAGTTCGATTGTCTTTCGATTTCCATATTATTTTTCACAGCACTATAACCTTTAGACCCATTTGAGAATTTGTAAGACTTAGTCTTGCAAATTCTCAAATTGTCCTGGTGGATAGTTTAAGAAATTTTTTGCGATATGTTAGTCTGCTATTAATCATCATTGGTTAAGATTGCGGTTTGTATTTGCTCATACGTTCTCCTAATGTGTCATATATGCCACACATTTAGGAGAACATATGGGGAAATGCTACTGAAATTTTGACGTAAACGATCGATGATAATTAATACAGAATAATATATCACAAAAAATATTCTTGAATTGATAGGGCCTTACCTTTTACACATGGAGTGAAGGTGGAATTAATTTAGGACACTTGATTGCTTGTGAAGTCTCATGATTAAACGGACTGCCTTGCGGCCCGGCCCGAACCCAAGCCCTAGCATTATCCTGGCATGAACCTGTGCCTCGGTCCTTGCTAGCATGACAAGGATCATAGCCATGGCCCGGCCTTGCAGGGTAGAGACCTTAGTTGTGTAAAAGAAAATTGGTTTAGTTATAAATGATTTAAATGGTTATTATTAACCTTAGTTGTGTAAAAGAAATAATTTAGTTATATATTTAGTAATGCTAATATAGTTTTATATTGTGGTTTCCTTTAATGGTTTACCAGAAATTGTATAAGTCGGTCAAAATGAGGCGGGCTCGCTCGTGGATGTATGCAAGGATAAAAGATGGCTTGCTTAATCCAGATTTTCTGAATGGATTGAAAGAATTTATCGCATTTGCATGTAGCCAACCTGAATGGATGGATGGGCCTAGGATTAGGTGCCCATGCAACTTCCACAGGTGTCAGAATAAAGCCTAGAGAAATGTTGAAACTGCTATGGTGCATTTGTGTAAAAAGGGGTTTGTTCCTGATTACGATATTTGGTACTGTCATGGTGAACCAGAGGAAATTCCAGTAGCTGTTACAAGCCAACAAGTGTCAATTCCCATAGATGAACCATTTGTGAATTTAAACACATATGAAGAAATGGTGATGAATGCATCGGGTAATGAATTCAATCAGAATACATTTATGGAAGAACCAAATCCAGATGCACGATAATTTTATGATATGTTGCGTGCTACAAATCAAGAATTGTATCCTGGTTGTGAGGGTCATTCCCAGTTGTCTACGGCTGCTCGGTTGTTGAACATTAAGGCAGAATATCGATTATCAGAAAAGGCGTTCAATTCTGTAGCTGGGTTAATCAAGAAAATTTTGCCAAATGATAATGTTGTAGCAAACAGTTTTTACTCAACAAAGAAGTTGTTGCGTGGGCTTGGGCTCCCAGTTAATAATATCGATTATTGCTTGAATAATTGTATGATATATTGGGGTGAAGACTCAGAGCTGAGATGGTGTAAGATTTGTGGGCAATCGAGGTCAAAAACGGCGAAGGGGGAGCTAGTACAAGTAGGAGGAAAAGTGTGCCTTACAAGAGGATGCATTACTTTCCTCTTACTCCACGCCTTCAGAGATTATACAGATATGAGGCTACAGCTGCTGATATGAGATGGCATGCCGAACATGAATCTAAAGAGGATGAAATGCGACATCCATCAGATTCAAAAGCTTGGAAGCATTTTAATGAAAATCATCCTGATTTCGATGAAGACATAAGGAATGTGAGATTATGTCTTTGTACCGATGGCTTCCACCATTTGGTCAAGCGGGGCAAGAGTATTCATGTTGGCCTGTGATACTGACTGTATATAACCTTCCTCCATGGAAGTGCATGAAAGATTATGCAATGTTTTTGACAGTTTTGGTTTCAAGACCATCGAATCCAAAGGAAAAGATTAATGTCTTCCTGCAACCATTGGTGGCCAAATTGAAAATATTGTGGGAAACAAGAGTCATAGCCTACGACATTTCTATGAAACAGAATTTCATCATGAGAGCTGCTTTGATGTGGACAATAAGTGACTTCCCGGCATATGCAATGTTGTCTGGTTGGAGCACTGCTGGACGTCTGGCATGCCCTCATTGCATGTATGATTCGGATGCATTTACATTGCAGAAGAGTGATAAGCAGTCATGATTTGATAATCATAGGAAGTTCTTGCCTCCAAATCATCCTTACAGGCGTAACTTGATCACCTTTCGGAAGAACAAAGTAGTCACAAAATTCACTGAACCGGTTAGGTCCGGCACGGATATTTGATACTATAGAGCATTTGGGGTTGAGGTATGCTTGGGAACCAGATGCAGATCGAATAAATGGCCTTATATGTAAAGAACATAACTGGAAGAAGCGGAGCATATTTTGGGATTTGCCGTATTGAAGCACAAATCTCATCTGGCATAACTTGGATGTTATGCCTATCGAGAAAAATTTCTTTGATAACATATTTAACATGGTGCTAAACATCCCGGAAAAAATCAAAGACACTGCAAAGTCAAGAGAAGAACTTAATCAGTATTGTAGAAGAGGTGATTGAGGAGGAGTGCCGATGGGACCTATCCTAAAGCCTGTTACACTCTTGATAGAAATTCACGAGAAGTATTATGTAACTGGGTTAGAGGGTTAAATTTTTTAGATGGTTATGCCTCAAATATCGGTAGGTGTGTGGACATGCATAAGCTAAAGTTGTTCGGAATGAAGAGTCACGACTGCCATGTTTTCATGCAACAGTTATTGCCTATAGCTTTTTGTGAGTTGCTTCCGCACCATGTCTGAACGGCATTGATGGAGCTCAGCTTGTTCTTCAAGGAGTTATCTGTCGTAGTCATTACTTCTGCATCCATGGCAAGGCTTGAGGAGGAAATTCTAATTATTTTATGCAAACTGGAGCGAATATTTTCTCCCAGTTTTTTTGACTCAATGGAGCATTTACCGGTTCACTTGCCATACGAAGCGAGCATAGCTGGTCCCGTGCAGTATCGCTGGATGTATCCTTTCGAGAGGTAAATATCATCAGTAAGACATGTTGACATTTTAAATATTATTTCATTGCGAGAAAATTGGTTTATTTTTTTCTCACCTTTATATATAGGTACCTTAAGAAGTTAAAAAATAATGTGCGTAATAAGGCAAGGGTTGAAGGTTCTATATGTAATGCACACTTGGTCGAAGAAGTTTCAGCTTTTGCCTCATATTACTTTGAGGGTCACGTCCGCACAAGGAGCCGAAATCTTGGTCATAACGATGACGTATGTGTGGACGAAGGAGAACCTAATGATGGTAGAATATCAGTTTTTAAAGGTATCGGCCATTCATTTGGGGGGCAGAAGTCAAGAAATCTTAGCGATATGGAGTATAATGCAGCACATTATTACATCCTAATGAACTGTAGAGAAGTCGATCCATACATTGAGTAAGTATATACTTCAATGCTTAACTGGAACTTCTAATTTAAATTGCAATATACCATAATATTTAATTGCTAACAGAAGTTTTAATCCTTATCATCCCATAAGGATATATTGTGATAGACAACAAAAGATGAATCCCGACATCAGTCAAGTTTCCATTGGGCAGAAGTTAGAAACAGAGTTCGCTTACTGGTTTTATGAATTTATGAGTAGTAACACTCAATCAATTTCAATAATGGCTTTTATTTTTTGAATTGGTTGTGAATAGCTTATTAATTTATAGGTAAACGGTCCATGGTCCACAACCGACAATATTTTCATTAAATATCTATTGCAATGGCCATTGAAGACCGTAACAACCTCTACTGGCTATTTTGTTAATGGGTACAAATTTCAGATTGAACGACTAGCAGCTTCAAGAGGCACACAGAACTGGAGCGTGTGTGTTAAAGGAGAAAGTGTTGGAGCAAATATGCAGGACTATTACGGAAAGTTAGTAGAGGTGGTTGAAGTGGAATATCCTGGTTGGCCTATTAAACGAACCATATTGTTTCGTTGCGATTGGTGCGATCCGACAGTTGCTGTGAGCAAAAGGGTTCATAACGACTACAATCTAGTTGAAGTGAACCATCGACGAAGATTGCAGAAATATGAACCATTCATCCTTGCACCCAAGCTCAGCAAGTGTTTTACTGCGGATATCCAAGTTTATGCAACGACAAGCGAGATTGGTGGGCTGTTTCTAAAATCGTCCAACGTTCAACAATCGTATTAGACGAGAGTTCATCAAGTCAATCAGCCGAGTGCACTGCATTTCAAGAGGATGAGATGGAAATACATGCAATTGAGGACGATACAAGGGCTCCTGAAACATCACTTAGAGATCCAAATGGTGATGTCCAAAAAATTGCAGATCCAAATGTTCGGTTTCCTTCCGATGATAATGAAACTGAATCGCAGTCCGATATGGCATCGGATGTTGAACCAACATTTCACAAAACAAATGAAACCGACTAAACATAGAGGTTTTTTCAAATTCAATTTATTTTTATAAATGTTATATTTTTACATATTTAATCATTAATCATAATACATTCATGAATCTTTAGTATTTTTAGTATGACGGGCCGAGGTAGATCTACCGGCGATAGACAGAGTGAGCAGAGATGTAGCCCTGCCGCATCAGATCCCATGAGCTTTGGAGATGGAGAGTTCAGATCTCCATACATCGCACAGCCTCCGATCTCTCCAGCCATCGGCGGTGATCCTGCATTAGTATTATCATCCAGCCGATCGGCACATTCCTCTGAGAGTTCTTCCACCGTCGGTCGCACCGTACTTGGACTGGATGCTCATGGGCTGTAAGTGTATACTAATTTAAATATATCGTTTATGTTTTTAAGCCAATTACTTATAAACATGCATTTTTTTAACAGATTTATTGAGCAGCATAAGGTATCGAGCCAGATCAGCTCCATATTTCATAGGCGTGCTGATTCCAGTGGCTACGATTGGCGCCATGTATCTGTAGCCACGAGCGATTTTTATTTTTCAGAGTTTCAGGTAAACTTATTAAATATAATTTATCACTAATATAAAATTTTTAATCTTAATAAATTCTAAACTAACTATTTATTTTAATGCAGAAAAAGTATACATGGGACCCTGCCATCCATGATGCCATTAGGGCAGCATGGAATGCTTTTACAGCATACCGATACTCCGACATGCTTCATCGTTGGAGGACATTGGGAGAACGTCCTGCGCATGTGCTGGAGGGTATTTGGCATGAGTGGCAGTAGGCGTGGCAGTCTGATGGCTGGCGTAGGAGGTTTGCATCAGCCAGCACGAACTGTCGATCTGAGAAGGGTGGTCCTGGCACGGGTCTCTCCCGCCACACTGCAGGGTCCATTTCGATTCAGGAGCACAGACATCGTATGGTAAGAAAACATAAATAATTTAATTACTAATTTAGTTATTTATAAATACTTATTTTATATCAATTTTTCTTTCTGTTGTTGTAGCCTGAACAGGAGGGCAGAGATCCTAGTGAGTTTCATCTATTCAGGGCGACACACACTAGGAGGGACGGTTCCTAGGTCGATACACGATCACTGAAGGTTGCGATAAGAAATTAGCTTTATATTGTATATGTTTAATTTCTAAAATTTTATTTAGAGAAATTTATTGATTCATTTATTGTTGATTTTATAATTCAAATGCACGAGTCAGGTGCTTCAGTCCCAGGCATCGCAGGTCGACTCCACTAATGGGGGACCGCCCGTCGAACTCTCATCAGAGGAGAGTCGACGTGTGTTTTTGAAGGCTGTTGGTGCCCAGCTGTGAGACCGCAGGGTCTATGGTCTGGGCACTAGAGCTTCTGCATATTTTTCCCATCAGGCCTCTAGTTCGCGCTATTCTGGTGATATTCCTGTCGAGCGTTAGAGGACATTCGGAGATCTATTACGGAGGAGGTTCGGTAGGAGGTTCGGTAGGACATTCGACAAAAGATTCAGCAGGAGTTCGACCAGGGCACGGAAGTCCTTCAGCACGAGCTCTCTGACATAAGAGAGCAGATGCGTCACATGCGGGATTTGGTTAGCCGCATGTCGCAGGGTTTCCAACCACCACGTGATCGTGATAGTGGAGATTCTTGATATTTTTTCTTTACTTTTTATGTGTTGTACATGAAAACTTCAAAATTTTAATATATTAATTATTTTTAAAAATTTAATGATGAATGTTTCGATCAATATCAGTGTTTCGATCAATATTTTTGTAAATTTAACCATTTAATTTTTAATATTTATATTTTTAAAAAAAATTTAATTAGTGATGCATTAGTGACCAAAATTGTATCGCTAATATTTCTAAAATATTATTATCAAATATTGCAACGCAAGGAACTGGCGTCGCAATATTGCGACGCATTTGAATGCGTCGCAATATTGCGACACAATCGAATGTGTTGCAATATTAAATTTAACCATTTTAATTTTTAATATTTCTATTAAAAAAAATTAATTAGCGACGTATTAGTGACTGAAATTGAATCGCTAATATTTTTAAAATTATTATTAAATATTGCGACTCAACGTCTTAGCGTCACAATATTGCGACGCATTTGATTGCGTCGCAATATTGCAACGCAATCGAATGCGTCGCAATATTAAATTTAATCATTTTAATTTTTAATATTTTATATTTTTTAAAAAAAATTAATTAGCAACGCATTAGTGACTGAAATTGTGTCACTAATATTTCTAAATCTAATATTGCGACGCAAGGTCGTTGCATCGCAATATTACAACACAACGTCCTTGCGTCGCAATATTGCGATGCAACGACCTTACGTCGCAATATTGTGATGTAATAGAATGTGTCGCTAAGAGTCTCTATTTAGCGACGCAATTGTGATAAAATTTATTCTGTGACGAGACTTGCAGCGACGCCATAATTGCGTCACTAATCCGTCGCAAAATCTGGTTTAGCGACGCATTAGTGATGCATTTTGGCGTCGCTAAATTTAGTTTCTGTTGTAGTGGGCATTACAAATCATAAATGTTCCAATAAGACATCATTGCATACCTCTCAGGCCAAAGTACACTTTGCTCACTTTCCTTGAAGATCCTTTCAGGGTATCAAAATTGCTTTCTGCAAGGATGAAAAATAAGTATTAAAGAATTGATTAATTTGTATGCTCAAAGAAAATGAATTATTAAATCATGGCAACTTGTAATTAAGTACAACTTGATCAAATATCTTGTTAGCATCTCTAAAAGTATAATTAAACAATACGAGTATGAGGGGTGCAACAGTTCCCAAACATTGGTTGTCAGTCAATATGAAAAATTTTGATGACAAAGAAACATTTTACTTATATTAAGTAATAGTGAACGTATTCATGATGCTTCTCAATGGTCCACGTTATACAGATCCAGAACTTATGCTTAAGTCCATCACAAACATTAAAGTCTATCCAACTCTCAATCACATGCATGCTTCCAGTTGTTGGCCAATGTAATTATGAAAAATCAATTGAATCAAAGTGGGATGATAAGGATTAGAAGTAAGCAGAAAGCAAATTACTGGCAAGAAAATAATGATCATTTTGATTGAAACCAAATAAAGTATAAGAGTCATACCAAAAGGTAGCACTGATTGTCACATGGTTTTTGATTTTGTTCCGATTCAGGCACATAGGGAGTTTTTCACTCAGTCAAGTAAAAAACTCCAATTAAAAAAACCAGCTAACATTTCAACAATGCCTTGTAAAATAGCAATCTTCAAGAACATTATAACTCACAGGGACAAATAATTTCTGAGAACAGCCATGGACGCAGCAACCAAAGATCTGCTAAAAAAAATATTTACTAGTCAGTGGAGCCATCACATGCTACAATAAGAAGTGAAATGCAAGATCGAAACAAAAAACAATATGACAGCTGGATTAATTACATAAATAATGAGACTAATTAAACTGGTAGCTTTCAGCAATCTAGGATTCCACCAACCTAGAGAGAGAGAGAGAGATCAGTCAATAGTAGTTCCCTTTGGCACTCACTATATGGGCCCACCTGAGACTCATGTGGACGAACTGCTCCGCCGAATGGTGCTTAAATTTTCCCGCAGTTTTCTAGGAGTTGCAAGCAACCAGAAGACTAGACTCCAGCAACAAATGTGCAGCAGTCAATTGTTCATAAAAAGGAAGTAGAAACTTTGGCCAAAAAAAGAAGAAGAAAAAAATAAACATATTAAAATCACGTGTCCTGATCACATGACGAGCCTGTTAAATTAAGCTGCTCTGGGAGATAGCAACAGGCTCTCTGGATGCCAGTCAAAGATGCATCACGTGGTTCCCTAAAAAAAAACTTCAGAATTCCCTCATAAATCTCACGAGTAGCCGGCCTACGCTCCTCACACCCACTCAATTGAAACAGCTGCCTTCCTTCCTTCCTTTGCGCTGTTCTTCCAACCACCCCAGTTTGCTCATAGTTTAGAGCTCAGAGCAGAGAGAATGAAGGAGAGAATGAGATCACTGCTAGGCTCGCCTGCTCTAAAATAAACTTATCAAACAAAAATGGCAGAATAATTTATCAAAAGAATCTGAAATAGTATTAAGAGTCTCATCAAGAAACTGCCTCCCTTCAGACTTGTTCCCTTAGAAACTTTAGGATTTTTCCCATGCTTTTTGTTTTTCTCCCGGTGTGTTTCATCTCTTTCCTAAAAATGTGAAATAAACTTCTAAAAACACTGGATTATGGATGCATCTTAAACTATAATAGTTGGGAAGTGTAGGAAGAATGCAACCTATTCTTGCGCTCCCTCTTCGACCGGTTGGTGGCAGCAGTCCACCCCACAGCCACCATCATCATCGACGAGTACAATGGGTCATTGCCGAATGAGCTCTACGACGCGGCGCAATCCTACCTGGGCTCCAGTGCCTGGCCGCCGCCCTAGTCGTTTGCCTCTGCAAGGCCTGCCACGCCCCCCACCCCATCACCTCGCTCTCCTCTTTGTTGGAATTAATTTGTAATAAATGAGTGTGGAGTCTAAGTGTCTTTTGTATTTTCTATGTGAATTAATGAGTGTGGAAGTCTAAGAGATATCTAGAAGAATGAAGAGTCAATTATGAAAACGAAGAGCACATGGGAAGACTAAAAGGTTACATTATGATGTATTTATGAGAGAAGCTCAATAGGCACTTTCTATGTCTATAAATAGGTCATATGTATTGAGTTTAAGTGAGTGGGAAAAGTTTCTGAAATGAGATTCTAAATGCTATTACTCCCACTCCAAGCATTTCCTCTTGAGCATTATCCAAGTACCTATCTATCAAAGTTTTATTTTATCCTACAATTGGTTCAGAGCCAGGTCGATCACACAAAAAAAATGGCGTGTGAAGAGAGCCAGAGAGCCAAAGAGCCTGGTAGATCCTGAAGCAAACCACAGAGCCAAAGAGTCAAGGAGCAGTTTGTAGAGCTATAGAAAGCTCCGAGTGCAGAAGGTGCTCGTACAAGAGTTGCTCGTGAAGCCGTGATCTATATCCTCCAGCAAGGTGATAAGTCTCCGGATCAAAAGGAATCCGTTGAGAAGTGTGCAAGTCCAAGATAAGGGACTTTGCAAAGGAAAGAAGACAAGAGTGGTCTTCAGAGGTTGTGCAAAATGAGGATGAGAAGGTAATAGTTGTGGTTGCGCCATATAAGGAAATTGAAGTTGTCAAGCTATCAATGCAAATATGCATAAAGCCTATGAAGAGTTGAAGAACAAATATGAAGATGTAATGAAAGAATTATATGAGTTGAAGCAGACAATAAAAAAAAGAGTTATCATAGAAGATGAAGAAAGAGTGATTGAAGTAGATACAGATATCCCACATCATACATCAAAGAGAAGAGCATGTGCCATAAGCGTTTTTCCTCCTGGTTGCAGTTCAATCAGTAATTGAAGATATTATGAAAAATTACAAATTAAGGGGATGTTGGAATTAATTTGTAATAAATGAGTGTGGAAGTCTAAGTGTCTTTGTATTTTCTATGTGACATTAATGAGTGTGGAAGTCTAAGAGATATCTAGAGAATGAAGAGTCAGTTATGAAAACGAAGAGACACATGGGAAGACCACGCCTATAAATAGGTCCAAATGAGATTCTAAATGCTATTACTCCCACTCAAGCATTTCCTCTTGAGTATTATCCAAGTACCTATCTCTCAACACTCTTCCCACTCCCCGTTGACTCCTTCCATGGTGTCCCCCTCCGCTGGACCTCCTGCGCAGTCAAGCGCTCCGCCACCTCCAATGCCTCATTAAGATCAGATCGTCCATGAGCAGGAACGATGGGGCGGGGATGGGCCGCGTCCTCGGAGCCGATGGCGGGCATGACCGTTAGGGTGTGGGCGCAGCGGGGACCCAGGGCATCACCGATGGTGTCCCAGCTCACCTCCGCCAACCGATAGCTAGGGGCTGGGAAGAGGAAATACGGCGGAATGGGGGAAGAGGAAATACGGCAGAATGGGGAAATACTGAAGAATAGAAAATTGCATACGATTTTGTTACATGAAAATTTAAATTTTATGAAAATTTAATTTTTTATGGATTTTCTTCTTTTCCTATGATTATTATGAAAATCATAGGGAAAGATTTATTTGTAGCTTTAAAGAGAAATCAGAGAGCGTACTCCAGTACTACGCCCTCCAGATTTGCAAGAATAAGACCAATCCCGCTTCCTTGAGAATTGGAGGTGCATCAACATGGAGGATCCAGGCCTCCGCCATATCTTCGCTAGCGTCCGAATATGTCATTGAGAAATCTTTAGGTTGCTCTACTACCCACCAAGTGCATTCCACCAGAAAGTCCGCAGCACTTGAGACTTCAAGGCATATCGAGATTGAAATAAAAGATCGAATTCTTTCAATTTGTTTGCCCATTTAGCCAGTCGATCAGAGGTGTCAGGACGAGCCAAGATAGTTCTAAGAGGTTGGTCTGTGAGTATCACGATTGGATGGGCTTGAAAGTATGGCCTGAGACGCTGAGCAAAGATGATTAGAGCAAAAATAATTTTTTCAATTCTAAAGTACCTGACCTCCGCATCATGGAGTACTTTACTAGTGTAGTAGATGGGTTTCTGTGCTCCATCAGGGTCGAGGCATACCAGAACAGTGCTAACTACCTCCGAGAAAGCAACGAGATAAAGAAAGAGCATTTCCCCTTCTTTTAGCTTTGACAGTAATGATGGTGTGGACATAAACTCCTTCAACTCCTCAAAGGCTTTCTGGCAGTTCTCCTTCCACTCAAAGCCGTTCGCCTTACGTAGAGCTTTGAAGAAGGGTAAGCATCTTTCAACTGATCTTGACAAAAATTGGCTTAGAGTGGCTACTCTTCCGGTGTGTCGTTGCACCTCCTTTTTATTGACTGGCTGCTTCATGTCAAGACTGGCTTATATCTTCTCTGGATTCGCTTCAATCCCCGCTGGGTCACCAAAAAGCCCAGAAATTTTTCGGCAGTGACTCCAAATGCATACTTGCGAGGGTTGAGCTTCATCTGATAGCACCAGAGATTGTTGAATGTTTCTTCCAAATCAGCCACATGGTTAGCGATGCAGTGCTCTTGGTTAGCATATCATCCACATACACCTTCATGTTGTGCCCAATCTGATTTTTAAAGACTATATTCATTAATCTCTAGTAAGTGGCCCCTGTTTTTCAACCCAAAGGACATTACCTTATAGCAATAGGTGCCTTTCTCGATGATGAAAGAGGTATTTTCTTCATCCGCTGGATCCATCTTTATTTGATTGTATCACGAGAAGGTATCCATAAAGCTGAGGAGCTCATGGCCAGAGATGGAGTCCACTAATTGGTCAATCCACGGTAGCGAAAAGCTGTCCTTAGGACATGCTTTATTAAGATCAGTAAAATCGATGCAGATTCTCCAACTTCCTCTTGTCTTTCGAACCATCACCACATTGGCTAGCTAATCCAGGTATTGTGCTTTCCGAATATGGCTAGTAGTGAGCAGCTTATTGACCTCCTCATCAATAGCCTTCTGTCGCTCGAGGGTGAAACCTCTCTTCTTTTGGCAGACAGGCCGATACCTCGGATTAATATTAAGTTTATGAATAATTACCTTTGAAGGATGTCGGACATGTCCGAGGCTGACCAGGTGAAGACATCTGAGTTTGCTCGCAAGAAAGTGAGGAGTTGATTCTTCATCTCCAAGGAAGAAGCTCGTCATTCTGTACAGTCGTCATAGGATTGTCCCCTAGAGGATAAGTTAGCAAGCGCTTGGCAGGCTCTTCCCTTCTTTCAGATTCCCTAGGATTGAGCAGCACTGAGGTTGGTGGGATTGCCATCTTCTGAGGATAGGAGCCATATGGTAACATAACTGCATAGGGTTTTTCTCCCCATGCATCTCATCGATTTCTTCACTGGTAGGGAATCTCAGGCGCTTAGTGGATATCACTGCATCCAAGAGGTTTAAGCCAGACCGACCGAGTATGCTGTTGTAAGCCAAAGGTACTCGAGCTACTAAAAATCACATTAGGACCATACTTTGACATGGCGGTGATGCTGCCATGACCGACAAAGTATCTTCACCTTCAACTCTCACTCAATCTCTTATAAAATTGACAAGAGGCATTGTCACTGGTTGAAGAGAATTAGGAGATAAGTTTATCCGAACAAAAGCATCATAAGTGAGGATGTCAGCAGAGCTTCCACTATCCACTAAAATTCTTTTTACAGGATGCTTAATGATCATTATAGAGACAACAACACTATCATCATTCAGATTGTTCCCCCATGCTGATTCTCCTTCAGAAAAGGGGATTACATTTTTATTCCCTCCTCACCCCTCAATCTTTTAGAAAGCGCAGCTGCCCCCCAGGAAAGCATGCCTACCGTTCTTTCCGTCGGAGCATTATCGACGTTGGCCTGAATGAGTGGAGGTCCCATTAGAGCTGGGATGGCAGAGGCCCTCCCTTTTGGATAAACTTTCCAAGATAGCCCCGCTAGATGAGCTCCTCGATGGCATGCTTCATATTACGATAGTCTTCAGTATCATGATCATAGTCTCTGTGCGGACCGGTCTCTTGCTAGACCTTCTTTCAGTGTCCCTCCAAGTGAAATTAGCTTCGTCGGCACGAATGTATTTTTGTGCATGATTTAGAAGCTCAGCATAGGAATTGAAAGTTTTTTGTCCAATGAATAGGTAAAGCGAAAGGAACGGAGCCCTCACTTCAGGGCAGAGTGGCCACAACATCGTTGAGGTGGTAGACCTCGAGGGCCATCGTCTTGAAACGGGCTACAAAATCTTTCAAAAGTTATCCTTCCTTTTGTTGAATAGAGAATAAACTATCCGCTACCCAGTGGATCTTTCGACAGGCATCGAAATGCGCTAAAACAGTTTTCTCCAACTTTTGGAAGGAGTCGATGCTGCGTGGGAGTAGGCGAGAATACCAGGCATGTGTAGCCTTCTGGAGGGTAGTGGGGAAAGCAATACATAGGAGGGCGTCAGTCACTCCCTGAACTTGCATGAGAGCTTTATAACTCTCCATATGGTTAAGTGGATCTGTGGTGCCATCATAAGAATCCAGCTGGAAAAGACGGAACCTGTGAGAGATAGGCTCTTCCATAATCTGGCGAGTAAGGGATGACGAGTGTCATAATCGATCCCAGATTGGTTATTGAGCCTCTGACTGAGCTCTTCCAACGCCGGTCTTATTTTTCCATGTGCCTCTCCATTTGGCAATTGAGGTCCTCGCTCATTGATTCAGAAGACAAGTAGGGAGAGCGATGGCACTGATGGCGACATGTCCTTTTGGGCTCCTTCCCCATCGTCGTTTGAAGGAGGGGCTGCTCGAGCGGCGGATAGGAGACCGCAACCTTTTGAAGGTTTTCTGGTGGTGGTGCTTGGATGGAGCATGACGGCGACGATGCTCCTCTGGAGAGGATCCTCTGTAGGTAGATTGTTAACTGGTTGGAGCGGCTGTTGCAAGCGGTATGGGATACCTGGGTTGCTGTTGAATAGCCACTGGTTGTTGCCCTTGCAACTCATAGATTGTCCCAACAAGAGCTTGGACTTGCTGGGTAAGGGTAGCTAGTTGTTCGTGTGGAGTAGACAAAACTGATGGTGAGAAAGAGCAGGGGATTAGCCTCTGGTTGCTCAGCATGATAAGAATGCCCTTCAGTATAGTTGGCAGAAGTCTCCTGAATATGTGTCACCACCATTTTTTTTAAGAGAGGATGAGATTGTAGCTCAGAGTTACAGAGCTATTCTTCTATGTCGCCCCTACCTGGCACGCCAATCTGATGATGCCTGATCATCTTGAGCTGACGTCCTTAAGTGTCAGTGGATATGCCGTAAACTTGATGGAGATGCTTCGCCTCAACTCCGAGATCTGCAAAAAGTCCCAGTGAACGAATATTCAGTGAGGACCCTCCGATGCTCAAGTTAGTGATTAGAATTACAGCCGTGAGTTTGAAGAAGCTTGAGCTAAGGAGAGTTAGAAAGAAGATGATCCAACTTTCTAAGTGCTTGAGTGTTCATACCATGGATAGGAGTCCCTTTTACCCATTTTATTGATACTTGGAGTCTGTGTAACTTGCTTCGGAAGCTTTGGAATCTCATGATGAGCCACGACTTTGTGAATAAATGTCAGAATTAGTGGGATTTATTCCATTTGAACCAAGTGATTGGTACTTTTATGGAAGATGATAACTTTTGGGCTCATCTGATTAAGGTCATTAATGCTTCATGATGGATTATGACTTTTTAGGCTTGTGCCAAGACTAATAAAGTTTGTCTTATTAGACATATATGGATCAAAGGTGGCTAGTGGGCCCAGCCTTATCAGAATGAAGGCTTGCTCAAAAAGTTGAAGTGGGGCCCAGAGATGAGGCCGCTTGAGAGCCGAGCCATCTAGGAGCTTGTGCTATCTGAGAGCTGGGGCTGCCTTGGTGCTGGGGGCCTGTCTAAGAGCTGGGGCCGCCTAGGAGCTGGGGCTTCCTTAGAGCAGGGGCCGCCTTGGCGCTGGTGCCGCCTAGGAGTTGGTGCCACCTCAGAGCCGGGGCCGTCTAGACACTGGGGCCTCCTAAGAGCTGGGGCCGCCTGAGAGTTGGGGCTGCCTGAGAGTCGGGGCCGCCTTGGTGCTGGGGCCGCCGAGGGCCTGGGTTGCCTTGGCGCTGGGGCTGCCTAGGAGCTAGGCCCGCTTAAGAGCTGGGGCCGCCTGAGAGCTGGGCCCGCCTGAGAGCCGGGGCCGTCTAGGCGCTGGGGCCGTTGGTACCTTGTCGACTCCCGCCGTTAGGTGATCTTGGCCGTTAACCTTCACGTGGCTTTTACCGGCCACATTATATCCTAAATGAGATCATTGATTTTAGGGATTGCTCCAGGCCATTGCTGGACTTTAATATCATTCTCACATGCTCAAATTGGCTCTGATACCATTTGTAACTTTTCGAGCCTATTTGCTTGATTCAACATCATTTATATATGATGACTCCATATCATGGCAAAACACTCCAACCTCATCCCATGCACTCGAGTTGATTTTGATACTATTTGTAACTTTTCAAGCTCACATGTCCGATCCGATACCATTTATAATATGATGGCTTCATATCAGGTGGAACACTCTAGCACCATCTTCACACATTTAGATCAATTTTGATGCTATTTGTAATTTCTTAAGCCCATTTGTAGGTCTAATTAATTTGCTAATAAATCAAAATTATGTGGTCCTAAAATTTGAGTAAAAATTAACCGATAATAGATGAATTTAAGTTTTTTTTTCTAACTAATATGGGACTACTTTGAATGTTACACGTTGTTTCTTAAAAAAATGAAGAGCAGTTGAAGAAACATGGCAGTGCCTTAATCATAACTTCTGTTTTGAATTTTAAGTGTTGTCTAGATCATGAAGGTCGGTACTGGATGTAGGGGCCATTAGGAATGACAATGGATGGGTATATTGATGGCATTGAGGATACTTCTGAGTAAAGCAACAACACGAGTTGTGCGGGCATGCATGCCACAGTCTAATGGATCATGGCGTGCCTTACATGCATGCCTGCACAAACGTAAGGCCAATGAGCATGCTCGATGTATGCCTTCATGCATCGAAGGTGATGCACAAAGACTTTTCCCTAATTGAATGTCAAGATATGTCTTTGTTTATGTAACAATGTAACAAGTAATCTTCTGATTAGGATATAGACTGCAGCTTGACAGATTTGAGGATTAGGAAAAGTCTTTGTACACTGCCCCCGGTGCAGCAAGGCCTACGTGGGCTGCACCGCCTCTTCTGATTGGTCCATATGGATCTTACGTGGATGACGTGCCGGGTGGTATGGCTCTGCTACGATGTTACGTTCTGAAATGACGGCCATTTAAAGTGCTTCGCTTTTTTTTTAAAATTAGCGTGCAGACGAAAATGCCCTTTCCCTCCATTCTATCACCATTTTACGTTGGATTTCATCTGTGCAAGATAAATTCTTTATTCCCCCTCGCTCTGGCTTTCGGATGCTAAGAAATCAGTCAAGGCTTGAGCACATCCTACGCCCTCGCTCTGAGAGTCCGGTCGAAAGAAATATTTCAGCTTCGAGGCTGGAATACCTGGCTACTAGAGTCTTTGTACAAAAACTTCTGGAGGAAATGTCGTCCACAGCACGAAACATTCTTTCGTTATGAGGTTGTTGTGGTTTATGAGCTTGACGATAAAAAACTAGGGTGTCATGGGTTTTGAACTAGGGTGTCGTGGGTTTTCAACTGGGTGTCATGGGTTTTCAACTAGGGTGTCGTGGGTTTTGAACTAATGCTTTGTCTTAACGTTTTGAACTATAGTCGTGGGTTTTGAACTAGGTGTCATGGGTTTTTCTGCAAGGGTGTCGTGGGTTTTGAACTAATGCTGCTTTGTCTTAACGTTTTGAACTAGGGTGTCGTGGGTTTTCAACTAGGGTGTCATAGGTTCTGAACTAATGCTTTGTCTTACTATAGGTTTTGAACTAGGGTGTCATGGGTTTTGAACTAGGGTGTCGTGGGTTTCAACATGATAAGAGCGAATGGCAGCAAACACCCCAGGAGGAATTCGCCCCCCTCGTGAACAGAAACCATTACTAAAAGAGTGTGGGGAAGCCAAATACTGCGACACCTAGTACCAATGCTGCGATACCCATGCTTAAAACTGACCACGGAGAGAATCCCCGCGACACCCCTGGTGGAATTCGGCCGAAAATCCTTCGCGACACCCCAGTTGAAATCTCATGACACCCTAGCTTTAAGGCAACGATACCCGTGCTTAAAACTGACCACGGAGAGAATCCCCGCGACAACCCTGGTGGAATTCGGCCGAAAATCCTTTGCGACACCTCAGTTGAAATCTCACAACACCCTAGCTTTAAGGCGACGACACCCGTGCTTAAAACTGACCACGGAGAGAATCCCCGCGACACCCTAGCTCAAATTCGGTCAAAAATCCTTCGCGACACCCCAGTTGAAATCTCACGACACCTTAGCATTAAGGCGACGACACCCGTGCTTAAAACTGACCATGGAGAGAATCCCCCGACACCCCTGGTCGAATTCGGCCAAAAATCCTTCGCGACACCCCAGTTGAAACCTCACGACACCCTAGCACCAATGATAGGACACCCCAGTTAAACTTTACGACACCCCAGTTAAAACTTTACGACACCCTTGTTATTAACTTATGACACCACTACGATATATTTGAACAAGGCAGGAATTTTGACGTCACCCTAGTACTAATTCAACGACACCCTAGTAACTCAGCTATGCCATCTTTTCGAGAAAAGTTGCAAAACGTGGCCAGTTCCTATGGGTTTGTGTATCGGTGTGATGTGATCGTGGCGATCCTGGTGTCCTTTCGTATTTCTCTGAGGTCAGCATAAACCCTAGAGGTCCTTCGTCTGTTGCTCGAGAAGCCATCCTTCGTTTCTTGCTCGAGAAGCCACTGGTATCCTAAATTTCTTCCATAGTTCTTTCTTTCATATACTTCATTCATGGAGATGAGTGCTTTCGTTTGTGGACGAAGGCCGCGAACAAGGAAGAACCAGACAGAGAAAATGGCGGAACAATGCAAGGATATCGTTCTTCATTCGAATGAGGATGCGGCTCCTTCAGGTATGTTTATCACTATGTTAAAATATTATGACATCCTCTCTTAAAATTTCATGACAAGTATGTCTTATGTCTTACCCCCTGTTTCAGTTGACATGAAATTTTCCAGTCCCCCCAGTGAAGGCTTCCCAACTGTTTAAGAATAGTTGCAGGACGGCAGTATATGTTTAGAAGGTTTGGAGGATGGGGTTCACTAGACGGCATACAAAACTTATTCGAAGGACCCCATTTGGTGCCTTCGTCGACATGCAGACGTTCACAGTCGACGGGCGACTGCTAGCAGACATCATAAGATGTCACAATGGAGGCGACGAGTTCATTTTCTGTGGAAAGCCAGTTTTATTCAGTGCCGACGAAGTCGCACTCATTCTGGGTCTTCCAGCTCATGGGAAGAAGATCGACACGTCCAGCCAATTGTTCAACGGAAGGTTGTTCAGACGTTTTGGCCAGGGTTTAGATCTTCGTCAAGAAGGTTTGGAGAAGTTAATATTTCAACTCCGATCATCTAAGGCACAGGAGGATGTCGAGGACATCGTCCGACTTTGGATCGCATACATGTTGGCCATGTTTTTGGCTCCAAAGTCTAATCAGAGATGTCCACGGTATCTCATCCAGCACTTGGATGACTTAAGTCAACTGGATAGCATCGACTGGGCTTCGGCATTGAAGGAGTTGATTGTTCTGGCTCTTCCAAAAATAGCTGCTTGCTTGCGTTCCGAGGAGCCGGTCCACTCAAAGAATGCAAAAAAAGTTAGGAGGCAGCCTATCCTGTTCGGATGCTCGGCAGCACTAGTGGTAAGGATTATTGAGATGCAGAAATAGTATCCTTAGTATAATTTCTTTGTTAATATTACATTATTTAATATCAAAAAATATTATGTTCAGGCGTGGTTCCTCGAGCATATATCAATGCGAGCACCAGCATATCCTGATAAACTTCCCCATCTATTGAAGTGGTATGACCACCAAATGAAGATCCGATCAGTTCGGATTGCCGACTTGTATCCTCACGACTTGGTAAGCTAGTACATTGCTCAATTACTCTGATCATATTTTTCAACTTAATGTGTCAATATTTTCACTTAATATTAATTTGTTATCATCTTACGTTGCAGATGGAGGGAGCTACTATACCACTATTAGAAGAGCGCTGGCTTCTCACTCAGCAGAAAGTAGCATCCCCTCAACCAATAGATAGCTGCGCCCCTCAACCAACAGATAGCTGCGCAGGTTGTGCCGAGTTGAGGACTGAATTGGAGTGCGTTAAGGATCAACTCGACGATATCAGGCACAGGCTGTCCATTGCTGAGAGCCTCCTCAGTTCACTGCTTAAAAAGGAAAGTAATGCAAGAAATGAGGAGGACAAGGGAGACGGAAAAACAGAGAAGGTGCATTCCCTGGAGTTGGTCCTCTGCAAGCCTGGTAATGGAAATAGTGAGGAGAAGAAGATGGAGGAGGACCATTCATCCGAGTGTCCAATTGAGATGGGGAATGCAAAAGCAGAGGAGAAGAGATTGGAGGGGGATTCATTGGATGATAAAACAGAGCATGGGAATGAAAATAAAGAGGAGTCCAAATCGATAATAAACTTGGCACCCTACGCCAAAGGGTGATGATATGGATATAGAAATCGTTGGAGTGCCTTCGCTTGTTAGAAGGGTTAAAAAGAGCCGAGGAAGCGTAAGGCATCCAAGGTCGTCGGAGATTGTTATGAGACAACCCGTCCTAAAAAGTCGGCGAAGACAGTGGGCACGTCAAAGCCCAACACAACGATCGAAGATGACCAAATTATTATTCAAAATTTTTGAGCGAACGACTAACCGACGAGATCGTCTACACCAATATGTTTTCTGGCGTTGTAACAAGGAAAAATCTTCAAGATCTCATTAACAATGAATGATAATAGATGATGTAAGTATATCAAGAAACCTGTTCTAGTTGTTGATTTTAGAATTATTAATCGGTTTACATTGCATTGGCAGATAATTGATGCCGGCTAGGAGTTTTTGATGCGCAACTGGACAGAGCATCCGGACCGATACCATAAGTGCATATTTGCATCAGTTTTCATATCCTCTGTGTATGACTTCTTCATCACCTGCTCATGAACTCGCTGGAACATAGGGGCCTCGATATTTGACAATGTATCCGATGAAGATAAGGCCCAATTCCAATTTCTTTTCACCATAATAAACTCCGATAACTCGCACTGGTATTTGGTTGCTGTCGACATGGAAAGAAAGGTGTTCATGCACCTGAATTCAATGAAACGTAACCCCAAGTATAAGGCCAATGCAAAGAAATGGCATACAATTCTTGGCCACATATTCCATATCTACTGCAATAAGAAGGAAGCGATGACTTGGCCAATGGAAGAGATTTCGGATTGCCCAAGCCAACTGACCAGATTGCTGGATTGCGGCCTATACTATCTGAGATACATGGAATGTCTTGCTCAACGGGACAATCCTGATATGAAGATGGATTTCATGGATGAGGAAGTTAGAGATTACCGGTGACAATTAACTGCGACGATATTGAGAGAGGGCCTGAACAAAAAGATCAGCGACATTGTCAAAAAATGTTCTTAATTTTTTAATTCTTCTTTGAATGAAAATTGAATGTAATTTATTCATATTAATACTGATTCAGATTTAATGCAAATGCACAAATTTTATATTGAGAACAAGGGTGTCCTCAATTTATTCATATTTTTGCCTTTTCTACTTTTACAATTTCTTAAGTTTTCATATATGATGTCGTAAATTGAACACTAGAGTGTCGTAAATTGAGCACTTGGATGTCGTAGGATTTCGCCTTTTGGGTGTCACCGCGCTAGAGCTAGGGAGTCGTTAGCCCAGGCTGGGGTGTCATCGCGCTAAAAGCTTCCGTGTCCTTTCATGAGTACTGGGATGTCATAGGATTTTGCCTTTCAGGTATCGCCGCGCTAGAGCTAGGGAGTCGTTAGCCCAGAGCTGGGGTGTCGTCGCGCTAAAAGCACTTCATTTGACTGAAAAAGACACCCTAGTTAGAAAGCACTTCATTTGCGAGCAAGATGCCCTAGTTAGAAAGTTACGACACCCGTTTTTATATATGCTCCTGTGTAAGTTGACTCAACACATAAGCATCAAATTCGTCCATCAAAGTTTTCAGAAGGTGGTACAATTCTTTCCTTGTCCTCTCCGGTATTAATTGACTGCATACAAGTCTGCCTGTTGCTTTGAAGCAGCTCTTTCCTTGACCAGATTTTTCTTGATCTTTTTGACTTCTTCTCGACTCCACTCTTTAATCTGTTCTCTCTTGGGTGACCTTTCATCTTAGTTTATTCAGATCTTGAATTACAAGCTCTGTACCTGGCTTAGCTGCGCAGTTGGCATCCACGGCAATTTTGAATATATGTAGGCCATCCATCACTACATTAAATGCATCTTCAGACATGGAGGCTATCTCTGCGAGCTTCATCATTCGATGACTCAGCAAACTATATTTACAATCATTAACATAATATTAACGAAAACATATATTAAGACATTTCAATTAAAAATTGTCACTGCGTACCGTGATTTTCATGTGCTTTTATCATAACTTTCAGTATTGCAGTCGAATTTATCGAATTGTTATTTCATGTCCTTGCACCATCTTTTAAGAAGTATTTATCTAGTAAACAAAATACGTCACTTTGATGAAGAACCAACAAGGCATGCCTATACAGGTACCCCTTGAACTGAAAGGATCGGTACTAGCATTGGACATCCTCAATATTTCTATCGTATGACACGATATAATCTTTGATCATCTCCTTGCCAATTCCATCGACTTCAATCCTTTCGTACGACTTTACATAATATACACAATAGTTGCCAGCTTCCTTGATCAATTTAGTATTTGATGCAGCCATTTCAATGATCTCATTCTAAAATTTTTTGAAAATGCGCCTTGTATACCTTCCTGCAGCTTGTCTCTCAAAAGGTGATCATGTCTTTAGGAAAGCAATCGTTTGCAACGTCCTATTATCTTCCTCATTTCGGCCTCGTATCTTTTTTCCAAGGCATCTTCGTACTTACCTATGAACTTCGTTAGTGTAGTCTTCGAATTTATAAACCCATCGAAGAAGTGATTTATGCCCTCGCTCCTTTGTGAAGATGACATCCCTGTTCATAATTTTGTCAACAAAAAAAACGTTGAACGCGAACATGAACCAAAGACAGTGACATACAAACCTGCGAAAATGTATCCTTTAGGTAAACTGGGACCCATTTATCCCGATATTCGTAAAGGACATTGAACCAATCTATAGACTTGCATTCTTTATATTTCTCTATAACATGTGCCCCCTTTCCTCGAATGACTGTATGGTCAATGAATCATATCACCTCAACGAAATCAACCATAAACTTGGGATTTGCCGTGCAAATGTGGCCAATCTTTTCAGGTATCTTCTTCAATATATGCCAAAGACAAAATCGATGTCGTGTGTTAGGAAAAACTTCTTTGACAGCAGCCTCGATTGCCTTATCTTGGTCAGTTATTATGGCAATAGGTGCTTGACCACCATTTGCATCCAGCCATGCCTAAAAAACCCATTTATATGTCTCAGTACTCTCATCAGACAACAATGCGCAACCAAGCAAGGTGGACTGTCATGATGGTTGACCCCGATGAATAGACAAAAAGGCATTTGATATCTATTTGTCAAGTAGGTTGAGTCAAAGCTTAGAACATCACCGAAGTATGTGTATGCCAATCTTGACCTTGGATGAATCCAGAAGACAGACCTCATATGACCATTATCATTGAGTCTAAGGTATAGAAGAAATTGGGATTTCTGAGTTGCATTTCGGTGAAATGAATTACCATCGACTGAGCATCTCCTTCTTTCAGCTTAGACTGACGTTATGATAAATGAAGTTACGAGCATCCTTCTCGGTGAAATCCAATTGTCTTCTGCCCCCTTTTCTCCTTGCTATTGCAGAGTATATCTGAGTTGTCGGAACATTCACAGCATGTAAATTGCTGATCTCTGCCTTCTCTGGTGTGCTGATCCTCCTATGCGACCGTAGATAACCAGTTGATGTTATGGACATCCCATGGTTATGTTCTAGAGAAACCTCATCCAATATCCACTTACCACTTGTAGCATTCAGTCTTGCTTTTATGGATGCCATACAATCAACTTTCCCAGTATTCCTATGATTCATACTCTTCTTTGTTTTTCTAGATTTTCCTTACCTCCAACACGCCAGGTGCTTGAAGCAAAGTTATTTTTTATTGTTAGCCCTGCTATACACTATTGTGATTCCAAAACCAACTCATTTCGTGTATCCATTGTAGAAAGTATATACATCATCTGCTGAATTGAATTCCATTCCAGTTTGAGGAACTACAGTATCATCCACTGCATTTGGAGCGACGGGTGAAGGTGCACGGCCGGGAGTGTTATCGATTTCTTTCCGATCTTTAATTTCAGCATCGTCTGTCAAAATATAGGCACACAGTCATGAACAATGATATCCATAGATTTAGTTATCAATATATCTTGACAAAGGATTAGGACACGAAGGTTAAAACAATACGACACCTATGATCTGAATTCAGAAGTCACGACACCCCAGTTTACAAAAAATGATACTGAAGCTGTAAAATTACGACACCAATTCATAACACATTGACGAAGGGCCTAACGACCATCCCCGACTCATGCTATTACCGACACCCCAGTTCTCATCTGACGACACCCTAGCTTTAAGGTGACGACACCCGTGCGTTGACTGTTAAGGCGGGTTGGTCGTCGCCTTAAAGCTATAAGCACGGGTGTCGTAGCATTGGTGCTAGGGTGTCGTGAGATTTCAACTGGGGTGTCGTAAAGGATTGTCAGCCGAAATCCAATCCTCCTGGGGTGTCGCGAGGATTCTCTCTGTGGTCAGTTATAAGCACGGGTGTCATAGCATTGGTGCTACGATGTCGTGAGGTTTTAACTGGGGTGTTGCGAAGGATTTTTGGCCAAATTCGAACTAGGGTGTCGCGGGGATTCTCTTCGTGGTCAGTTTTAAGCACGGGTATCATTGCCTTAAAGCTAGGGTGTCGTGAGATTTCAACTGGGGTGTCGCGAAGGATTTTCGGTCGAATTCCACCAGGGTTGTCGCGGGGATTCTCTCCGTGGTCAGTTTTAAGCACGGTGTCATCGCCTTAAAGCTAGGGTGTCGTCAGATTTCAACTAGGGTGCCGCGAAGGATTTTTGGCCGAATTCTACCAGGGGTGTCGCAGGGATTCTCTCCGTGGTCAGTTATAAGCACAGGTATCGTAGCATTTGTGCTACGGTGTCGTGAGGTTTCAACTGGGGTATCGCAAAGGATTTTCGCCAAAATCCAATCCTCCTGGGATGTCACAGGGATTCTCTCCGTTGGTCAGTTATAAGTACGGGTGTCGTAGCATTGGTGCTAGGGTGTCGCTAGGTTTCAACTGGGGTGTCGCGAAGGATTTTCGGTTGAATTCCTCCTGGGGTGTCGTGAGGTTTCCTCTTGGGACGTCGTCAAGCTTACCACGGTAACCAGGTATTTGGCTTCCGATGCCCTTCGTTTCCTTTGACCGCCCACTGAGATGGTGGCACGTGGCGAGTTTCCACGATAGGGGCATCGGAGCTGATTGCTCGGGCAATCGAAACACCCGCCAGGAGTACCTTTTATATGGATGGGGAAATGCCATCGTTAATCACCTTTTCAGCTGATCTTCCAAAATTTTTGGACACTAAGATAGCTTCTAGAGGCGAGGGGCGATTGACTGGCCCCCATGGGAGCCGCCGCACAACGGTAACCATCGATGCGAAGGTCTTTACGTCGTCGCTCGCAAACAGCGAGCGACTCCACAGGGCGACCGAGCAATACCTAGCCGTTTCAACGAGAGATATCGAGGTCCTCCGTCAGGCCAACAGCCAGCTGAAAATGCAAGTAGCATCCCTCCAGCGCCAGATCGCCGAGTTAGCCCCGCAGCGTGGGGGGAGCTCGGCAGCGCCCAGAGAAAATGACAAGCCCCAGTAAGGGCTCATGTACTTTTTTCTTTTCTTTTCTTCTTGTCTTTATTTGTGTGATGAATAAAAAGAAATTTTAGTAACTTTGTGTTTGCTGCCAGACTGAAGGATAAGGGAGCTTGGATGTCGTAACTGTTTTCCGACCGAGTTTTCTCCTAAGCGTGAACGGGTATCTTAGGTTTGTAACTTGGGTGTCGCGGGCCTTCTCTCCGTGGTCAGTTATAAGCACGGGTGTCGTAGAATTGGTGCTAGGGTGTCGTAAGGTTTCAACTGGGGTGTCGTGAACGACAACATCACCGACTCAGACTGTTAACGACACCCCAGTTCTCATCTGACGACACCCTAGCTTTAAGGCGACGGCTCCAATGCGGGGACAGTTAGGGGGGACCGACGACATCTCCGACTCAGGCTGTTAACGATACCCCAGCACGCATCTGACGACACCCTAGCTTTAAGGTGACGACACCAATGACATGACTGTTAAACGGGGTGTCGCGGGGATTGTTCTCCATACGGGGTGTCGTAGCATTGACGCTTGGGTGTCTTAATGTTTCAACTACGACGTCGTAGATTTTTTTTGGGTGAACATAACTTGTGTGTTGCGGGCCTGCTCTCCAGCGTCAGTTATAAGCACGACACACCCTTTAGCATTTAAAGACACCCCATAGAACAAGCTACGATACCCCGGAAAGCAACATACGAAGATCGCAAAGGTTATAAGCATGGGTATCGTAGCATTGCCGCTAGGGTGTCATAACGTTTCAACTGCGGTGTGACAAATGATTTTTGGCTGAATTCCTCCTTGGGTGTCGTAAGGTTATAAGCATGGGTTCGTAGCGTTGTCGGTAGGGTGTCGTGATGTTTGAACTACGGTGTCGCGAAGGATTTTCGGCCGAGCATGACGACCTAGAGCTATATGGACAGGAAATAACGGGGAATATAGGCTGAAACACTCTGATGACACCCCAGTTCATGAGGTATAACATCCTAGTTAAAAGAGTATGACATTCGTGCTTACAAAATAGTAAACTCTAAACAGTTATGATTGCTAGAATGTCATAACTGTTTTGTTCTAAGGAAGTTACCGCGCATTAAACGGTTTGGTCACGCATTAATTACCTCTAACGAGAAAAAATAGTTGGTGTAATAAAGGAGCTTTACAAAGAAGTAGGAAGAAGGACTTTTTACTTTGTGCTGCGAACGACATTTCCTTCAGAAGTTTTTGTACAAAGACTTCAGTATCCAGGTATTCCAGCCTCGAAGCTAAAATATTTTCTTTCGATCGGACTCTCATAGCGAGGGCGTAGGATCGTGCTCAAGCCTTGGACTGATTCCTTAGCATCCGAAAGCCAGAGCGAGGGGGAAGAAAGAGTTTTTCTTGCACATATGAAATCCAACGTAAAATGGCGATAGAATGAAGGGAAAGGGCGTTTTTGTCTGCACGCTAATTTAAAAAAAAGGCGAAGCACTTTAAATGGCTATCACATTCAGAACGTAACATCGTAGCAGAATCATACCGCTCGGCACGTCATCTACGTAGGATCCACGTGGACCAGTTAGAAGAGGCGGTACAGTCCACGTAGGTTTTGCTGCATCGGGGGCGGTGTACAAAGACTTTTCCTGAGGATTAAGTTGGGCGGTCCAAATCAACAGTGGACGGCCAAGAATAAAAATTAGTGTTATTGATGAACAATGCCAACGTACATTACTTGCGAATGAAAAGGCCCAAAAAAGCTGGGGCCAATCGTATTGTCGGTTTTGAGCTTGAGCCAAGAAGAGCAAAGCTAACATGTCACGTAAACATGTCCCAAGAGTCTGACTGAGATAACGATAACGCACAAAGACAACGCCTCTAAAATCTAGACAATGAAATTTTCATTTAAAACAAAACGTTTATTGCCCACTCTTATCCAGTATAATTGATAAGCGCATGATGGATTAATCTGTCTTTAACCCTAATACTTTCTTTGGATGGAGAGAAAATAAAGAGAAAAAAAATGAAAAAAAAAAAAGAAAAAAAAATGAAGAAAAAAAATATTTTTTTTATTTAGATAAGTGAAAGAAAATTAAAAAAAATTCTTTTTATCAATGATAACAATATTCTTGTTACAAATGCTTACATACTTTAGAAAGAAGCAAGGGCCATGCCTATAATCTTTGAGAGACCATCGGGAGGCAAAGCTAAGGCCATGTGGATTAGACCAGTCGTTTCCCACCTCATTCTGGAACATCGGAATCAGTGGCTTGTTATGCGTAACTGGGGTTAGATTGTGAAACATCTGAGTTATTATTATTTTTTTCTGCAAGATAATTATTTAAGTGGGATTTTTTTAGCAAGTCTATAAGTTAATTATTTATGTGAGATATTTAGCAAGACTTCGAGTTGCGCTGTTATTTCTCAAAACATTGGAAGCAGAAACGGAAGACGAGTCCAACTCTACCTATATGCTATACTACTTAAAAACAAATCTTGCTTTAATCTCGGTATCACTCTAATACAACAATCATCATACAAATACAACTATTAGTGAGTTAGGTAAATTAAACAGAGCGAAATTAAATTAAATATGTTCCATGTAATGGGTATCTTTTGTTTGGAACATTGCTGGTGTCAGAATCGTTTGATTGCTGACTGCTGACGAAGAACTCACCATCGGTCCAAGCACTTAATTTATTTTATATTTTAAGATGTAATATCTAATTTCATAAACACCTGTGCCACTTCCTGTGAATTGAACCAGTACGCACTTCCAAATGTGATCGCGCCGCTTGCCAGATAGTTTCAATTGCAATTGGTTGATGGAGACAAGCACTCGTTCTCGAACTAATTAGGGTTCCTGACAAAGTGGGAGGGAGCAAGATACGCAACGACAAATTTTCCGCCCAAGGTTAAGATAAGATAATAAGAGGCGACGGCTAAGCCACCTTCGTCGGTAACAGGACCTCCTTGACCAATTTCTCTAGATTGACGAAGGAGGGCCCACCAGGCTGGGTTGCCCTCACAGCCCTCTCCTTCCACTCAATGGCCCTCTTCTTCATCTCCTTTCCCTTCTCTCCCGCCATCAGCTCCCTTATCAACCCAGCCACCACCTCTCTCTTCACGTCATTGTCGATCTCCATGCCGATGCCCCACTCGACGCTTATGTACCGGCAGTTGGTCTGTTGCTCGGCGAAGAATGGCCAGCTTAGCATCGGAACTCCTCCACATATGCTCTCCAGTGTGGAGTTCCAGCCGCTATGTGTCAAGAACCCTCCGATCGCTGGGTTGGATAAGATCTCCTCCTGTGGGCACCAGCTTGCTAGTAGACCCCTCTCCTTGGTCTCCTCTAGGAACTCCTGCGGCAGGACAGCACACTCACCCTTAACGAGGTCAGGTCTAATGATCCACAAGAATTCACGCCCACTATTGGCCAACCCCCAAGCAAACTCGACTAATTGTTGGTTGGTCATGGCTGTTATGCTACCAAAGTTGACAAACACCACAGACCCAGGCTTTTTCCCCTCTAGCCACTTCAAACAAGCTGGCTCTTCCTTCCATAGGTTCGAGCCCATGGCTGAGACTGGGCTCGCCGGAATCTGGCGAGCGAGCAAGGTTAGTGGTCCTATTGTGTAGATGGGTGGGAACATTGCTGCCATTGCTTCGAGGACTGGCCTCTCCAATTCGTCAAAGGTGTTGAGAATGATCGCCGATGCCATATGGGTTCTTTGACACTCGTGCAAAACGTAGCTGGTCATGAAGTCGTTCGGATCAGTCGTTCGAATGAAGCTCGGAAAGTCCTTCAGCCTCATGTTCTTCAATCCCGGTATCCAGTCGACAGGCATGTCGAGGTATCCGTTGGTGAGATCACTCACGTCTGCTCACAAGAAATGTATGGACGATGAAAAAAAGAAATTTAGACCTAGAATTAGCATCGATATAGAACTGAGTGTGTGTACCTTTTAGTGGCGTGAGGCCTCTCTCGATAAGATGGTGGTAATGGAAGTAGGCCATGATGCCACAAGCGCTCGGGGTCCAGAGCAAAATCTCAGGGATTCCGGCCTCCTTAGCAGCATCTAAAGTGAAGCTCATGGAGCCGTCGGAGATGATGCAAGTGACGGGGGGCTCGTTGAGCACTGATAGGAGGCGGCGGAAGTGGGGGAGGCAGGTGGTCATGGTGGAGTAACAGAGAGAGGGGATGTCTTGCGTGGCGTCCTCGTTGGACGGGGGGAGGCCATCGGGGATGGTGGCGAAGCGGAAGTCAGGGAGATCGTCGAGGGCTGAGGGGCCTCGCGACTTAAGAAGGCGGCGATGGTTGAACTCGGTGTTGACGAAGGTGATGTGGAAGCCCTTGGAGTGGAGGAGTTTGGCAAGCTTGAGCATGGGGGTTACATGGCCTTGGGCCGGGTAAGGGATGCAGACAATATGAGGCTTCTCTGATGCCATGGAACCCACCTCTCTCTCCCACTTTGTTTCCATGTGCCTTTGTGTGTGTACTTCGATCTGCTGCGTGGAATGACCTCGGGCCTTCCGTGCACTTTATAAGGGGATCTTTGCATCCGCATGCGAATTCATACCGAGGGATCTGCTCATGGTTCCGCATAACAGGCGTGTGAAGCTCCCGTGCGTGGGAATTACCGGCATCTAATGCAGGTCATGCGGCATTAGAACGGTGCGGGGAATTACCAGTCAAGAATTATTTTCGTTTGAAGAAAATTATTAAGAATTAAATATAAATAAATATTTTATTTTAAAACATCCAAAATACATAAAAATTAAAATTACAAACTCTTCTTCCTTACATCAAAAGGATTCTTCCTGTACTGAACCTAAAGACGGCCTGAATCGAACTGGGTTGAACCGAATCAGGTTGAACTCTGTTATTCCTCCACGGACACCTTCAAGCCATGAAGGGACGCCTGCAGAACCTCCCACAAACGACTTCAACTGCGAACAGATTCCTCAGAACTCCGAACCGAGCGAACGTTTTCCTAGACTCTCTCGCCTCACGAACGCCTCTCCTTCTTCCTTTGTTCCGGACTTCTTTCTCCCCAAACCTCCTCTAGGCCATCGAGTTCGCCCCTCTATTTTCTACTCTTCTCCTTCATTTGCTTAGCTAAAACTATTTATAGATGCTTATACGCGGAGAAGATGTGAAGAGAGCGCAGAGAAATCACAGTGAGATCACGAACGCTGTTCCAGATCTGATTCAAAGCCCGAACGAATGTAGAGAGATTGCAAAGAGATTGCTGATGATTTTCCAATTTATTTGCACGATCCATGAATGCAAAGAGAACGCAACCAATTTCCTTCCAATCTGAGATTCTTTCTCAATTTGGCATCCGGACGGATGCAAAGAGATTTCAGAGAGATCGTGGCGAGATTGCAGATGATTCTCCTTCCAATCTAACTTCAAATATCTTTCTTAATTGTTGTCGGAAAGGTGGAATCAGAGAAAGAAAAAATCCTGGGCATTGGCTTATCAGGTCATTATGGCCGATGGCTTCCTTTTTCAATTCCTTGAAATCTGAGGTAATTTTGGTAATTTTTGGTGTTGAGAATCTTTTCGACGGCAAAGAGCTTCTCAACAACGATATTTTTAGAGAAAAAATTGGTCTCCGATGACCCCTGACATCACCAGCATTCATCGATGGTTATGCTCTCTGTACGTGAAAGAAATACGACGAACTCGGCAGATGGTCTATCAAGTTTGTTTTGAGATTCGTGTAAACAAAGATAAATCCTTGTAAATTCAATTTCGAGCTCATTTTAAGTCCAATTTGAGTGTCATTTGCATCGTTGACTTCTAAAATCGAGCTCTTTAAATTGACAAGGCTTTTTCTAAAAATATTATATAAAATAATCAAATATTAAATAATAAAGTAATTTGACCTATTAATTAATAGGTTTATGATAATTATTTATGCATTTATCAATAAATTAAGGACGTTTTTTTGGTGTTTCTACCGAATTTATATATATCCGAATTTTAAATATTTATATTGATATTTATCTCTTTAGCTTCTAAAAAAATAAAATAAATTTCTATAAAGACCAAAAAACCAATTTATTTTAGGAGATTATTATGAAACCTATTTGTTTTAGGAATCAAGACTCTATTTTAGATATTTAATGAATATTTATCTTCTTAGCTTCCTTAAAGGAATCACTATAATACTAAAATTGAAAAGTTTATTTAAGATTGGCATCTTATAAAAAGTAAAAAATTTATTTGTTTTAATAGTTGAGAATCTATTTTTAGGTATATTTAATGGATATTTGGCTCTTTAGTTTTCTAAAAGAAATCAGAATCTTACTAAAAATATTTGTTTATTTATCTAGAAAATTGGTATCCTATAAAGAGTAAGAAATCTATTTGCTTTAAAGTTAAGAATCTATGATATTTATCTCGTTGGTGTTTTTTTAAAGGAATCAATATCCTTTTAAATTAGAAAGTTTTTTTTTTTAGGATATTGATATTATGTAAAGTAGGAAACCTATTCTCTTTATGAGTCAAAAATCTCTTTTTAAACATTAATGAATATCTATCTCATAGGTTTCTTAAAGGAATCAATATCCTACTAGAATTAAGAAAGTTAATTATTTTAGAAGATTGGTATCTTATGAAGAGAAGGAAATCTATTTGCTTTAGAAAATCTGTTTATAAATAGCTTAATGAAAATCCTTTGATATCAAATCAATAGTTTAGAAGAATGAAAAAGATGAAGATTTAAGAATCAATAAGGTTGATGGAGCCCTTAAGCGAGGATTAGTTTCTAGAAATTTTTATATAGAGAGGTAAGTGATGCTTACCTTCTAGGATTTATCATGTTTTAAACAAATAAATATGTATCATCCTATAATGCTTATTATATGAATATTGCATGCCTATATATTAAATATTTATTACTCTTGATGAGTTGATAAAGATGTTAAATTGATCATGAATAAAATTTAACAAAAATGATAAAACTAAATTAAAGATTCTAAACCTAATGTAAGTGATGATAACATTCTAGGATTTATCATGTTTGAACAAATAAATATGTATCATCCTGTGATGCTTATTAGATGAATATCGCATGCCTATATATTAAATATTTATTACTCTTGATGAATTGATAAAGATGTTAAACTGATCATAAATAAGATTTAACGAAAAATGATAAATCTAAATTAAAGATTCTAAACCTAATGTAAGTGGTGATTACTTTTGGGATTTATCATATTTTTAAATAAATAAATATGTATCATCATTTGATGCTTATTATATGAATATTGCATGCTTAGATATTAATCATAATTGCTATGATTATACTTGATATTAATTATTTATTACTCTTGATGAATTGATAAAAATATTGGATTGATCATGGATAAGATTTAATGAAGAAGGATAAAGCTAAATTAAAAATTTTAAATCTGATTATGTTGGATGATTATACCTTGCCTATAGGGATAATACATTGGTAGATGCCTGGACTATGGGGCATTGTACTATGGCGATACTCTGCCAGTTGGGGTGATATACTAGTGGATGCCTGGACCATGGGGCATAGTACCATAGCGATACCCTGCCTATGGGGATGATACACTGGTTCTTGCAAAGTAGATTCGAGGACAAGACACCTTGAGAACTAAGATTAGAATATATGACATAATGAAAACTAAAAATATAATAATTATAGATTATTTCTTTCAATCAATAAGTCATACCTGTATACTGATATTATATTACATTTTAAAAGACTAATTATTGCTTATTGAGTTGTCAAGCTCATTATATTTTACCTTTCTTTTCAGATACAATTATAACCGATACATGAGGATGCGATTGGGAGAGTGCCTAGATGCGCAGAAAGAATAAAGGAACTTTTATGAATTAGTTATTGAAATTTAGTATCTTTTTATAATAATAGTTTTATAGCTAAGGTCTATTTTACCTAAAAATACTTTTAAATTATAAGTGAAACTTTATATTTGTAGTTATGATATCATGAATGATGCCTTACACACTGGAAATTTATTTTTCAGTGTGTGGCAGATGCTTTAAATCCATCCAATAGGTCTGGGGTGTTACAAATGGTATCAGAGCAAGCTAACTTAGGTAACAAGACAACAAAAAGAGACAAGAATTGAGTGTAGATGGGTAGATGACAAAATAGGTGGGATGAGTATATTATCAAATAAAAACATACATACACTTAGAAAGAGGTTAACAAGAAAACTTAATCATTAATTTTGTTACAATACGATCTCATGGCCCGATGTAAAGGAAGAAGAATTGCTAATAATGCTATTAGGGAATCTTCAAATCGATAAGCTAACGAAACTTCTGTGTAGGAATGAGTGAGCAAACCCCCCTCAAAATAAAAGACAAGATACTATTAGCCAACCTAATCATATTGGGAATGCATTGGTTAGCCATACATTGATCTCATTAGACTATCAAAAAGAAAATCGTCAGTTTTTGGATTCTAGGGGAAAGGTGTTTAGATATATTGGAAGCACAAGGAATACTTTCCTATGAATTACATCTATGATGCGAGTCAAAAAAAAAAAAACAAAACAAAAAGGTTATGGGGTATATTTAGTTATTGTCAAGGATATGCAGCAGAAGGAATTAGTCTAAGAGGTAGAATTTTTTATTAGATTAGTACCATGAGTGGGATTAATTTCTAAGGCTCCATATTGTATGACCCAGCTGAGTTGAGAAAACTTAAGGATTAATTACAGGATCTTTCAGAAAGGATTTATTTGATCCAGTGTGTTCTTGTAGGAAGCCTTGATTTTATTTATAAAGAAAGATGGAATATATATGAGGCTTTGCATTGATAATCAGGAATTGAATAGGATGGCTTGGAAAAAAAAAAAAATGTACCCGTTACCAAGAATGGATGATTTATTTGACTAATTACAAGTAGTTTAGATTTTCTCAAAGATTAATCTTGATCTGGATTTTATCAATTAAAAATCAAGACAGAGGATGTGTCAAAAATGACATTTTGCACTCGCTATGACCATTATGAGTTTTTGATTATATCGTTTGGATTGACTAATGTATCAGCAGCCTTCATGGATTTGATAAACTAGATATTCAGGCCCTTCATAAATCGCTTCATCATCGTATTTATCAATGACATATTGGAATATTCCAAGAGTAAGGAAGAACAGAAAGACCATTTAAGGGATGTACAGTCAATTCTAAGGGAGAAGAAACTTTATGCAAAATTTTAAAAAAATATGAATTCTAGTTAGAGAAGATGGCATTTCTAGGTCATACCATCTCTAGGGAGTGAATATTAGTGGATCCCCCCAAAAAAAAAGATTGAAGCTGCCATGGAATAGAGCAGACCAATGAATGTCACTGAGATTCGTAGTTTCTTAGGTATGGTAGGATATTATAAAAGGTTTGTAAAAGGGTTCTCTCACATAGCAATACCATTAACTAGATTAACACAAAAATGAGTTATGGACTGAAGAATATGAGAAAAGTTTTCAAAAAAAGATTGGTGTCAACACCTATTGTTACCATACAATTGGGGGACAGAGGATACATTATATACAATGATGCCTCCAAGAAGGGTTTGGGATGAGTATTGATACAGCATAGGAAGGTTATGGCATATGCTTCTAGATAACTTAAACCCTATGAATGAAATCCCACTCATTATTTAGAACTAACAGCAGTTGTATTTGCCTTAAAAATATGGAGGCATTATCTTTATGAGGAATCCTGTCAAGTGCATACATATCATAAAAGTCCGAAATACATATTCATCCAGAAGAAATTGAACATAAGACAACGAAGATGGCTTGAGTTACTTAAGGATTATGACTTAAAAATTAGTTACCATGTTGGAAACACTAATGGGGTAGTCGATACTCTAAGCTAAGAGACAGTTAGTAACTTAGCTACCCTAATCACTAATCAAAAGCACATTTTGGAGGACATAAGGAAAAAGGAAATCAAGGTTCTCTTGCAAAACTGGGCAAATCTCCAAATACAACTAATGTTGATTGAAAGGATTAAAGATCCATAAAGGGACGACCCTCAATTGGAAAGGACTAGGACATCAATTGAATTAGAAGATCAGTCAGAATTTTGGATCCATAAGGATGGCTCGTTGAGATATAGAATCAATTGTGTATCAGTTAACGAGGAAATAAAGCAAAAAAAATAAAACAAGCTATCAGTTAGGATGGAAATGTTGGAGAGGCTCAGCTTATTCTGAGAGAGGCCATTAAGAGGTGGTTGGTTTTGAATAAATTTATACTCCCATCATTCATGAGTACTAGCAGAGTGTGGAGACTGCTTTGGCATTGAACTTGTTCATTGAGAGGATGGACCTAAACCTGACCTGGTAACCTATGCAGCTCTAATTCATGGACTTGTTCTCCTTTGGGTTTCACTTCCATGAAACTTTGTATCTGAAAAATCAAGTTGGGTTTTCAAAATCTATTGGAACTTCAATTTTGGATGTGAACCTGACCTGGCAACTTATGCAGCTCTAATTCATGAACTTCAATTCTGGATGTGAGGGTCTAATCTATAAGAATCATATCAATTCTGTCAAAACACATGAGAATGAGGAACTTCAAAATATATGAAAGAAGAATCCCAATCTCTAGTCAATTCATATAGAAAGAGCTTGCATGCAAAAAATCCTCATTTGAATTTATGATGCTCTTCTCACATGCACATGAATCCACTATATAACAGCATCAGTAACCAAAATTAACAGATGCTAAATTTACCATCTCTAATCGCTCAAACATGAACTGAAAGCCATTGCAGGAAAGTCCCTTCCACTCAAAAAGGAAAGTAAGCATGCTTCAAGGCTAGATAGGCATCACTAGACCCTTCACCCTTTCTCTTCATTTATTGCTTAGGAGCTGGTTGTTTAACTCACTTACCATTTGAGAATGGTCGTAGGTTGTGAGGGGAAAACAAGTAATGTGGAATGGCTAAAGGCAACAGAATGAAAAGAAGGCAATCTTACCATGATAATAAAGCGACAGTTGAAGCAATTGTACAAGTACAACTCAAAAAAAAAAAAAAAAACATAAATTTAGCAGTTCTTTACATCTTACCATGCTCAGAACATTTTGCCTTTAGGATTATCCACTTTAAGAAGGATACAAACAGCAAGGACAGTCAAACTTAAATCTGCTCGTTAACGGGGGAACAGAGGCATTACAGGGGTAACTTCAATGTCACCAGAACTAACTACGAATCGATAAGAGGTCCTACACAAATGACTGACCGCCTCAGAAAAACAACTCTCGAGTTATAACAATGATTGTTTCAGGGATCAAGAAAATATTGGTAAGCTTATGCTAGACAACAAAGCGTTGATCAAACTTTGAGCAATGGTAAAGATGAGAAATTAAGTTTTAAAATCCCGTGCGATCCATGACATGGTAAAGATGAGAAATTAAGTTTTAAAATCCCGTGCGATCCATGACACAGGATTCACCACTGTTCTATCATCTACCGACATTTGAGATGGAAGATGTTCTAAAATATGTCAATTAGAATGCTGGAGTAATGATGTAATGCCATTCTGATACTTAAGATGATAATTCATCGCGTTGTCCAATTAAATGCATTGTTGGGATCAGAAGCCATAGTGGGAACAATATTTAAGGAATTGTACTGGAACATATTTCAATTCAATCCAATCATCTCCCCTTAACATGGAACGAAAACTATTAAAAACATATCAGAGGGCTTACCGTTTGGATTGAAGAAGAAGAAGAGATCCGGGGGGTCCGGCAAACAGAGGAGATCCGGGGAGAAGAGATCCGGGAAGAAGGGAACGGCCACGGCGGCAGCGACGGAACCCCTGTCGGTCCGGGGAGAAGAGATCCGGCGAGCAGAGGAGGGAGCAGCTTGCCTGAGCAGGAAATCAAAGGAAATCGGTGTGGATTAAACAAAAAGATTTATTACAGTGAAATTATATTTCATCGTAATATAACGAAAACAATAATTTTAATTAAAATAAAATTAAACCTTATTACGATGAAATAATTTCATTATTACGCAACATTTTTAATGCAGCGTAATAGCTCGAAAAATAAACTTATTATTTTTTTTTTTATTAAGACTTATTACGATGAAATAATTATTACATCAAGCTTTATAACAATGATGTATTTCGTTCGCCATAATAGAATGAAAGAATAATTTTAATTGAAATAGAATTAAATATTATTACGACGTACTAATATTTCGTTGTAATATGGCAAATTATTACGATGAAATTTTTGTGGCACCATAATAGCTCAAAAAATAAAATTATTTTTTTTATTTTATTAAGACGTATTACGATGAAATTATAATTAATTGTAATAATAAGATTTAATACGGCAAACGTCTTGTTTCATCGTAATAGAATGAAAAGAATAATTTTAATTAAAATAGAATTAAACCTTATTACAACGTACTAATATTTCATATAAAGATTAATTTTATTTAAAATAAAATTAAAATGTATTACGATGAAACAATAATTCATCGTAATCGTTCAGACGTATTACAAAAATATAACGACAAAATTTTTCGCCACAATAAATTTGTCACAAATAGCCTTCTTTTTTGTAGTGAGGTTTATATCAGAGTTGCGTAGCAGAAATAATTTCAAATTTTATGATTAGAAGAGGATATAAATAAATATATATGTGACTTCAAGATAAATTTTATAATTCTAAAGTCAAATTTTGAGGACGAGATTTTTTAAGAGGGGGAGAATATGAGACCCTGCCCTTTAGGCTAGCTCTCACTTTAGGTTACGATGTAATTAGATAAAATTGAGTTAATATACATATTAGATTACATAGTTAGAATTTTTAATTAAATTTATATTCATGATATTTCATATTGAGTTGGCTTTCTATGCATCTTGAATCACTCAAATCGGAAGTCAATTAAGAAAGTTAGGAGCAATTTAATTAACAAGTATTAACATTGATGAACTTTAAATAAATTACGAAACTACTATTGATGATAAATTAAAGATGATTTTTTTGGAGTTTCTAATCGAATTTATATATTTCAAAGATTATGTTAGATAAGTCAGAAGTTATCTATTTTTAAATATTTAAATTGATATTTATCCCTTTAGCTTCTAAAGAAAATAAAATAAAATTCTACAAACATCAAAAAACCCATTTATTTTAGGAGATTGGTATGAAACTTATTTGTTTTAGGAATCAATACTCTATTTTTATATATTTAATAAAAATTTTTCTTCTTAACTTTTTAAAGGAATCACTATCCTACTAAAATTGAAAAGTTGATTTAAGATTGGCATCTTATAAAATGTAAGAAATCTATTTGTTTTAGGAGTTAAAGAATCTATTTTTAGATATTTAATAGATATTTGTCTCTTTAGTTTTCTAAAAGAAAAAGGAGATTGGTATTCTATAAAGAGTAAAAAATCTACTTATTTTAAGAGTTAAGAATCTATGATATTTATCTTGTTGGTGTTTTTTTAAGGAATCAATATCCTAGTAAACCAGAAAGTTTTTTGTTTTAGAATATTGATATTATATGGAATAAAAAATTTATTCGCTTTATGAGTTAAAAATCTATTTTTAAACATAATGTATATCTATCTTGGTTTTTTAAAGGAATCAATATCCTATTAGAATTAGGAAGGTTAATTGTTTTAGAAGATTGTTATCTTGTGAAGAGTAAGAAATCTATTTGCATTAGGAAATCTCTCTATAAATAACTCAATGGAGATCCTTTGATATCAAATCAATAATTTAAAATGATAAAGAAAGTCAAGGTTCAAGGATCAATAAGGTTGATGAAGCTCTTGAGCAAGGATTAGTTTCTAGTAATTTTATTTAAAGATGTAAGTGATGATTACCTTCTAGGATTTATCATGTTTTAAATGATATGAATATTGGATGAATATTGCATGAACATTAATGTATCATCCTGTAATGCTTATTATATAAATATTGCATGCATATATATTAAATATTTAGGGCTTGTTTGGTTCACTGTAAAAGATATCACTGAATTTTATTTTTCTCAAATTAGAATGTTTGGTTTGCGGTTTTAGGGCTCCTTCATGGGAATAGATGGGAATACTCTATTCCCATGTGATTTAAATTCCTACATTTTATGAAAAATAAAATTCCATCGGTACCATGAGATTTACTTTTTCACTGCAGGGTGTTTTCTTTTTCTTCCTAACATACCATTCTTTCCCATCATATACCCTTTTTCTCAAATCAACTGGCGAAAGAAGAAGAGAAGAAACACTTCAGCTCTCGCTCATTTGCTTTTCTTCACTTCAGATCCATGGGGTGTCAACTTAAAGAGAGGTAAGAATTGGTTAAAATTCGATGTTGTTGTTATGTCAATTTGGTTTTTGATCTTGGATTTTTTTCTTTTTTCTATTGTATTTCTTTTGGGGCATGTTTCTTTAGACAGTTGCAAAAAAGTTTTAAGAATAAAAGGGTATAATTGGTATTCTGCATTACTTTCATAGGAAAGAAATTGTTCAACTAAACATGACAGCTTCATTCGTTCTCAGAAAAAAATTATGTTTCCTATGGTCAACCAAACGTGATAGTTCATACATTTGATACATGGAAATCAATTTTTTAGATATCATACTCTATCTAAAAGTCACTTCCTATTAACCAAACCAGCCCTTATTACTCTTGATGAATTGATAAAGATGTTAAACTGACCATGAATAATATTTAATGAAAAATGATAAAACTGAATTTATCATTGCCTAATGTAAGTAATGATTACCTTCTAGAATTTATCATATTTTAAATAAATCAATATGTATTATCATGTGATGCTTATTATATGAATATTGCATGCCTATATATTAATTATTTATTACTCTTGATGAACTGATAAAGTTGTTAAACTGATCATGAATAAGATTTAACGAAAAATGATAAAATTGAATTAAAGATTCTAAACCTAATGTAAGTGATGATTACCTTTTGAGATTTATCATGATTTTAAATAAATAAATATGCATCATCATGTGATGCTTATTATATAAATATCGCATGCTTAGATATTAATCATAATTGCTATGATTATACTTGATATTAATTATTTATTACTCTTGATGAATTAATAAAAATGTTGGATTAATCATGGATAACATTTAATGAAGAAGGATGAAACTAAATTAAAAATTTTAAATCTGATCATACTGAATAATTGGACCTATGGGATAATACACCAGTGGATAAACTGGACAATAGGGCATTATATCGTGGCGATACCCTGTCAATAGTGATGATACACTAGTGGATGCTTGGACCATGCATGGGGCATAGTACCATGGCGATACCTTGCTTGTGGGGATGATACATTGGCTCCAGCAAAGCAAGATTAGAGGACAAAATACCATGAGAACTAAGATTTAAAGATATGACATAATGGAAACTGAAAATGTAATAATTATAGATTTTCTTTTTTTTTTGGTACAGGCGGCGATAACACTAGTCTGTGAATCAGCCCAGAAAGGTCAGAGTACAAAATTTGTAGCAATAAAGAAGGACAGGGGTCGCCCGGCTTCCATATCCACGATCCAGTATGCTGCGCCACTGAATAGCCACCCAGTCCGCTGCCGAATTAGCTTCACGATAAATATGATAGATCTGGGCACAGTCAACCTCCTGTAGGATAGTCCAAATATCCGTAAGAATCGGATTCGTAGGGCCAGGGGGCAATTCTCCTTCTGCAGCCAGGAAATGACCGATGTGGAATCACCCTCAATCAAAAGCCTCCTAGCATGAAGAATCCGAGCAGCATAAAAATACCCGCCCAAGCCCCGTAAAGCTCGGACATGGGAACAGAGGAATCAAGAGTACCAAAACCTCCAGCAGCCAGCACGTCACCATGATGACCACGATGACAAAAGTAGAACCAGCAACTCTACGACGGACACTCCCATCAAAGTTGATTTTGATGAACCCTGGAGGGGGGGCTCCAGGAAAAGAAAACCATATGCCAGTTCGCTGCCGAAGCAGCAGGGGATCCCTAGAGGCCAGAGGTATCAAAACCAACACGGGCACAATCCACCACCAAAGATCTAATCTTCCTCACTATCCTGAGAGCAGAAATGGAATCATCTGTGAAAATAATCTGGTTTCTGGACAGCCAAATCTGATAAGCCGTGATAGCCCAAAGACCACTCTTCTGCTAAGTATTCTACGGAGATCAAGAAGGAAAGAGGAGCGCGGGGAGCCCAAGTCATCCTGCGTAACAGTATAACCCACCATATGCCATATCCGTCTAGCTCTGGGGCAGATGAAGATAGCATGCTCAGTAGACTCCTCCTCGAGCCTACACAAGAGACAGATCGGCTGGATAGCCATACCCCTCCGAGAGAGAAGGGCACAGGTAGGCAGACAATCCCATAGAAGCTTCCAAATAAAAAGTTGAATCCTGGGAAGAGTGGGAAGCTTCCAAATCCACCCGCATCCTCCACTCGTTGGGGCACATGCCTGAACATCTTCATCAAATCCATGGTAGGAGCCCTGGAGAGACATGACCTCTGCCATAGCCTAACATCAGATAAGAGGCCAGGAATAAGCGGCATAGAGAGAATCCGCCTAGAAAGCTCCACGCCGAAGAATCGGGTGACCGAAGGAGATGCCAGGCTGGGGGATCACATGAAATCAAATCCTTGACCCTTAAACTAGAAGGGGCATCAACACTAATAAACGAGGGCCGAGAGAGAGGAAGCTCTGAAATCCAGGTATCCTGAATAACATCAATCGATGAACCATCTCCAATCATCCAAGAGATATTACTCAGAATCTCCTGTCCCAAGCGGCAAACTTTCCTCCAAAAAGAGGAGCATCCCCGAGGCGGACTGATATGCAAGGCAGATGACCAATCTTCGTACCTAGCACGCATCAGGTGCTCCAAAGACAATGCGGCTCCAGAAGAAATCTCGAGGCATGTCTAGCAATAAGGGCATGCCTTCTAACAATGAGGGACTGAATCCCAAGACCACCATCTTGGATAGGCATACAGACCGTATCCCAAGATAAAAGATGAATACCGTGACCTTCTTGCATAGACGCCCAGAGAAAGTCTCTAAAGCATCTCTCGATCCTTTTAAGACAAGTAATCGGAATAGCAGCACTGGACATAAGGTACATGGAAAGAGAGGAAAGAACCGAGCGAATAATGATAAGCCTAGCCATCATCGATAGGCGGTGACCTGCCACCCCTCAATCCGCTGACGAACCCTCCTCTCCAGCTCATAAAAGTCAGAGCACCGGGGTGTCTCCCCATTATAGGGATCCCCAAATATATAAACCTGTCAGTCTAAGTAGTAATACCTGACATATTAACAATGGCTTCCCTGGTGGTCCTAGAGGTCTTCGGGCTAAAGCATATAGAAGACTTAAGAAAGTTAACCCTCTGTCTCGAAGCCTGACAATAGTGCCGAATAATAGAATAGAATGAAGCCCATTATGAATAGAGGCCTGACCCAGAAAAATACAATCATCAGCGAATAGAAGATGGGAGACCAAAGGGCCCTGTGATGCAGCCCTAAAAGGAGCTATCCGATCTAACTGAGCCTGATAGAAAGCACATGAAAGATCATCCACGGCCAAAATAAATAGCAGAGGGGATAAAGGGCATCCCTGCGAAGTCCAACAGTGGAGCAAAAGAACTCAGTCGGACTCCCATTAATGATCAGAGAAAAATAAGGCCTCTGTATGCAAGCCATAATCCATTCAATAAACAGCCGATCAAAACCGAACTCCTGAAGAGATCAATGCAAAAAGGTCCAACTCAGTCTATCATAAGCTCTCTCCATATCGAGCTTGACAGCCATAAGGCACGGCTAGCCGGAGCTCTCTGGAGATCATGCATAAACTCCTGAGCAATGAGGACGTTATCTGAAATAGAATGCCCTCTAATAAACGCCCCCTATTCAGCAGAAATGAGGCGAGGATCACCAAACTGAGATGACGAGCTAAAAGATGAGCGCAGACCTTGTACAAAGTAGTACATAGACTAATGGGCCGAAAGTGCTGCGGTAGGGACGCATCCGAGTGCTTAGGCACCAAAGCAATAAATGTCTGATTCCATTCCACTGGTATTTGTTTAGATTGAAAAAACTGTCTGGATAGCCTGAATGACCTCCTGCCCAACAATATCCCAGTAGTGACGGTAGAAAAAAAGGCAGGAAACCATCAGGTCCAGGGGCCTTATCCGGACCCAACTCCCAAAGGGCCTCCCTAATCTCCTCCTCTGTGATAGACCTGAAAGCAAATAGTTATCCTAGGAAGAAACCTTACTAGAGTCCGGAACCTGAACAACCGGAACCCCATCACCAGTGGATTCCATCCATCTAGACTGGAAAAAGTAAAGAAGCATATCCCTGATAGAATGAATATCCTCCTGACTATGCCCCTCATCATCAACAAGCCTCCGAATCCTATTAGCAACTCGCCTCTTCAAAGTTACCTGATGGAAGAATCTAGTATTTCGATCCCGTCACAAATCCACTGAAACCTAGATCTCTGCCACCAATACACCTCATGCTGCCGGAGGAGAGAGTGATGATGAGCAAGCTTCTCCCGGAGAGAAGAGAGGTCGGAGACCACCAAAAACCCTTCTGATCTTCCTTAGTCTGGAAGACCCTAATATCATTTTCAACCAGTTCAACTTGTCTAACCAAATCCCCCAGCTCCATCCTATTCCACCTGGACAATCTGTGTCTGGCCATCTTAAGACGGCGAGATAACCGATATACAGCATTGCCCCTAACTGGAAGATGCCAGATCTGAGAAATAATAGTACGAGCAGCAGAGTGGGCAGTCCAAAACTGCTCAAACCTAAACTGCTTACGCTGGTACTGGTCAACCTCTATGGAGATCAGAATAGGGCAATGGTCAGAAGCAATCCGAGGAAGATGAGTGATAGTAACAGCAGGGTGCATATGAACCCACTGAGCTGTAGCCAAAGCTCTGTCCAGCCTTTCCCACACTCAAGTAGACCCCTGACGATTATTACACCAGGTAAATTATGGACCTGAAAACCCCAAATCCATCAATCCAGAGGAGCTAATGAAGGATCTAAATTCATTAATATCAACAGAACCAGTTACCCGTCTACCCCCGCGTTTTTCACTAGCCTCAGTGATACAATTGAAACCCCCGCTACAATGGAAGGAAGACCTTGAGCAAGGAGGGAATGCAATTCAGACCACAGAACCCTTCTCTCCCTGTAGTCCGTACTGGCATACACTGCCGATAGAAGCCAGGGGACAGAAGTACCTTCAGAGACAATAAGACCAATCTGCTGATTGTATTGATGAAATGCATCAATCCGAACTGCAGAGAGATGCCAAATAGCCAAAATTCCTCCCGACAGACCAACGCCTCCACCGCATAAGAGGACCACGACCGAGCAATTGCCTACGGAACCGGGCCAAACTATCACCTGACAGCCTGGTTTCCAGAAGGATACATATGTCAAAATGATATAACTGTAATAATCTACCAAAGGAGGATCGAAAAGAAGGCTTTCGAGCTCCTCTCAATTCCAAAGTAAAATCTTCATTTACAGTCTGGGAGAGACTGGGACCCACCCTGGTCCTCCAGCATAATACTATCAGTAAAACCCCCTTCCATCAGGATGCCTTCTCCAGACATCTGTGATGAGCAGACTTGCGGGCCTTCCACATCAAAACCTGGCTTATCACTCTGGGAAGTCAACGCCAAGGATAAGGGAACTGGACCCAGTCCCGAAGGGTCAGCAGCATTAATCCCCACAGAAGACCCAGCACCTTTATAAAAAGTGAACTCGCCTTCTCCTGTCCGCCTTCATGGCAACAAAGGGGGAGAGCAAACCGATCATAAGACAAGATTTTCGCCCCCCCCCCCCCAATTTTAGATAGAGACTTCTTTCCTTTCCCCTTACTCTTCACAGAATTAGAACGAGACCGAGGAGACAGAGATACCTCTGGTCTGGCTGCTTCAAGGACCCTAGGAAAGCATCCCTACAATCAGTTGGCCATCTACACCCAATTCCAAATCAAGGGTTGCAAAAGGATTCTTGGAGGCAACAGAATGTTTCAGACAATGATCTAGGGTTGCTTCCTTTAGAGTGAGTAACAGGTCATCCTTAAGTGCCTTATCGGCATAGTCCTCCTGAACCGGCACACCCACCGTGCCAGAAGTCCCGTGGCCCGGCTGCATCACAAGATCACTAGAATGAGCCTCAAGCGCCCTGACCACCTTCATGGAAGAGGAAGACCTTCGGCGAGCCACCTTTGCTGGAGTCACCCAGTCCTCTGAAACTCCCCCCTTACCCAGACGATGCCGGCCAAAACATTCTGAGGAGCAGAACCAAATCTAGAGATAGATGAGGATGCCTTGCTCTGCGCCTTCCCCCCTCGGTCGACTGAGGACCTGAGACAACCCTCCGTTGCCTCACAGCAGCAGGCCACGGCCCGAAAGCAGAGAAAGAAGCAGGGCTGTCCTCATCTGACCTTGCCGGAACAGCACACGATCCTCCCAAATGCAACGAACCACACCTCGGACAGATCCCCTGAAGATTTTCATATGCAAATTGCTGCCATAACGGCTGATTGAACCCTTGAATCCGAACTCCTGGTCCGAAGAGGACGATGAAGGTCCACTCGGATACAGGCCCTGGAAAAAGCTCCCTGTTCTTCGCCAGCATCGCAGGATCAGCACAGATGAAATCTCCCGCCGATGCCAGAAAAACTTGAGGAAATCCAACTTCCAAAACTCCTGAGGGAGATTCGGCAACCTCACCCACACCATCGCCGATGGGATAGAGTCCTCACTGGAGTAAATTCCGGCCGCCATGACTCAGTCGCAATCACTTGGCCGTTAATTACCCACGGACGCTGCAGCACCAGATCACAAGCTTCCGATGATTCAAATCGGAACACATGGCATCGAAATGCCATACTGACAGGAACAATAGCTCCAGAAACTCCACACATCTGAATTCTCTGATGAAGGCTTCAGCCGGAACCCACTTGTTGAAGGAGCGCGCAAGGATAGCCTTTTGCTGCCATTCTACCATCTCAGCTTGGAGATCCGCTCCGGCACAGTCACCACGTCAGGGAACAAAGCCTCCAGCTGCGCGACCTCAGCCGGTGATGGAGCTGGAGTGACCCAGACAAACCCCATATCCGTAGACCTTCTCCCAGGAACCCAGCCATCAGTAGCCGAATCCGACGACATAGGGGAAGAAGGGACGGCTGAGAGGACGACCAGAGCAGAGGAGAAGAAAAAAGCATCGAAAAAAAATGCCGGGAGATCGGAGAAGAAGGGATGGAAGCACGAATCTTAAAGTTCAGCCAAAATACTCTTCAACAAGAACTTTGACTCATAATTAGTTCAACTCTTTTCAACCATCATTGACAATTGATAGGACTTATCTATGTTTTGATATTATATTACATTCTAAAACGCTAATCATTGCTTACTGAGCTATCAAGCTCATTATATTTTACCTTTCTTTTCAAAAATAGTTATAACCGATATGTGAGGATGCGATTGGGAGAGTGACTATATGCGCGAAAATAATAAAGAAACTTCTATGAATTAGTTATTGAAATTTAGTGTCTTTTCATAATAATGGTTTTGTATCTAAGGTCTATTTTACCCGAGAATACTTTTAAATTATAAGTGAAACTTTATATTTCTATTTATGATATCATAAATATGCCTTGCATACTAGGAATTTATTTTTTAATGCATGCTTTAAATTCATCCAATGGATCTGGGCATTTCAGAGCCCACGCATATTTTACTTCTTCTATTAAAATATATACCAATGATATTTATCTTCTTAAAATATATTTTAGCATCAAAATATCTAAATTATTTCTTATTAAAAATAAACCTTAAATAGATTATTTAATTTGCTTATAAGAAATAAAAAATAATTATTCAAAATCTTTATTCTATGAGTATTATAATTAAATAAATATTTGGCTCATATAAAACTATTCTCAATTAAACACATAAAAATATTCTTAATTTTTTTTTCATGCAAGATTTTATATAAGTAAATATGATATATTTATTTTCTTTTATAAAAATATTTATAAAAAATATTTTTGAAAGATACCAAATAAGAAGCAAGAGTAAGAAAGCAATGCAAACATAATAAACAACAAATGATATAAGGGAATCTGTTATTTGCTTTGGTGCTTATTAAATTTTTTGAAAGATAACTTGTATGTTAGATCTCAACCATAAAAATGATAATCAACCAAAATTAAATATAAAAATATCAGACCTTAAATAGTTTTGAGCATAACACAATGCCAGATTCTGATCCAGATAAAGAAAGGAAAAAGCCATTATAAATTAGTAAATTTATCCTTAAGCCAAAAAGCAACGTGTACACTTTATAGCAAATTTATAAAATAATCCTAAATTTTTATCGAACGTAGTTTACCTCTATCTGTAGTACAAACCCCGTAGCAATTGTCGTATTAGCCTCTAAATCAAAATGAATAATGCCTCAAAAAATAAAGGCATCGAAGCAAGGCCTGCTATAAAAAATCGTAGATTATGTATCTGATAGATCTGGACTGACTCGCATGAGATAGTATGATCGTTTGTCTGTACCAAAAAAAAAAAAAAAAAAAAGATATTAATTTAGTGGTGTCAAATGGCCGGATCATCCTACTGTGTGATAGACCGGTACGACTCCCATTGAAGATGGCTCTCAGGCCCACAATCCAATCGAACCGGACCGGACCGGTCCGTGACTTAGCCTAAGGCATGACCCGGCGCGTTGGCTTGGGCGTACTACCCCATGCGGGCAAGGGGTAAACGTTAACTAAAATGAGAATATTTTTAATAATCAATAATGATTAGCTTAATCAACTGGCCCCACTGAGATGGAGCTTAATGGAAATTGTTTTAAAATAACGGAGATGTCATCAGCCTTCGCAATTTCAGATTTTGAAAATGACACAATTTCTTTAATTTTTTTTTTTTGTGCAAAAGCTTATCAATTTAATTAATTATACATACATTAATGTAAAAATATTTATTTGGGACTTAAAACCTCCTATGTAAATGATTTCATGCATTTAGCTGGTAGATAAATGCTACAATATGGTAGATTCACTCGTATTAAATTAGATGCGCAAAAATTATAGGGTTGATGTATATACAAAAATATTATTATATTTGTCATCATGATGGTGATGATTGCTTGATAACATGAATAAAAAAATAATATAATGTTTAAAGAGCTGCAACTGGCCAATGGTCATGAAAGCTGCTACAGTTGACTTGCGGCGCATGATCGAGAACGAAGAGGTTGATGACAAAATATTATAACATCTATTATTTAAAAAATTAAATTTATTATACTTTTATTCACATTTAAAAATCAAGATAAAAAAACTTATTAAATAATAAAAATTTTAAATGATTTAACAATGAGATCCATGATCTAAATATCGGGCCTAACATATTTTTTTAAAGCGTCGCATAGTTGACGCGCAGTACTTATACTGATAATGTTGGGTAATGGGCCAAAATTGACCCTAAATACACATTGCGCCCTTCGCACATGCGCTTGCACGAGCATCACCCTCAAGCTCTTCACTTGTGGTGAGCCTAAGGAACTTAAGCTTCAAGGAAGTGGTTTTCCATATAAGTGACCCTTTCTTTCTTGATTTTTTCGATGTGGGACTAAAGTCCCCACAATTTCTCATTCACACACATAAGGAGGTAATGGCATATCAAGGGTGATAAGCCTTTAGCCCTCACATCCTTTGATCAAATCCGATCAAAGAATTTGCTGGCCCAGATGGCAACCCAAGAGGGAGGGGTGAATTGGGTTCTTAAAATTTAAGACTTTTAGAAATGTTTTTAAACAAATTAACTCAAGATGTGCAAGTGAGAGAAATTAACTTATAAGCAATGCACAAACAGAAATATAAGAGAGATAGAGTGAGAGACAAATGAGCATGGTAAACACAAGAAGATTTTATAGTGGTTCGGTGCAACCAGCACCTACGTCCACTCCCAAGATTCACTTGGGTCCACACTATAATCTCCCTAGATTACAGCCGAGTTGTTTTACAAGCTCACAACTCAAACTTGTTGTTTTTCCGAGATCACAATGAACCCAGCTGGTTTTTCACGGGCTCACCAGCACAAAACCCAACTCGTTGTTTTAACGGGGTCACAACGAACCCAAAACGTAAGCTATCCCAAGCTTACAACGAGGTACAACTACCTCCACTGATTCAACCCACTGATTGAATCAGTACACAAGAAAATAATTTCGAGTTTAAATACAAACAGCTCCTCTAGAGCAGAATAATCAAATAAAGTTTAGGTTTAGAAAAGCCTGATTAAATATGCTTGAATGCAGGCTTGGCTTCTTTGTTTCTCTTCTCCAACTCCTTTGAAGTGTGGAATCAGGCCTCAGCACAGATTCTCCTAGCTTTGGGGCTTTTGAATGTTGGTTGAAGCTTTTCTTCTTTTTCTTCTAGGTTGGAAGATCTTGATTTGCTCTTGGTTGCTTTGGGATCTCCTCTTGAACTATTTATAGATTGTAGATCTGGAGCACACGAATCTCTCTCTTTGATTTCACTCCTTTTGAATCTCTTTTCTTGACTCAAATGATTTTTCCAATAAAGCTCTGTTTTTCCCTCGTTTTTGAAAGATTTTCTTTTCCCCTTTTTGACCACTCTATTCATTTTTTGATTTGAAAAGAGCTCCTCTATTTATAGATTCTGCAAAAATATATCCGTTAGAAACACAGAAATATAGCCGTTATTTGAAAATCTTACCGTTAGGGCTGATGTGTCATCATGAAAAATCGCGTCCAGATTTCGCGGAGTCGACTCGAGCTTTGTGGGAGTCGGCTCGAAGTCGATTACTAAAATAGAAACATTTTAAACGTTAGAGGGTCGACTCGCGAAAAACCAAAGTGTCGGCTCCCGACAGTCGGGGGTCGACTCGAAGAAACTGGGGAGTCGACTCGAGAAGCGCTCAAAAAACATGGTTTCTGTGTTTGAGCGGAGTCGGCTCGCACAGACAGGAGTCGGCTCGCACAGAGTCGGGGTCGACTCTTGAAATCCAAGGGTCGACTCAAGAAAATCAGAAATCTCAGTTACTTACAGGAGTCGACTCTGAAACTCTAGAGTCGGCTCCGGAACGTATCAAAAATCAGATATTTTTCTGATTGACTTTGAAATTCGTCCCAGAATAATTCTAAATGATATTTTGACTTGAATACAATAAGTATGACATTAAGCATGAATTCAAGACATGTTTCAAGAAATCATTGATTGAAATATATCGTGTAAGAATTCCTCTTTGAAATATTAAATATAGAGCTTGAAACTTCTTTTTCAAATTGATTCAAAACTCAGTGAATTTAAACATTGAGAGTCCATTGCTTTCTTTTAGAATAAGCTCAGGGTTTTTGATTAAAAACTCATTATTTCCTTTAAAATACTCATGGCTTTTGGAAATCATCAAAATCAATAAAGTTGGGGTAAATACAATTTCCTAATTTTCTCAACAATCTCCCCCTTTTTGATAATGACAAAAACATTGAGTATATGCATGTTTGTATGAAAAATTTTCGATACCAAAATCAATTTTTTATGTTCATTGAAAGGCGCCCCCTAAATGAGATAGCTCCCCTATGAAACTCAATTTTTATATTCATTCAAATTTTCAATTTTTAAGTTCAAGCAAATAATTTTTCCCTTTTCAAATTTTAAGCATAATGATAACTTGGTTATCTCTCCCTTTTATTTAAATTAACTCTCCTTCTTTAATATTCAAATTATCTCTCCCCCTTTCAAATTTTAAATTTTAAATTTAATTTCACATTGAAAGCACATTGAAAGCATATACGATTAAATCAAATCTCTCTCCCTTTTTGTAATCAAAAAAAAGGTTAGGAAATTCGATTAACTACTTATATCAATATCATTCTTTATCTTTTACTATTCAAATTATCAATTGAGGATAATCATTCAAGATATTCAAAGATACATAAGTAATGCATCAAACTTTCTCATTACTTCAAAATGATATTACATGAAAATGTAAATATACTCATTACATTGAAAGTAAACTTGACTTCATTACATCAAAATGAGATTACATTAAAAATATCAAAAGTTTCTTCTTGTAATCCTATTCAAATGATCAACTATCTGCTTCATTCCTTCACATTGTAGTCTAACATAATCTTTAAGCTTATTATCTACAAAAGTATAAGCAGTCGAAATCTTATCCTGAAGCTCGACGTTGCACTGGGAATAGGTCTCTGAGTCACCGCAGATATCCTTAAGTTCTCTAAAAATATTCTTCAAGTCTTCACTTAAGGAGCTGGTGGATGAACTAAGAGTAGATTCAATAGATGCAACCCGATCACTAAGTGAATACAAGGCTTCTTTCAAATTCATAAACTTTTCATCAAATTCATTCTTCAACCTATTTTCATGCTCACTTATCTCAGATTTGAATAAGGATCTAAGCTGATCTAACTGTACATCAGAAAAGCTAACAGATGATAAAGTAGAAGTCTGAGCAAGAGCAAGAGCAGGAGCAGGAGTAGAATCAGGGGTAGGGGCTGGAACAGAATCTGGAACAGAGAGCTCTGAGGAGGCTCAGGTGATGAATGTCTCACAGATGGTCTGGGGG